>OX381712.1:36217122-36784280 GCA_947462335.1 Harmothoe impar
CTTTCTTTTTATGTATTTGTCTGTCCCTATGTCTGTCTATCTGTCTTTGTTTCTCTTTCTCTCCCCCTGCATCCCATTCCAATTCTCTCTTTCCGCCCCGAAAACGAGCAGCGTACTTGATCTCTACAATTTGAGTATAGAGATCACTCACTTCGCTTGTCCCCAGCCCCCAGGCGGTTCCTCTCTGGTTAGACACAATTCCTGCATCCCTCCTGCAGGGAACAGCGACCTTCACTCGCCAAAACGAGGCCAGGCGGTCGCAGCGCCGCGTAGCGCCAGCAGCAGGGGCATCCCTGGTGATGTGCGCATAGTAGTAGGTAGCCTGTCCTATATACTCTATACATTTGTATATACTGATCAGATGGGTTGTGCCAGTGGTAATAATGTAAATGTGATGTTTGAACATTTAGCATGTATTTTTGCAGGTACAAGAGAAAGTATTGTTCATGGAAGGAGGAACTTTTTATAGGAGAGGAACAGTATATAGGTATGGCTAAGATGGGTATAAAACAGTAGAGACTGGAAAGCCGAGTACCGTTGGGGTATTACTGGCTAGGGATCTATTCAATAGTTTTTCTTCAATACCCAAATTATGTCTCTTGATTTCCCAAATGATAACGATCTGATTATTCATCAATAAAAGTGCAATATCAAAAGAAAAAAAGACACGAGTCACACATTGATCATCTCAGTCAAAAATGAAATATTATGTAGGTAGGCTGGGACGTGCGCCAAACCTGGACTCTGAATATAAGCAACATTATTAAGAAGGTTTCCATGACTCACAGCTGAGAGACATGGCTCATGGGCCTTAAGTAAATTCACAACAAAAGGAGTAACAAACAAGTATGTTTTGTAATATTGTGTATGTATTTTTTTGACGGTTTTGGCAGAACGTGTTCTACCTTTACATGAATTTGTGGTCAATAGACTTATTCAAAACAAAGTTCTACAACTCATATATAGCACTGTATAGAGAAGTCTATACAACAGTGTTAAAGTACGATGTAACACCCCTGCCGGCGGTTTCACGACGGTGGTCGATGATTAATCACTATACCTATTTTCCGTCTTTCTTTCTTTGTGAGAAACAACGGAGCTCACTCCCAACATAGGGGTTAATTGTACTGTATTCAAAACAACATATGTTTCTGCCACAATGCCTTCATCTGCTACGACATCGACTCAGTCATTGGGTGCATGGATGTCATTCGGTTAATTAATTAGTTTGTCCAATTTCTAGTCAATTTGGAATCGACTGTACGAATGTACAGTCGATGATAGATCCTGCTCTAATCACTGGGGGTTCTGCTATCTGCCAGACCTAGTGTGAACAGAAGGTTTGTCTTATAAACCACTGGTGTACTATCATATCATCAACAAACAGGCACATATCTGTGTGAATATGGAAAGTTAAGTGTCTAGAGATAAGCATGGAACCTTCTTTTGCCGTGTAAACCCTTTAGTTTGTCTGTAATAAGGTCCTGTAAGTAGTATAGTATGTATCGGAACGGGACTATAGTTAAGTACTGTTTATTACTCAATCGACATGCAGCCAATCAGAGGCCTCCATTTGGTCACGTGACCCCCCTCATTTGCATAATTACGTAATAGGCCACGCCCCCTCATTTGCATAATTACGTAATAGGCCACGCCCCCTTGATCACCAGCCAATCAGGGGCCACCATTTGGTCACGTGACCCCCTCATTTGCATAATAGGCCACGCCCCCTTGATCACGTGACCCCCTCATTTGCATAGTAGACTACGCCCCTTTGATCACCAGCCAATCAGTGGCTTCCATTTGGTCACGTGACTCCCTCATTTGCATAATAATGGGTCACGTGACCCCCTCATTTGCATAATAGGACCACACCCCCTTGGTCACGTGACCGGAAGCGCTCTTTATTTGGAAAATAGGCCACACCCCCTTGGTCACGTGACCTGACCCCCTCCCTCATTTGCATAATATAGGCAATAGACAGACCACGCCCCCCTTTTGGTCACATGACTTGGACTAGCCAATGGGAGGCTTCTATAAGGGGGGAGGGGAGGGGAGGGGGGGAGGTGGGCACTTTAAGATGCATGGGGAGGGGAGGGGGGGAGGGGGGCACTATTTATGGGGTGGGCGGGCACTTGGGGGGGAGGGGGGGCTTTTGGGGTCTGCTCGGGAGAAAAAAAAAAAAATTATCTGATCTCTAGGGAATCGCTTCCTCCCTACCCCCCTTTAGGGGGGTAGGGAGGAGGCGAGTCGGAGGTGACTGTAGAGGAGTTTTTCGGTGACTTGATGACTTTCAAACGACTGTACTGATAGTTGATGAATTTGACTTTTTGACTTGAATATTTCTTGTGACTTTGCGAAAGCGACTTTGCGGCTCGTAGCCCCTTAAATAAAGAGGTGACTTTGTAACCTCAGGGGGGAGATCCTTCTACACCACCACAGAAAAAGATCTCGGTTGATTGACTGAACGCGGCGGGTATGAGTCATCATGGGGCCCTTGACGGGTGGGTCCTCCCCATGCAGCCGTATGTCGAATTTAAGAAATGCCCGTGTCACACGTCACTAAGGGAGAAAACGTTTTTTGAAAATATTTAGAACCCGAATTTGAGCATTCTGGTACATTTTTAAGGACCCAGACACCGCAAAGCCGGGTACCATCCAAGAAAAAAAAAAAAAAAAAAAAATTTGGCGAAATGCTTAGGTTTGAAATGGTACTTTTTCTGATGCACTCTTCGAACATTTTTTTTCCTCATGTCACTATGGTCCATGTCACATGTCGGACTCAAGAAATGCCCCATGGCCCATGTCACTTAGATGTCCGTGTCCGTGTCGTCGTATCGATTTTTAAGAAAATGACCATGTCACCATATCGAATTTAGGGGTCTAGTGACATCAGCATGTCCGGCTATCCTCCACAAATTTAGCTCTAAAATGTTTACTTTTTTTTTGGGCCGATTTTTCATCATTTTAAAAAAACAATAGGCTGTTGAAATGTTTGCTGTTGTAAATAGAAACAAAAACAAAACAAAGCGCATGGTAAGATTATGTCACATTGCAGTCGCGGGTCCGCTCGTGGCTTATCCAGCCTCTTCGTGGATCCGCGACTGTCAATGTGATCATATACTAATCACCCGGCGTTTACGGTATTATATACTAAGGTATGAGACGGGTCCTACAGAAAAGGTGTCTAAAAAGCGCTGCGACCTGATTGAAATGACGTCAGTGCCCGGCTGTAGCCCGTAGGACATGTCATTCTGCTTTTCTGGATGTTTTGAAATATTTTGATTTAACTGATAATACCTGATAACAAGCCTCTGAAGCAGTTTTTGATCGAGTACGTCTTCTCTACGTTTCCATCGATTAGCTGCTTCAGCAAAAAAAATCGCGCGCGCGGTCTAGTCTAGATGACGGAGTCGCTAAAGCTCTGTTTAGAGAGTGGAACTTGACCTTGACTATAGACTCAGTACTAACTGAACGCCCCGCTATGTCACTCCTCACGTGGGTATATGTACAAGCTCGGGTTCTTCACTTTACGGCTTGACTAAAACTGAGACGCGTCCATGATAAACTCTAGCCTTTTTTTCCTTTTCTAAGATCGAGAGAGAGATTTTAAATGGGGCGGTTATCTAAATAGCGTGGAACTAAAATCAGGCTGCGGCAGATAGTATCTCTGCGCACCTCAAGACTCAACGTAACTTTCACTCTCCAGCAGAATTTTAGTTGTCACTAATGATGGGCGGCGACCGTCGTGCACCGGCGGATATTGGAGAGTGTTGGAGAGCTGAACCTTACAGACATATAAATCAATCGCTCTGGTGGAATTATCTCGCCATAGATTGGAACCGAATACTTATCTAATGGAATCGTTATCAGTTTTCAGTTTTCTTGCCGTACAAAATTTATTTCCAACTCTTCACGTGGTGATAGCTGAAGGTCGCTCGTCGTAGGTACGTGTGACCGGAACACCCTTTTTGGTTTTGGCGCGGGTTGACATCAGATTTGTACCGTACTGTCGCGATTAAGGGCTCTGAGGAAGCGCTTTTCAATTCGGTGAAGTTCTTACTCAGGAGCTATATACAAGCCAGGCGCTGGCGCTTATTCAAAGTCGCGATTTTAGTGCTTGAGAAAAAACATTTGGAGGCTCTTATACTCCGGCGCTTATACAAGACCGGCGCGCTTTTCAACACTAGTTGCTTTATCGCGACCGTACGGTATGACTTCGGTGTCACAAGGTCCCAAACTCCAAATAAGGAAGTGAAACGACGTCGTCTGTCTACCTCGTGCGCGTCATAGCGTCGTCGAAAATAGTGTGACGTCAGCATCTCTCAGGCGGCTAGGAAGTCAGTTCGACAAAATGGCTCACGGAGTGAACTTCGTGGCCGTTTCTCGATCTATGATCGATGCGGCCGTGGAGAAGGAATTCGTAGCCGTGCTACAGAGAGAGGAGGCGGAGAGACAGAACTTCGTGGCCGTTTCTCGATCTATGATCGATGCGGCCGTGGAGAAGCAGTTCGTAGCCTCGCTACAGAGAGAGGAGAGACAGCGGACTGCTGCTGAAGCAGAGGGTGTGGTGGATGAGCTGATCGCGAACGTCGCTGATCAACTCATCCGCCAGTGCGTGGAGCGAGTCAAGCAGCAAGTCTGCATGGAGGAAGGACTACCGCCCGCCGTGCTGGAGGAGCTGCTGAAGGACCACCACGCGTTATGACCACGCCCTCCGCTTCAGCAGCAAGGTCCCTGCGACCCTCTCTCTCTACCAAACGGTCCTTTTAAGGACCAACCACTGATCACAAAAGTTGAAAATCAATCTCAATATAATATACGCATCAGAAAAACCCCGAATACGCTCTACACTGAAACCCTGTTGAGTAGGTAGATCGAGTTGGGCTTTTTGTGTTGTTTTTTTTTAGGAAGGGCAATCAGGTCATCGTGTGGAGATCATCAGGTGTCAGCACTGATAAGGGGTTTAATTAGACAGATATTGGTTCTACACTATCAAAAAATAACCCCTCAGCGCTTTAATGCTAAAGGTAGCATAGTGCTTTAATGCGCTACGCTCTTTGTCGATATGCCAGTGTATGCATGCATGCAGCCCTGGTGAGGAACTCTGAGTGCTGCATTCATGGCTTATGACGACAACGGGCACTGCACATTAAAGCGCTATGCGACTATTAAAGGGTTAGATCCAGTCTTGCTCCAGTCATCCCGAATGCTATACCCAGAGTTGGTGGTCTGGTCCAGACTGCTGTACACAGATTGTGGACGGGATGGCGGGTTGCTGCCAGACTATCCCTCTGGTACGATATGCGGCTGGCGCGGCCGAGACTGTCTTATATGATGCTGAGTCGAATTATGTATTAGATACCCTACGAGTAACTGAGAGTATGTCAAAATAATCACGGCAAACTGACTGGCGACTTCATAGGATTATAGGGCGGTTATTATTACATAACTCAGTAACCTTTGGTTATGTGTTAGATAGAGTACACTTGGACACGATTATTCCATATACCCACTGCCCCACAGGGTCAAGACGAGGTGATTTAAATAATAAGATCCAGACGGGTAAAATAGCCAAAGTCAACAATGACCTGTTTTTTTAGCCAATATGGACAAAGAGACACGGGGTGCTGTACACAAGTTGTGGACGGGCTGGCGGGTCGCTGCCAGACTATCTCCCTGGTCCGATATGCAGCCGGCGTGGCCGAGACTGTCTTATATGATGCTGAGTCTAATTATGTATTAGATGTCCTACGAGTAACTGAGAGTGTGTCAAAATAATCACGGCAAACTGACTGGCGACCTCATAGGTCAGGTATTATTACATAACTCAGTAACCTTCGGTTATGTGTCAGATAGAGTACACCTGGACACGATTATTCCATATACCCACTGCCCCACAGGGTCAAGACGAAGTGATTAAGTAATAAGATACCCAGACGGGGGGTAAAATAGCCAAGGCAACAATGTCCTGTTTTAGCCAATATGGACAAAGAGACACAGGGGGTGCTGGGAGTTGGCGACAAGGGGCAAGACGAGCAAGACTACTTCTCAAAATAGACAATGCCAATGGCCAAGACCTAGTTCTTAAATTCGACAAGGCCCATTGGTATCTCTTATATTCGACAAGTGACACATGTGCCCCGTCTGTGGTCCTAATATAGATTTTCTTAAAAAAAAGAAAAAAAAAAAAAAAAAAAAAGTAAATTTTCTGCACCGTGTGACAACGACCGATCAGCTACATAGCAGAGATTTCCCCAACCTATTTTTGGTTATTTTTCTATTCAGTTTTTGATCAGCACACTATATTATCGTGGGTTTTTTTTAAAAAAAATTTTAATCATAAATAATATGTAGACTTGGAAAAAAAAAGAAAAAAAAGAGAGCTGACACGCAAACTCCTACTCACATGTCGCTGTTTTGTCACTAAACCCAAAGACCCACCCACCCCGTAGGAAGGGGAGACGCTTGTGAACGTTCCCTTAGGCCTCTATTCTTTATTTTATTGTGTGGCCCCTAAAGAGGGGCCAACCAACTGACACTGTCAGTTGGTTAGATGCTGCACAACATGGGCGTAATTAATTACGCCTAGTGTTAAGCAGCATGGATCACTGTGGTTTGACAGACTGACCTCAAAGGGCCCCCGTTGGATGGGGGCCCTTGTGGCACAACGAGTCAAAACGAGTTGATCCGTTTTTCAGATTGCCGACTCGGCGAGAGTTTCTGACTATGTATCTTTTATAAAGCCTTAGATATGGTGTGGTATTTTTCATCTCGCTATAGTTTAGTTGGTATTCAAAGAAACTGCCTCATTTCTATCAGAAATACACAATATTGAATTGTTTTTTATATTTTAATATATTCAGAAGCGCACTTTGTTGCCTATATAGCTCATTATGCGTTGAAATGTTCGCGAGCATCGTAGGAATGTACAAAACCCCTATTGTGGCGCCATCTGACGAAAGAGCAGAGAACTATACGTGACCTGAACCCCGCCCTCAGCGCGTTCGTTATTCGCATCTTTGACAGCGACTAAGAGACGCTCAAACTGTCTCTTATTTAGTTTGAACTTATCACAAATTTGTCTTTGATAGGTCGTAGATTGACTTCTGACTTTTTTTCTTTTTTAGTTAGAATAAAAAACAAGTGACGCCGACACAGACCTGCGCATTAACGCGCTCCACCGTCTTCAGAGGGTTGAGTCTATAGTACAGTAGATTCTACTGTGTACTTACACTAACAGTGCTACATATACATACCTGAGTCATAAGTGAGGAGTTTTTGTTGTTTTTTTTAGGGGAAAAAAAGTGATCTACTCACCAAACCGCTATTAGTAGGTAACCTGTATGACCCATACCGCAAACATCTGCCTCGTGAGTGATAGTGTACCGGTGGTGAAGTGCTGTTGCAAGAACAATTGAGGCTCTTTATATAGCTGAGAGAGCGAATGGTCTAATCTTGTTTTCACCTTGAGCCCCACCCTATTCCAGAGAGGGTATCAAAAATCACATGTACACGTATATGGGCTTATAGCTGGTGAATAGATAAGGCGGGGCAACTGTGTATACTAACACTACAGGGGGCGTTTTAACGACAGGTGTGACGCGCCAGCCCGTGGAGGGAGCTTTTGTTTTCACCTAGAGAGTGTATACAAAGCCTACAGGGGGTGATTAACGACAGGTGTGACGCGCCAGCCGGTGGCCGGATCACCGCATCTTCTAAGCTTTGTTTTCACCTAGAGAGGGGATCGAGAGTGTATACAAAAAACAAAAAAAAACCTACAGGGGGTGTTTAACGCGGCCGGCTGCCTACATGCTATGGTCTAAGCCTGTTTTCAGCTAGAGAGGGACCTAAATCACCTAAGCCTTTTCCACCCTTAAATCGATCTGATAATTACCATAAAGAGGAGTAATGCGCGTTACATGTATATGGGCTTATAGCTGGGTAAGAGATTAAGATGCTAGTCAACTGTGTATGCAAAAAAAAAACTACAGGGGGTGTCTAAAGTCGATTGTCATGCGCCAGCGGGCGGACGGAAGTCTGCCACTCTAGCTGTGACTACAAGCGCGTGCGTGTGGTAGACAGCTTAAATCAAACACAAGTTAAGCTCCTTATAGCTTCCTACTGACTGCGGATTCGAGTGCTTGAAAGATGGTCTTTTGTTTTTTTCATCTATTTCCTCGGGGGGTCGAACAGGATTAAAGATGTAACGAACCCGCACCTACACAGGTAGACAGCTGGTCGCCTTCCTAGTGAGAGTTTTCCTCTTGAGTTAAGAAGCTTATCTCGGAGCCTAGTACATAAGCGAGAGTGAAACATGAGTCCCACACACTTCTTCTACCACCTTCAGCATGGCGTCATCAGGAATCACTCTACGTTCTACCGAATGTGAGCAATCCCAACACTACTACAGAGCCGCGACAACACCACACGAGGAGACGCCCATGTTTACTGATGAGTTAACAAGTAGCAAGGTGGAGGTTGGTTTTTATCAAGATTCGTACGGGTGGCTGGAAAGTGTGATGGCTACTTCTGCAGCTATTGCTGCTGCTCGTGCAAAACGTGAAGCTCGTATCGCTGTTCGTGCTACACATGCTGCATACGAAGTTGCCAATGCTGCTAACAACGCTGCTGTTACTCTCGCCGCTGCTGCTCGTGCTGCTAATGTTTTTGCTACTGTTTCCGCTCTTGCTACCGATGCTGCTGCTACTGATGCTGCAACGTCTGCTAAAAGTGTCGCAGTTGCGGCTGCTGCTAGGGCTAATGCTATAAATGCTTGTACAGCTGCTAAAAAAATAGCCTGTTTTGCTTATGCTAGTCGCAGTGTCGCTGTTACGGCTATGGCTGATGCACATGATGCTAAGTTACGGGCTTTTGCTTTTGCTGAAGATGCTGTTGATGCTGAAGATGTTGCTGCTGCTGCTGCTACTGCTGCTGAAGATGCTACTGCTGCTGCCGCTGCTGCTGCTGAAGATGCTGCTGCTGCTGCGGCTGCTGCTCTAGACACCTATGACGCTGCTGCTCTAGACACCTATGACGCTGCTGCTGCTGCTGAAGATGCTGCTGCCGCTGCTGCTACTGCTGCTGCTGAAGATGCTGCTGCCGCTGCTCTAGACACCTATGACGCGGCTGCTGCTGCTTTTGCTGAAGATGCTGTTGATGCTGCTACTGCTGCTGCCGCTGCTGCTGCTGAAGATGCTACTGCTGCTACTGCTGCTGCCGCTGCTGCTACTGCTGCTGCTGAAGATGCTGCTGCCGCTGCTCTAGACACCTATGACGCTGCTGCTACTGCAGCTGCTGCTCTAGACACCTATGACGCTGCTGCTGCTGCTGAAGATGCTGCTGCTGCTGCTGCACTAGTCATCTATGACGTGGCTGCTGCTCTAGACACTTATGACGCGGCTGCTGCTGCTGCTGCTGCTGAAGATGCTGCTGCTGCTGCTGCTCTAGACACCTATGACTGAAAACTTAGTAAGCGTTATTTACAAACACTACTGCTACCTATGACTAAACTTAGTAGGTGTTATTTACAAACAAGAGAGCCACGTGGTGTTGTTTACAAACAAAGAGAGCCACGTGGTGTTGTTTACAAACAAAGATAGCCACGTGATGTTGTTGTGGCCTATCATGCCAATGAAGGGGTCACGTGATCAAGGGGGCGCGGCCTATTATGCAAATGAGGGGTCACGTGACCAAATGGCGACCTCTGATTGGCTGGTGATCAAAGGGGCGTAGTCTACTATGCAAATGAGGGGGTCACGTGATCAAGGGGGCGTGGCTTATTATGCAAATGAGGGGGTCACGTGACCAAATGGCGGCCCCTGATTGGCTGGTGATCAAGGGGGCGTGGCCTATTACGTAATTATGCAAATGAGGGGGCGTGGCCTATTACGTAATTATGCAAATGAGGGGGTCACGTGACCAAATGGAGGCCTCTGATTGGCTGCAGGTCGATTGAGTAATAAACAGTAGTTAACTATAGTCCCGTTCCGATACATACTATACTACTCCTGTAGTTCACCCACAGTCAAAACATGGGGATCTCTCACCAGCCCAGTTTGGCAATACTGGGCTGGCTCGCTAGCTATCCAATTTCATGCACTTGGACTAGTTAGCTGATAATCATAATGTATGCAGACAGCACAATGTGTATCCACTTCAGACACTCAAAGCAGTGCCTAAACTGGATAACCAGCGTGCATTAGCAGTGGATAACCGCACTGCTATGACGTCACACAGTGAGTTTACATGGTAACCACGAGTTTACAGGGCAAAATAAATCAGATCTTTTCCTCAAATGTTAAAAATATGGTATAAACGGAATAATACATGAATAAGCCAACACTCAGGCTGGTTATCCATGGAGAAGGCACTCGGCTACGATTATTCCCTTAATAATATATATATGTGTGCACTATATAGTGTACGGAGCATGAAGCCTGCTGACGCCACTGGCGGGAGATGGGCAAGGTGGCCTTGATTTCATTGACAATCCTGGGTGGGCCTGTGTCCACGTTTAGCTGTAATGCCCAGGAGGAGGCGGTTCTAACGATTAACCTTAAAGATACCCACTCTTCAGACCACCTGCTCCAGGGGAGAGGGGGCGGGGAAGCAGGGCGGGGGGAGGGTGGTGAAAGGATGCCGGAGGGAAGGTGGCAGTGGAGGAGAGCGTTGGAACCCATTGGGAAGAGGGAAGGAAGGAAGGAACCTTTGGAAGGAATGAAGGAAGGACAAGATGGAGAAAGACGGGGAAATGAGTAAGAAGAGGGATGTAAATAAAGGGCATACTGGACAAAAGTATAAGGTCAACAGAAATGTGTTTCAAGCAATATGGTCTGAAAATTAGGGTAAGCAGATCGGATCTTTTTATTTTTACACGACTGTTGAAAGTATCAGGGATGAGTCGCGATCAGGGATGAGCCTGACTCACTGCTTACTCCAGTAACTAGGATTAATTTTGTTTGGACATTATTGTCAAGAACCAATTTCCTGAGGTCAGACAATTAGTGAGGCCACTGGAATATGGTCAGACAATTAGTGAAGCCACTGGAATATGGTCAGCCAATTAGTGAAGCCACTGGAATAATTATGGTCAGACAATTAGTGAGGCCACTGGAATATGGTCAGACAATTAGTGAGGCCACTGGAATATGGTCAGACAATTAGTGAGGCCACTGGAATATGGTCAGACAATTAGTCAAGCCACTGGAATAATTATGGTCAGACAATTAGTGAAGCCACTGGAATAATTATGGTCAGACAATTAGTGAGGCCACTGGAATATGGTCAGACAATTAGTGAGGCCACTGGAATATGGTCAGACAATTAGTGAGGCCACTGGAATATGATCAATTAGTGAAGCCACTGGAATATGGTCAGACAATTAGTGAAGCCACTGGAATATGGCCAGGCAATTAGTGAAGCCACTGGAATGAGTGCATATCTAGAGGAGCTTGTTTATCCTGGCCAAGCTCGTACTGTTTGCCCCTATCCTAAGTATTTTGAACCTCTTCTTTTGAGACAAAAAAATAATTTTAGCGCCGGATATGATGAGTTAATTGCAAACTATAATAAAACTACCTCATGACCCTGAAAAGAAAAAAATGTGAAAAATGAAATCAATCTATACCATTAAACCAATTTTGCTTGGTCATATCACTACCTGTAGAAAACAACTTATTTCTTGGCCTATAGTGAAGGGCGGGAGGGAGACCCGTGGGTAGCAACAGTACCATAGAGAGGGTCAACAATGGCGGCCAGAAACAGAATTCTGAGAAGGCTGGTAAAGGAACCAAGGTCAAATCAAATTAAAGCCAACTCAGAGCTGTCGACGCGCTGCCAATACTAACGACACTAGATCGATCCAAGGTTGTACGGCGGCGGCTGCAGCTCCAGTGATTGTTGTTTAATAGCTGCCCTTTGGTGTTTATGCCGGTGTTTAAGGGTCTTCGTGGATTGATCCTTAGTTTCTTACCTGTATGGTTCTGTGTATGTGCCATTTCAGGGTCAACTTGTGTCCCCTCTTAATACAATGGCACGGTGGTTGCCAAAGCAATAAATTATGTGTTTCAAGTTACTAGACCATATCTTACAAAACAGGACTGGCCTTAGGGAGTGTTCGTTTTTAATAAAATAAAGGGGTCGGAATTTCTTAACCCCCACCCCCCCCCCAAAAAAAGGAAAATAATAAGAAAGAAATCCACCACCCTCTCTCCATGGAAAGCAATACGCAACATATCATAACATCCACTTCTTGTCAACCATATAGATGAATCTGCAATGGGAGGCCTTAAACCACAAAATTGCCCTTATTGTAATAAAGTATTGTCCTTGTCCTACAAACCTATACCTTAATGCGGTGTAAGATATAGCCAATGCTGCAGGATGTCAAAGGGCCTGATCGATAATTGTTATGTGTAATTAAGATAAGAGTAATTCTTTGGTGTTTACGAACTTGTGCTTGACTGACAGCCCTTATCCTGCAAACCTATTGCCTGCAATGTGGTATGGCGAGGGCAATTCTGTAGAAAAGGGGACAACTGCCAATGTCTCTCATATAACCCGCGGGTTATACGAGTATCAGAACCCAATTGCGGACTATAGGGTTCTCCCATTATCCAGGCGCGGGTAGTACGAGGCATTTTAGAACTATACTGCAAATCATTACCAGCATCCTAGTGTGGGTTACAGGGTAAATTCTGGGTGAATGTTATATGTGCAGTGGGGTCATATACTGAGACTTTAGTAGATGGCTTGGTGAACACCTTCCCCACACTGACAATGTGAACAGCTGAATGCATGCATATAATTACCCTAAGGATAAAGTTTATGTTCGAACTCAGGGGTGGGTCACAGGATATGCACACACACATTCATACATAAAATTAGTGGGGATATAATAGAATTCAATTTTAGCATACTCATTATACGTAGGCATGGTCACCCCCCAAAAAATAGGTGTGTGTTTAGTCAACCTGACTCTAAATTCTAAAAGGGCCAACGCTAGCATCTTTCCCGAATTTTGGGATATTTATCCTTTTTTTGTAAACCATGTTGCCTGAAACACACCTATTTTGCCTCAATATATTTTGAGAAAATTAGGGTTATTCAACTGATGAATAATATATTTCTAAAAACAAAATGCCCACCCCGTAACCAAGGAGTATTTTCTGTACTGCCACCACTAATTAGACAGGAATGATAACCCAATACACACTCCCAGGAGGTAGTGCTATGGTCTGACTACACAGATATGTCAGTGGCAGCTGGGTTTACAGCCAATATCCTATCCCAATATTGATCAACCCAAGAAGTCTCCAGAGCATAGACCCAAGGCATGTGGTATGGTGTATGTATAATATATATTATGTGACATTAGGGTATATGGTTCTGCAACATATTCCTCCAGTATCAAAGGAAGTCGGTAAACGATTAAGATGAATGTCAGACTGTTCGAGTCATAGCCTTTAAATATTTATGCATTTTTTTCAATTTTATGTCTTGGTTGTCGTGATCTACTTTGATATAATATTATGTCATACCCACAGAGAAAGATACTTCCAGAATAGCCCTACTTTCAGTCTTTGGGAAAACATTTTAATCCCACAGGACATTCGGTCCTGCAAATTCTCAATGTTGCAGGACCGGCTACATTTTTGGAGGACCGGATAGCCACATATCTGACGGCTTGTACATTTTAAGTATAAGATAGTATTGTCCATCAAAAGTACATTTGTAATTATTTATCAGGATAAATATATAGTTTTACACAGTATATAGACACACATAGTTGAGCTTTAAAAGCCCAACTCGATTCTTCTAGTTCAGAAAAGCCCAACATGTGACTGGACATTCGGTCCTGCTACACTTGTGAATCTCCTGAACCGGTGCATTTTAGGAGGACATTGCCACTGTTCGGCATGTTTTCATAAAGACTGTACTTTCACCTGCTTCTAGGGTGCAGAGAGACCAGAGGCTGATGGAAGGTCACTGGGATAAATATATACATATCTATGCATACATACATTTAGTACAAAAGTCATGAGTTTAGTGGGTGAATAGGCCTATATATGTTATATGGTAAGGGTCAGCAAGACAGCATGGCACTAAAGGTCAAGATGCCCAACTGACACGTGTCTGTGTGTCAGTGTGTGGGGGCAGTGTGTTAGGTTCAATATTGGTTTAGACATGGCTGAATAGAAACACCTGGAGGGTTTTTCAGCTTTTAAAGCGAGCTGTTTGTAACAGGATATTTTGTAACGATAACTGTAGCGAATTGGTACGGGGTGTGCGATAAGCATGTTTCAAAAGGTTTAATCGCGGCCTGAGCGTTTCTGCAAACGTAAGCGAAAAGAGAGAGAAACGATTTGTAATAAAATATCTGGAATAATTCGCTTGAAAATAGTAAGTAGCGTGTGCGTTTGCAGTACTTCCGACTGGGTTCGTTTGGTAACGGAATTCCTCGCTGTAAAATCGTTTGGAAAGAAAGTGTAGGTGGCGCCCCAAGCAGGGGGGAAATCCCAGCGCGACGTCATAAAAGGCGGGGGAATCCCTAACCCAGATCAAACGATCACAGCGAAGCGAAGACGAAGGGTCGTACCCGGTACACCATCATCGGCCGGCAGTGAATACTCCGATAGGACGAAATACCCCGTATTTTCTGCAGAATGTGAGTAGGAACTCTAATTATTTTGTTGTATGTGCAAAGGGGAAGACTCGTTAGTGTATTTCTAATGGAAATAGGTCGGTATTGTGTATTAAAATGGAGCATTTCGGACTGTCCTGCTGTAAACATGTTGAGAGAATGGGCGATAATACAAGACATTCATGGGGTACGGTGCGAGGACTGCCACAGGTCTTCTAATGAATGCTCCTTCAACATGGCTCTTACACAGCCATACAGATTTATTATTGCATAGCCGCATGAGTCATGTTGCTTTAATGCGGTGTAAAGTGATGTAGTTGTCAGTAGTTGCTGTGTGTTTTGTTATTATGTCTGTATGGGGTATATAGGGTAAAACTCCACAATTTCCCGGTACTAGCGAATTCGTTTTGAAGAATATTGGTTGAGAATTATGTCAACCGTGTGAGAACTCTACTACCGGTAGTTAAAGGATCTCTCGAGATATGAAAGAGAAGTCGGGCGTTATGTGCTGGGTTCACTATATAGTATCAATATACATTTATCATGTACCTGACTGACTACTTGCACGTATGTATTGACATGTTTATTGATGAATGTATCCGTTATTTGTATTTTGCACCAATTGGCATGCGTTACCCTTATTATGACAAGATTGTTGAGTGTGAACGAATTCGCCTACCAATAATAATTATTTTCAATATGCATAAGTAGTAAGTTGTAAAGTGCACTTGGTTTAGTACCGTAGGTAGTACCGGTATAAAGACTGGACAGCATGTATTGCATTTATAATTCAGTTACAGTTAAAATCATTTATAGGCAATATGATATTGTGTGTGAACAGGTACGATATAGTATATTGTACAATACTCAGGGCCAGAAGGGTTGTGGGTATAGGAGATAATAGTCTAACACCGTTTCTAAAATGATATAATGTGCGTGTGTACTCGGGTTCACAATCCCAAGGGTGCAATATGCAACCGGCAGAGTCATAAATTTATGTTTTACAGGGTATAACATTTTACTACCATTTATTGCAGACAACACTTATCACTTGTTTGCCATCTTTGTATAATGGAACACTTAAATAGAGTGAGTCTAAGGAACAATAGAACATTCAGTCTATAATAACGGACCAATCTGTGGTCTTTACCACAATTCAATTACAAGATGTCCATTTCATCTCACCTAGTAAAGGCCGAATGGGAATGAAGGGCCAATCATGGGGTGTCAGTATTGCTTTACCGAAATCTACATCATTGTGTTATACAAGGGCAATCAATAGAAAATTGACCCTTCTGTCCGTAACTGTTAGACAGCCCTTGCCTACATTTCACAGTTGTAGCCGTAAGTAGGAGGGGAGGCAATGAGGTTGAGTGTGTATCATTACAGGTAGTTGCACACTGTTGGTGTGGCATTTTACAAATCGTTTGTTCCAACTAACCACAACGATTTAAAGGTTTCATGTCACAAATGTTAATCGCTTTGTGTATTTGTATTGCGCTATAAGCGAGGCATGTGCAGTGTGATAGATTCTCTCTGTAGCCATACACAGTATACTGGTAGGGCCCCCCCCTTTTGTACGCAGCTGTATTATTTTATTCATTCCGCCATACTAATATGTGGAGTGGGTCTTAGTAAAGTGGCCCTCAGGCCCACAATTGCCAATGTTGAAGTGTTTTGAGAGGAAAAGAGGCAGCTGGTTGGGTGGTTCAGGTGGCAGGAAAGTGTGGGGGGGGTGGCATTAGGGCGTACTTGTTTGCTTCAGCATTATAGTAGCATAAACATTACAGTTATTGCCCTAGGAGAGGTGTTGTCATTAATTGTAAACTATAAAGTGAGCATTAGAAGACGTTACCAATGTAGTGGACATGTGGTATTATTATAATTTGGCGAGGTAGATACATTAGAACAAAGAGGGAGCCCCACACTATGGTGATAAATATTCTTGTATTGACCATGTCCACCTGCAGGAAAGTAGTCCGGCCTAATTATTAGCAAATCAGAGGAGGGGAAACTGACCTATATAATATTATGGTCTGTAATTCAGGGCCCCTACTTACGTCTATAAGTGCCTTTTCTTTTGGGACTAATTAATAGGGCTACTCGATAAAATGACCCTCCTATACCCTCCCCTGCTCAAGTGCCACCTGCCAAAACAAACACCCCCCACCCACACACACACACCACTTATAGCACCCCAAGTGGTCAACTCCGTCTCGCCAGCCAGGTGTGTTACACTGTCTCACCTGATTGAACACCGGGCAGGTCAGTTGTGGGTAGGACAATCCGCTGCACTGGGGTATTATTGAAAGTAGGTTATTTATTTATAGACGTATTCTTTTGGACTGTTTTATTTTTGTCACGGCAGCGGGACAGCCATGTCTTGTTATAGGGCGTGTGCAGGAACATCAAACCAGTAAATCGTTTCAGTCGATTATATTGCCATTTTTGGATGGTAGTAATTAGACTTTAAAAAGCAGACAAGGTATTTTGTGTTATCTATTGGCATCAACTGGCGCACCACACACTGTGGTGTTTAATATTCCACATGCGGCCTAATTTTTGAAATAACTGAACGGAATTTTTTACAAACGAATTCGTTCACTTCTCTTTGTAGTTGAGCCATGGGTCGCAGTAGGCGGAAGGAGAGCTCCACGTCAGACAGTGGCAAGAGTAGCGACGACGCGTCAGGGTCTGGCACTTCAGGTAGAGTTGATAGCCTTATTTAAAAGAACTAGTTAGCTTACCACTTCAATTGTACACTCAAGCATAAGTGAATACATTGTTAATTTCAGTACCGGTACATGGACATAAACAGACTCTAACCCCATGTAAGGATTGTGATAAAACCAAAATTAAACACATCAATTAGTGTATACATTAGCTATACTTCAGGTACAATGTTGTTGAAAGTATGTATGTTTCTAAATAATTATACAATTTTTTTCAGATGAGCAGTCCTCCTTTGACAAATATCTCGCCAGTTATATAGCCAGCAATGAGGGGTCGATACTGCACGGGGCAAAGAAGCAGTCCCAGTGTGAGGTGCGTCTATCTAAATTGAAGGATCGGTCGTTGAAGAGAAAGCGTGACGACGCGAAAGCCAAAAGGAAAAAATCAACGCCCAAAGGTGGAAAGAAAACCTCCAAACACAGTAAGTCGTCTGCAGACACAGACGGATTGTCATCTCCACCCCGCAAAAGACGCAAGTCCACAAACAGTGACAAGGTTTGCCCCGAGGAGAGCGATAAGGGGAGTAAGCCTCGCAAAGCACCTGCCTTTACACCCAAAGAGTTGGGAATATTGCTCAGAATGGCCTACCCCTTTGCATCTTTAATGAAAAGTCACGTATACAGTAAGCAAGCGGAAAAGGACAAGCATACAGACAATATAGTGGGTAAGTTGATTAATCAATCTAGTTTAATATTAGAATGATGATATGCTTTCTACATAACCGAAAATATTCTCACTTTTTGTAAATCATGGGACCTATACTATCCTACTCTGATTTTATGAACTATTGCATTAGCCGCTTGTTAAACATTGTTATTAGAGCAGGATTTAATGTGTACAAATGTGTGATATTAATTGTAACTTTCATTTATCAGACACAATAAATGGCTCGGAAAGCAACAACCGGACAAGGCAGTCTGTGCGAGATAAGCTGGCAAAATACACCAGTGCCGCCCGAACTGACGTGAGTAAACATTGTGTATTGTATACTAGACTTTTAAATTCCCCCTTTACCTAACCTAATTGATACACCACAATTGGGTTTTTTTTTGTTTTTTTTTCATCCTTGTATATGTTTGATACCATAACTAATATCCACATTTATGAACATGTCAGTAGTTGACGAATTAGGTCTCAATGCTTTTCAAGTGGAAGTGTTATAACATTTATACTGAACATGTTGTTCCCAACTGGTGACAAGAGAAATCGTTTGATGTGCTATTCTCTTCTGGACCATGTTAAAACATTACCTTATTCAATATAGGCCCACATATATTGCATGTGTCAGGGTGGTTTGTTAAGTTAGATTAGGTCAGTTGAATTAATAAAATTTTTGATAGCATAACTGTATGCACACGTTGGTGTATTCACTTTATCGTAGGTAACGTTCAACACGTATACTTTTCCCATAGAACAAGTATCTTTTGCGAAACTACTTCGAGTTCGGCCTGGACCCCCCGTTCCCTCCAAGACCTGTGGAGATTGTGGCCCTACTGTACAACAATATCACCACCTTCGCAGGTATTTTTATGATATTATTACCTAAAACGGTTTGGTTGCCCACAGGTGGTTACATACACACTAACATACGAGTCTCAAATACAACTACTTTTATCACACTCGTTTATGAAGGGTGTAGTGATATTATCAGCAGAGCCCGCAGGGCGAGACTGATAATATCACTACACCCTTCATAAAAGAGTCGGATAAAAGTAGTTGTATTGGTGACGAGTATTTTGTGGATTTATTATCATTTGGCTGTTCAAATCCGACATCAGATGACTATACTAGCTACATTGGTGGATGTACTTCTTTAAGTGTAATGCCCTATTCAGTAGTAAATCGACCTTTGTTTTGACTCATAGGGCTGAGTACCTGTCCTGACTTTACCTTGAGTGTAAATGAAAGGGTAACACGGGTTGCAGCTATAACAGCTAGGGTAATTAGGTAAAGTCACGCAAGCCAGGCACTCCACTTGTGGAGTGCCAGACACTGCAGTCTCTGTGGTCAACTACATGCACTTCAGTGAGGGACTGGTCATTTCTTGGCAGCTCGTGGTGGGGGGGGGGGGGGGGCTTTGGTGGATATAGGGGGGATCATAATTTTTTTTTTAAAGGCCCTCAGTGGGGGACATAATTGGGAAAGGTTCCATTCTGGTTGGGGGGGGGGGGGGGGCAACATTAAATATGGTCCATTTAGATACTCACGACCACACATGATTGCACGGGTGCATGGGATTTATGGGGGAGTGGGTCATTTCTCAAAATCCAAATGGGATGGGAGGTCGAGATAGCTTTCCCTTAATTGGTGATGGGGGGGGGGGGGGTGGCATAACAAATATTCCCCTATTCCCATTTCAGGAAAATATACAAAGCCCCCCCCCCCCAGTCAATAACAAATGTATCAGCCCCAAGTGCTTATACATGTGCGTGGCTGTAGTATTAGGGGGGAGGGGTGGTAAGGGGGTCTAGTGAGTGGACGGGGTTAACCAGAGTCTATGACACATGTGTCACCGGCCCCTTCTCTGATTCACTGGTAATTAGGGCGTACTATTTTACTGGAGGTGAACAGGGTGAATACAAGAATAGTTATCACCATAGTATGCCGGTCCCTCTTTATTTCAATGTATCTGCTTGGCCAAATGAAAATAAATTACAATGGTGGACTGGTGTAGCCATTTAAGGGCTACATACAGGTACTATAATGGTGTAATTAATAGAGCTTGAAACTCTCCTCCCCTGCTGAAGGTAAAAGAATGAAAATCATTTTCCCATACTGATATGGTTAAAATTAGTGGTAATGCACTCACCAAATGATTTTTTGTATACGGTACTTTAGATCAGTGTATACTTAATAAAATGTGTTAATAAAGCACATTTAAATCACAATTTGCTTTTGAGCGAAATAGCTGCAGTCAGTGGGTATTCTAATGCCAATTCATCTAGTGAATTATTTATTTTTCATATGTGCTCATTCTATGCGAAAGGTTGAAGTGGGGTTCAGGGCTTACTCTCATAATTATACCAGTATGGCATGTGTGTATATCTATATAACTTTTAAGGGGCCCTCTAGGTTTAACTCTAAAAACGGGGTTGGTACTGTTCATTCAGCACCATCTGGTTAAATGACACAAGTTTTATAATCGTTAAGTGTAAGTGTATATAATTTCAGGCATGGACATGTTGGATGACTTATCATTGCTTGAGACCCATTTGAGCAAAACCGTAAAACCCAATGCTCTGGGGGTGAAGACTACTGCTGCAGACCTGGTTAATGCATATGTTAAGCGCAAATTGTACAATGCAGCGAAGAGCAATGAGCGCGCTCAGCTCTCTGAAACCGGAACGGACCCAAAACTAGGTATGTCCAACACTTTGGATTAAGCAACATTCATAGCAAAAATGCCAAACAATTATGATTGAACTTAAATGTAATGGAAATGACCATGGATAGACACACATTATGTTTGTACTGCTATTTTTGCCGCAAAAATATTATCAAATAATTTGGGTAATTTCACCACTTTCCTGTATTACCATACTTGTGTTATACTATACTGATATGTAAAGCTCATCATGGGACTTTTTAATGCATTTGGTATATCCATATAAATATCTGTAACATGGAACAACTTTGTATTTTTTTCTTTACATTTTCCACCTGTTCAATCATGACTTTGGGTAAAGCAGCATATGTTATGTTTTACAGTGGAGGCTAGAACTAAATGTTCCCGAAGGCTAAGTACTTCAACCGACACTCCTAAAGGGATGTTCAGTGGTTCCAAGACGAAAGAACCTCCGAGCCTACCATCTGAACCGCTCACATTTAGCGAACCCCCACCCAAACTCCCGGTGGATGTGAGTGAATCCGACCAAAGTGACTCTGAACCTGAGACCTCACCTCCGGAAACAGTACCGAATTCCCAAAGTAAGAACCATTTTACATGTCCATATGTTTGTGTTTCAAGTTTATTCCCAATTATATAAGGATGAATAGTCTATGGTAATAATCGGACTATTTGCTACTACACACTGTATCTACAAGGCCAAATATGTGTCGTCTGGCGAGTTTGGTTACTGTTGGAGTGTTAAGACAAATTTTTTCCCATTTCTTGTTTAAAGTTGACTCGTTCATATTCTTTTTGGATAGAAATACTTCTCCAGGGTTAATACAATGCACAAAGCAGACCTTCTACACGAGGAGTCGGGAACACGCTAACCAACTATTAAAATAAAAAGGCTTACAATGGGTGATTGGCAATGTGATATTTTGTATGTTCTGTTCTGTATTGATTGGTTTGTGTGACCCAAAAGAGGTGGTGGTACCAATGTGGCATATTTTTATATCAGTTATAGATATAACAGCACTTGATGGGGAGTGTGACGAAGTAAACGTCAGCTTCCCATACGCTGACCTGGGCCTAACCGCAGGTGATGGTTTATGTGTAATAGTCAAGAAAACAGCAAAATTACTAAAACCATGTCCGGATAAGTAATACTTCGTTTGTAAGTCGTTAGACAGCACTGTTCATTACTAGACATTCCTGGAATATCAAACGATTTCGCTGGGCCCAATACCAGTCATAACAATACATCAACAATTTAACAATTTATCCATACACAGCGCTTTATTGTCGATGACACTTTAAAAGTGTACAACTGCATTGTGGACATTATGTATTAACCTTGTTGGGTTGGAAGTAGCCCCTTGTTTAAAAGTTAACAGTTTCTGCATGTTAAGCAAACTTTAAGAATGGACCTGTGTGTTGTAGGGGATGATTATGTGAAACCACATTTGATATCGATACCGGTAAGTATTAATTATGATTGTTTGTTTTTAATGCACTTTGTGAAATAACCTCCCCCCGGGTGGATGTTACCCCCTTGTACAAGTTAGAATGAATCAGGCATGACATTCCTTTGAAATAATTGATCTTTATATGCGTGTGAATTAGTATGTCCCGGTATTTGTACATATACCATCTTGTCAATGCATGTAGAACATCTGTGAAAGCAATTTTTGCTCTGAAGCATGTGATTTTATCACAAGAATTATAACTAATTCTTAATGTGGGACCCCCTGGTAAGTATTAATTATGATTTTTTGTTCAAATGCACTTTGTGCAATAACCTCCCCCCGGGTGGATGTTACCCCCTTGTACAAGTTAGAATGAATCAGGCATGACATTCCTTTGAAATAATTGATCTTTATATGCGTGTGAATTAGTATGTCCCGGTATTTGTACATATACCATGTTGTCAATGCATGTATAACACCTGTCAAAGCAATTTTTGCTCTGAAGCATATGATTTTATCACAAGAATTATAACTAATTTTTAATGTGGGACCCCCTGTTATGTTACTTAAAGTGTGATTGCATGTATTATTGAAATGTGTACCGGTATAATCGTTACTGTAATTTAAACAGGTTAAACATGCATGTAGCTACATATAACGCTATGTATATGAATGTGGGAACAAGTTATGGTTTTTACTATATAAATGTCACTTGGCCCAAAAAAGGGGTATATTATTTGAAGTATTTATGTCGGTTTGGATGGCATAGTTGAAGGACATTGCACTTTAGAACACAAGTCTTGTCTATAGTATTACAGATAATGATTGGATATATTGTGCCCATTGTAATTTAAACCAAATGCAGCATTTTCACTACTGTTTTGGATGTGTTCCAGATTTCTTTAACCTTGCAACTGGCCCCACAACAAAAGCAGTCCCCAGTGGAGCGGCTGGTCCTGTAATGGGTAATGCTGGAAACACCCATGACGATTTTGTCCCCGTGGCGAGTGTGTGCATGTCCCAACCTGCTACCGTTCCCCAGGGTCTCCAAACACTGAGTGATGTAGCAGTCACCGCTCCACCAGTGGGTCTTCTGCAGGTCACCCCGCCACCTGTAGACCCGGGTGTCATTAACGTGTTGACAGTTTTGGCCGAAAACGATCGGAAAATAACAAACTGTAACATAGACATAACTAAGCAGTTACTCCTGACGGCCACCGACGTCACTGACCTTAAATCCATAGTAGAGGGTTTGAAGTCCTCTCATGATGAGGTTGCTGACCTAAAAAATATCGTCAAGGAGCTGAAAGAGTCCCAACAGCAGCTGGTGGAAAATACCGCCAAGCAGGTAAAATCGTTGTCTGATCAACTAAGCGACACGTTCAAAATGACTCAGTCGGCCATAACTAAACTCACCACAGTGCAAAATTCTGTTAAACTTCAAACAGACGAGCAAATTGAGGAGAATCGGTTATTCCTGAAGGAAAGTGTAGTGACGATGATCAAATCCAACAAAGGTGAAGACAACACAAAAGAGATTGGTAAATTGGTACAAGTTCAGCAATCTTTGACCACGGACCTTGATAAACTAGCCAGCGAAACTGCAATTACCCAGCAGAGCCTCACTACCGGGCTAATAAAGGTGACCAGCCTCAGCACGGATCTTGGGGTGGGTTGCAAAACTTTAACCGATGCCATAGAGAACACCGCTGCCAAACTCGAGTTCTTGGAGAACAATGCTAGCCAGAAAATTGATTGCCTCTCCGCAACCCTAAATAACCAATTCAATACGCAATCACGCCTGCTGACCAGCGTTGAAACTGCAGTGAGAGGTGAGTGGACTTATTTGGGCATGAAGCAGAGCAAACGATTCTCGCACTAATTGTTTTGATAATCGTTAGTTAGTTATTTAGCACCTGTAAAATAGGTCACTGTAGAAATCGGTATTTCTTATTTTCATAATAAGTCAGGAGAGGGATGGTGTTGCGTAAATACATGTTAGGTAAAACAGACCATTACACAATTAATGGTCTATACATTTCAGAGTTTAAAACGGTGACAGAGACTGTGGGCTTGATGCGGCATGGCAACCAGTCCGTTTTCCCGGGAAGCCAACAAATTATGGCCCCACCCACGGACACCGGAGATGGTAACTATATTTTATCCGCTAACCATTTCCTACTATTTCACATTTGGATATGAAAAGAAATATATATATATTTTATGGTTATTGACCATGTCTCATTGTATCAAACCGAAATAGTTAAGTGCTTAACATTTGTTAAACTAACCGGTCACAAGTTATTAGATGTTGGGTTCATGTGTGTGCAACACTAAACCATGATTTTTTATTTTTTTATACTACTCTGTATGTATATGTGCAGAAGTGACTAACGTCCGGCCTAATTGTCTATCACATACCGTGTATTAATAAGTAGTGACTAATGATGGACTGAGCACATACTGATAACTGCAATATCACTGTGTAATGTTACCGCTACTTCTGAGGGTACTTTGTGTACAAAATTAACAATTGTACAGAAATAATATCTTAGTGTGTGAACATGTACTGTTATAACATAGTGTCAGAGCTAAAAAATTTAATTTGTGTACACATTGGATGTGTTTTTTAGGGCAAGCAGCACTTGGGATGCCTGGACCCGCCCCATTGCAGGCCGTTCATCCTATGCCCTCAGTGGGAGACCTACGGGTACAAAGACTGCCGGTCCGGTCACAGGGACGGGGTAGAGGGCGTCCGCGCAATACCTGAGGTTTTCGCCTGTATACTGGACACGTGACACTGGTCCAAACGATAACCTATGTTCGTTCACTGCACTGCCACTGTTGGGATTTTGTCTTACCCCTCACAGTAATTAGCACAACATAGTGCCACTCCACATTTGGAAATTTACCCATGGGTTAGGTATTTTGTTGGTTAATAAACCAGTGTATTTTTAATTATAAGTGTCTGCTGCGCTATGTTAAGTTACATCTGCTGTCAAAGCGAGTCACATAGACCGGATGATTTGGATTATAACGGTAGACTTAAAACAAGTCGACCAAGAGGTACTCTGTACTGTGGGCATTATATCTTTCAGGGACATAGTGAATAGTTTTGTTTTTTTATAGGCCAAGGGTCCCACAGAGTATTGCTGATTGATATCAATAGCAAAGTTTCTCTCAAGTAGTGTTGATTGCATTGATATACGTTAATGTTAGCCCAGTAATGATTCATTTGTCTATAGTTGTATTACCCGTGAAATGGGTTGGACTAAAGATGCTAATTTTGCGTAAGGGACTGCTTCCTCCTTTCACTTATTTAGGCGTTACTCAATATTTTACACTCCACATGCCAGTAATAGTGGACGACCAAAGATAAAGCATTGAATATAGAATTTTGTGTTGCACGGAAGCACCAGCAAATTAGATATAGAGACAGTAGGTACTGGCTTGTCAAACAAGAAAGCTCCTATTTATATCTAGAAGGGAAGTGCCATGATGTTTGCACGGTATTAGCCTAAAGCTATATTATTTGTTATGTTATATGGTTTATGCTGGATCTGTTTATTCTGTTTCCTTTTCAACTGTATCCCAAAAAACATTATTTTCTAATGTTGGAACATTTTACACATATATTGTGTATTTAGTAAGGACCATATGTCACCACTTCATTAACCAGCACCAAGTGTCCAAGTACTGTACTGATACTAGTATTAAAGGTGCTACTGTAACAGTATGATACCTAAATTAAGTGTTATTTTTTGGTTTTAGCCCTTTCTGCTATAGAAAGGAACCGTAGCAGCTTTTTTTATTTCACCTTCATATGTGTATGCAATTAAGATGTGCAACCTTCTTTGCTAAGTACTTAACAAATAGAGTGGCTGTAACCCACATTATTTTGTCAAGTAATTATGATATAACGCTGGTGTCCCATATCTTGTATATGGTCTATTGAGGTATTGGAAGTGTTAGGGCTACTTCTGTCTTATTCAATGTATATGGACCAGTGTTTGTTTACTAATTAAACAAGTTTATTCATCATCAATATGCTTGTCTGTGCTGTGTGTCTATTGTAATATTTAGCCAAACTCAACAGTACTTATGCACTAATTAAATAGTATTTTAACTAAATTAAACCGAAATCTTCAAAACATACCGGACCCTGTCAATTAACAGTGATGTCCTGAGATCCAAAGTTAATTTTGCATCAGGGTGGGCCAATACAATCCCCGGTTCAATTATGCAACGCATACAAATAGACAATATTTTATGGCCATGGGTTTTACGAACACATGGGTAACACAGCCGCCAAATAAAAGATGGGCCTTTTTTTTTATAGACTAATGTAAGGTATCCATTATATCGTTATAGTAAAGCCATGTTGTAGCTGTGAGTGTGTATGATAATTATGACGTGGGTGGTTTATTTGTCCAAATTATGGTTAGTACTCTTTATGCATAAATAGTTTTTTCGCTACTGTGTTGTTCCAAACGCAGTTATTTCGTTTGAAAATCGTTGAGATATAGTGGGTGAGTGTAGAGCGCATGCGCTAGGACCTTCAGGGAATCACTATATAAAAGGGTCAGCGCAACATCTGGACCTCACTTTCCATTTGGCTGACCAACAGTGAACATGCCTGTAAGTATAGTGGACCGGTGAGATTTAGTGAAGGGGTTGAAGCGGTACATGGTTGTGTGTAGAACAAAGGTGGGGGGGGGGGGGCTACTGTCACAGTGTTGGGAAGTGAATTTGTTATAAATATTAGAGTTCACACGTTATAATAATTATGTTTGATTTACAGAAGAAACAAAATCGCCGCAGTCGTAGGCACGCTGCTCAGGTAGAGGCAGAACTTCCCCCGGAAGTTGAACTTGAGGAGGTGGTGGTTAACGAGGAGGCCCCTAAGCGAAAGCGGGCCAAAAAGTGGACCATGGCGGAGCGCAGCGCGCTAGGTCGAGGGGCGAACGCGCAGCGTCGCTTACTCAAAGGGAATTTTGCTACAGCAGCGCAGAGCGTAAAAATTAAAAAGAAAGCTTGGGCAAAAGTGGCTGGTAAAATATTTGTTTTTGGTGTTGACATTTGTACAGCAAACTGTTTAGTACTTGCTATTTTATATTGTCGCAGCTAAACCCCTTATCATTCAGCTATATACCTGCACTAGTGGTTTATTTCTGTGTTACATGTCAAAATGTTTTTTTTCACTTAACGATTAATTATATATTTCATTTCAGATTACGTTACCAGATATTCAACTGTAGTGAGAACCCCGGAAGAGTGTGAAATAAAGCTTGGGAAATTCTGCTCAGAAACAAAGGAAAAGGTATGTATACCGATTTTATATTTGTTCTTTAAACCCCTAAAAAAAAAAATGGCAGTGTGGGGATTACATCAAATGAATTTGTTTTTGCAGTACCGTAAATACATGTTTGAAAGGAACAGGACTGGTGGGGCGCCAGTCCCCTCGTTTATGGAACTAGATGTAGACGAAGAGGAGGCGCTGAATTACCTGGGACCGGAGGCAGTAACAGGTATGGGTATTAACAATGTGGCCAATGAATAGCTTTTAATAGCAATTGTTTAGGGCCCTATGTAAAGAGGAACATCTATATACTATTAATTTTGTATAATTTTAAATATTATGGTTCAATTTTGTGTAGCAATTAAACAGATTTTGATTTTAATACTGTTTGCGCTAAATAGTTTGGAATTCATTTTTCTGTGGAGGTATTATTGTGAAACTGTGTTGATGCAAGTTGTGTAAGAATGATTTTTTTCTTTACAGGGATACCGGATGTTTGTGGTACACCATTGGTGCACTCTTCAGCGCCCATGACTGCCCCGAAGCCAGCAGAGGGAAGTTGGAAGCCGGCCACTCTAATGGACTACAGGAACATAAGAAAGGCGATGGAATCTTGTTCAAGTTCAGACAACGAATAGCATGGCCGAAACGAAGATCTAACGATTAATTTCCCAGAATATTTTTTACGGAAATAAACGGAGCTGAAACTTTAAAGTGGCTGATGTGTTGTTTAAACTTATACATAGTATTCGTGTGTATTACTAATACTTATGTGAACGGCTATGGTATTATTTGGGAATATCATTGGATTACATGACCATATGCAAATAAAAATAAGTGAAGCCGCAGCATTGTTAACAACAGTCATGGGTAGCTGGGCCACATTTGGTAATTTGTAAATTCCAAGTAATACTGTTTGAGCACACAGTTACCCTTTTCAAAGTGGGACATGTCTAAAGGATAACAGAAAGGATCTAAAAATGCATGTGTAGTGGCATTATGGGAGAAATTCTTTTTTATGTACCGTATTCGACGTAATAAGCGCCCTGGGCGCTTATACAATTATTTTTATGGTAGTTTTAGTAGTTAATAGTTTAATTGTCTCCAAAGTCGTCAAATTTGAGCCTTTGTTCTAGTATTAAAATGCCCCTAAAAGGGGGGGGGGCGCTTATTAGGGGGAGGGCGCTTATTACATCGAATACGGTATACAAATTTCCTTCTTAGAATTATGTTAATAAACCAAGTCACACATTTTGTTCCCCACTAACTTAGGGGTAGAACTAACACCTCGAGTTATGTTAAATGTGTAAATTCCTACATAATGTAGCACTTCATCACAGGAGTGACAAGTAAAAAAGGCATTTATTGTCTTCACTAAGACATGGGTATCTAAAAAAATAATTACCCCCATACTTATAGAAATTGGGCAAAAAATGCATAAAGTATGCATAATGCACCGACACCTTTAAATATGTCCTATTAAGGAAATTTTCCACACCTTCCATATGCTAAGGTGCCCTGCATATCACATGGTTTAACATATGGCAGGTCATCTGGAGTAAAATATGTTAATATAAAATCACTGAAAATTTTCAATAATAAGCCACCCACCCTTTACAGTTCTTGACCAGACACACAGAAGGTTATACCAGAAATTATAGCGTTGCATTATTTTTTATTATATGAAGAAATAGTTCCACTACCAACTATATCATAATATGTTGTAAGCAATTACTTTGGGGTTTCATTGGATAAATTCAAAAATGAAATCAGTTGCTATGAAATAATTACTATATAATAAGTAAAATGTGAAATGTTTTTTTTTTTTGTTAAAACCATTTCAACACCCAACACCCACAACTCAGTTTGTCAGTCTTTTTTATTCAAACAAGTATTGTTCATGTTGCGGCCATATAGACCCGACACTTTAAAGAGCTGTTCATTGCACCTAGTTGTTACATAGTTGTCATCATAGCGCTTGTGATTTGTTGACATTATATATAAGTGCAGGCCATATAAGAGTTTAGCCTCAACTCAACTGGCAAATAAATGATACATAGAAACGAAATCGTTTGATTATGTCAAATTGGCTGATTCCTTGAAGGACTTCTCGCTACAGCCCTTCAGAAGTTGTTGGTGATGAACAGTGCGCGCCGGGCGGGAAGGTCATCATTGTCCTCGTCGTCGTCGTCATCGGCGTCTGGGAAGTTGGCGTCGTGCTCAGCAAATCCGTCGACGTCATCGTCCAGCTCCACGGGGAGTGCTGCCCGCTCACATAAATTGTGGAGGCACGCACACGCTATAAGGATCCGGCTACATTTCGACGGTTTGTGGTACATATAACCCCCGTGGTTATCTGCCACTCTGAAAGTAGACAAAGAAGTTTTTGGTTTATAATCCCAACTTCTTTACACTATATAGGTTACACATCTGTAGGGGACAATAAATAACCATATGCATATTTAATCAAAACAAATTTCCTAATACTGCCCGACAAAGCTTTACTGATTTGTAACTATTTCCACATAAGTCACTGCAAATGTATACTTATGTATAGTAACGACTTTACTATTTAACATGTTCCATATACTCGCCTCCACCGCTGTTTGAAATGGCCTATCAAACGCTCGATGATACTCCTCGTTACCCTTTGCCAATCATTGTAATCTTCCTCTGCCAATGTGGTTGGCTCATCAACTGGCGTAAACAGATTCGGTTTGCACCCGTACCTAAAATCGTTTAAAAACATTAGGTCAATATGTATAGACAGTGATGAAATAAAAAGTGGTCAATTTAGGTACATGTACAAATATTACATACTTTAAATAATGTGCATTGTTGTATTACTCCCGTACGATTTAACTAATTATTTAATAATTATCTCCCATTTCATTAGCACACAAATAGGTGCATTTAGCTGTGTGGATTAAGGGTCCACCCGCATAAGATTCACTTTAGACCTTTCGCGCCCACACATTACACATAACAGACCATGTCATGTCATATGCTTACCCGGAATCCCCAAGGATGAAGTACGGGTCGAGGGCATGATCGTCCGCCAACCGACGAATGCTAGACGCGTTGTACACGTACCCGTCGTGTACAGAGCCAGGGTAACTTGGATCGATATGGGTTATCTGCATTCTATGGTCTCCCACAAACTTAAAACAGATAAATGTACAAAGACATGAATATATTTACACTACCTACAAACTTTTGTGGCCAATCATTTTATAAAATTAAATGTTTTATACTTTATGCAGTTCACTTAAATATAACAAGTACTCTTTTTATATATATGTACGAATTGCAAACCCATTATTCCCACACAAATTACATACCATCACGTTTATCGAATGAAAGCCTTTCCTATTTACATAGGCGGCCTCATTATCGTGGGGTGTCCGGATGGCGACATGAGAACCGTCTATGCACCCGATCACCCTTGGTTTTCCGTAGTCCAGCCGGAATCCTTTGGCTGTCTCCTCTTTTTCCTCCACAGTTTCCGGCCAGTGGATATACTTGTACGAATTTTCGTAAAAGTATCCTGCCACCTGATTGACTGCACGAGACACCGTCGAGATACTCACTCCCTGGTAGTCTGCTACGAGACTATAGTTGGATCCGGTCGCGAAATAGCGCAAAGCCAAACACAGCTGTGGTGAAACATGAAGAGAAATTGAGTACATTTACACGAATTTCCTACAATTAAAGCCGTTCCACACATACAGAATCACATTCAACCAGACTGTGCTTTCTAATGGTGGACAAAAATGTATCTGAAAATGCCAATTTTACATGATACTTCTTCATGTCTATGTGCTACAATACCACATAAATATATATATTTATTCTACATGCATTTTTGCCTACTTACTCGATCTTCTATGCTCACTGCACAGCCTTGGGTGTCACCTAGAACTTCGATGAAGTTAGTTAGATCATCAGCAACCGAATGGCCCAGGGCTTTGGTCACGCGATACCTTCTACGGAACTGAGCCTCTGAGAACTCATCAAAAGGGTGGACCCTTGTACGGTACTTCTTAGGAAGGAACACATCCTCCTCAGAAGAGCTGGAATAACCACCAACACCTGCTCCCTGCGCTGCCATTTTGAGAAGTGTGCCCCAAGCTTGAGACAAGGCCCCTTATATACCACCCTCTTCCTATTATGACGACTTCCGGTCCTTATGCAAAGTAACACACTTCTCGTTTCAAGAAACAAACGTATTAGCGGCACCTACTCCATTCATATAAAATTTGTAACCTTTGTCTATAGTAAAAGTGCCAACGATTCAACTAACATCTTATTCTGATTCTAACTATGCACGATTTAGTAAAGAAGGCACAACGATTTCATTGTTCACAACCATTTTTTAATTGTACAAAATAACTTATTAAACGGCTCCATCTCAAATAAAACATTTATATTTTGTTATAAAAATATACATTGGGGCTCTTTAGGCTGAGAAATATTTTATTATCCACTTTTATGATGTTTTTACTTACTTAGTAGGCGGTCTGGACCTGCCCCTAACTCCCCCTTTTGAAACACCTTTTTTCTAGTCAACTCATTCTCTTACACAAAACAGTTTCCTCCATTTCATGGAGTCAGTTCGCGCAAACCCTATTTGCAACATGAAAATATTTGAACTCCTACGATTTTACTGGTTGTCGTTCAAACTACTTCTCTCCATACAAGCGTATTCTCTTAGACACTTTTGCAACACGAAATGGTAAACGAATTCGCTACAGGTCATCGCTTGATAAATTGAAAAACCTTCCCGGAGGAACAGATGTGCATACTTCACTAATTAGCCAGGTAAGACTGGCCCCGTGTGGGTAATACAAGAAGGTGGGCAGTTATGGTGCGGGAGGGCAGGGCACGTGTGCATGCATGGTACACTGTACTCTCGTTCCCAAATCCTTCCGAAGGAAGGCTCTGGTAACAGCCAAATAACCTTGAACTTTGGATTTTGCTGGGTCTGGGCAACCCCTGCTGGTAGGCTGGAACCAGTGGGCAGGAACCAGAATGTATGATGGTAGTTTTAGCATCAGCCTTTCTGGTTCCACTTCCTGTTCCTGTTTGCTGGTTCCAAGCTACCAGCAGGGGTTGCCCAGACCCAGCAAAATCCCAACATTTGGCAGTTACCAGAGCCTTCCTTCGGAAGGATTTGGGAACGAGAGTAGGTACACTGTTACTGTTAAATAAAAGTACGTTCACTATTAATCAACCAGAAATATAGGCTGATAATCATAATTGTTGAATCCCTGTTTCATTTAGAAATTAGAGAACGAGCTTCTTTACGTCGTTTGACTATGACACACTATAGTCAAACTTGATGTGAATAAACTGTTACATATATTGTATTTATTAAATTTCTACACACAAAATAGCGGCTAGGAAATCGCATGGACATGTTTGAAAAGACGAGATAATCTATGCAGAACGTATCTGGAATGGTATTTGACTGGTTCTCAATTAGTTAGGAATGTTGTACATTGCAAAGAAAATAATTAATGAGTTATCATTTAGAGAATAGATAAAGATCTTCTTCACGTCAAGACTGTCTGATTGGCTATAAGTTGTAGTATAACGCACGGTGGTCGTGAGCCTTCATAGGAATCTAAATTCTGTGTTTATTTCCATTTTTGGCTGTTTAAACTACTTATTTTTTCCGAGTTCGACGTGTCTCTAGTATTTATTCAGTCAACAAGTTTTCATGTTTTAGGCGACTTTGAAGGACCTCGTTTAATAACAGCAGCCGTCTGTATGTCTGCCTCCGTTGATTGGGTACGTCACTGCTTTGAGTGGGTACCGTTCTGCATTGATTGGGTTATCATACTATTTCTGATTGCCAGTGGTACATTTCATGTTGTTATGGATAAAAGTCGTCTGGGCAAACTGACCTTCTGTCACGTGCAACATTCTAGTGGATAATGGAGATTACTAGAGCCCAAGTACACTATGATAAATACGATAAGGAGTCCTGGTTAGTAATAGTACTATCAGGGTGTAGCTACCCAAGCTCGTGGAGGCCTGTGTCTTCCCCACAATCAAGAGCCTGTGATGTAGTAGCAGAGGAAACTTGAATCTCGCCTATGTTCATTTAGCAGGTGCAGTTATGCTTATTTCAAAGCCATTTTAAAAGTAATAGTGTCATAAACGTAAATAGGGGATTTACACCTGACCGTGGGTGTCGTCTATATACTGGATAGAGACTCAAACAGACGTTATGTAAAGGCTCAGAGAATCCTCTCCCTTGTTCCCGAATTAACGAACGGCCAACCATTTTATAACACTGTGTCTGTAGACCAATTGATGTTCAGTTTCTAAGGCACGGCATATTGTCCTATCAATAACTATATCAGGCCTACCAGTATGCATTATCAGTTATTTCTGACAAAAGCTTAGACAGATTTTACAAAAATTAAAGGCCCCAGAGCCCGGTCCAGAGAATTCAATCCCAGAGATTGCTCATACATCGCTTGCAGTGGCGGAGAACCACCTGACAAAATTATGTTCAATTGTGTTTGATTGTTTAGTTCAATCCCCGAGTGTTGGGCCCAAAAGAGTTGGGAGTTGAAACAGATCGACTTGATGAAAAGCCTCGTTGAAGCTCACTTTGCATTGTTTTGATCCTATGGTGATTAGTTATCTTGTGAAACAAATGAATGAATTGAATAACAAATAATTGATCAGGAATGTCACAATTTATTTTCCAAAGTTGAGTGTTACGTTTAATATGCTCATATTGATTTCAAAGCCATGACCTACAGTCTCTCCTGTCACCGATAAGTTGTATTGGCCCAATTGGGTGAAGATCAACAGTGCTCTCTGGATGCTGGTGATGGCCTCTGGTGTTGAACATACAAACTGCTGAGTTTTGGTCCCCAGCTGAGCCTCCACCTAGTAGTGGGTTATAGTCCAAGATTTTTAGCTCAGAATAGGACCTAAGGTTAAACAAAATCGGAACAAGCCAATTTTTGGATAGGAGATGCCCAGAAGGGTACTGAACCACATACTAAAAGTCCTAGGACATCCTCCTTGTGCTCGCTCGGGAATTCAAGATGGCATCCCAGATGGGCAATTTGCACTATTTCCCTCATTTTCTTCTATTTTGACTTTCTATAGGCCAATTTTAAGTTTACCTAGCCCCCCCCCCACACCAATTTCAAGCTTTTCAATGGTCTTATCCTTTTGTTGCTTGGGCTGGTGGTTGCCTAGCAACAGGCATTTCATATAGGATTTCCCTAGAAACTAGGGCAATTAACAGTCAGAAAGGTATTGCACCCATACTTACTGCATCTAAAGTGACCCCAATGGAGCAACAATGATATGAACTGATTTGCTATAGTCCATGGTTACCCAGCAAAAAGCAAATACTTACCTAGCAACCACCTGGAAAGAGTGTATTTGGCTCTTTGGAAAATACTTTGACTTTACAAAGGTCCATCTGAAGATCACCTAACCCAACAATCCATCGAAAGCTTCATTGATGGTGATAATTATTATTGTGTCGCTGAAGCAAGTGGTTGCCAAGCAACATACACTTTATATTATGATTCTAACCTAGAAGCCAGTCGAAATATTAATCTGAGATATTCATCTACCAATATCTCGACCCCACAACATGCCCAGGATGGCACTGAAAGACATATTAAAAGTCCCGGGAAATGTGCTTGCTCAGGAATTCAAGATGGCGTCCAGGATGCGCAATATGACCTATTCCCTCATTTGTTTATATTTTGACTTTCCATAGGCCAATTTTAAGTTTACCTAGCCCCCCTAGACCAATTATCCTTTTGCTAGGGCTGGTGGTTGCCTAGCAACAGGCATTTCATATTCATATTCCCTACTTACTGCATCTAAAGTGACCCCAATGGAGCAAGGATGATATAAATGATTTGCTGTAGTCCATGGTTGCGGAGCAACAGCATATACTTACCTAGCAACCACCTGGAAAGAGTGTATTTGTCTCTTTGGAAAATACTTTGGTTTTATAACACATTGGTTGAGAGGTAGATATCTGATGTTGCTAGGCAACGTAACACCATACCAACACATTTCATTATCCCTATTCATCTGAGGTCCATTTATATGCAGTAGTTGTAGTAGAAGTATGTCTCTCATTAATATTTCCCCTGGGTTAGGGGAGTAACAACATAGAATGTGTTGCTAGGCAACCACTTACCTCTGTAACACAATAATGACACCATTGAAAAAGGTTTCCAATAGTGTGTGGTGATAGGTGATCCTACAATTACCCTTTGTAAAGCCAAATTCTATTTTAGAGGCATACACACTCTTAAGAGATGGTTGCTAGGTGAATATCATATTCTGCTGTTGATAGGCAACCATGGATCATAGCAACACATATATATCATCCTTGCTTCATTGGGGTTACTTTAGATGTAGTTAGTATGAGTACATTACCTTTCTCACTGTTAATTGCCCTAGTGTCTAGGGAAATCCAATATGAAATATCTGTTGCTAGGCAACCGCCATCTCTATCAACAGAAGGATAAGACCATGGAAAAGCTTGAAATTGGTTTAGGGGGCTTAGGTAAACTTTAAATGGGCCTATGGAAAGTCAAAATAGAAAAAAATGAGGGAAATAGTGCATATTGCTCATCCTGGACGCCATCTTGAATTCCCGAGCGAGCACAAGGAGGATGTCCGAAGACTTTTAGTATGTGGTTCAGTACCCTTCTGGGCATCTCCTGTCCAAAAATTGGCTTGTTCCGATTTTGTTTAACCTTAAAGTCTAAAAGTCTTGGACTATTAAGAAACAGACGGATCGTTCATAAATATAGTCAGGGTATGGGTCATGGTGAATCTACCCTATATATTCGTGAGCAGCCTATTCCCAAACACATTTTGTTGTAAATAGATAAAGTGAGGCGTTTGGTATCTAGTAGATAGATGTGTACAGGCAAGGGAAAAGAGTCCTCCGAATCCAAGGAAAGATTGGATAGCTTTCCAGGGATATATTTGAACCACAGAACTGATATGATAGAAGATAATTATCACTTCTAGTTTTTGAGAGATGGCTTTACAAATATGGGTTGGTATTGCCTCATCCGAAAACCCAATTAGCGCTAAGCTATCTAATTGGTATAATCATGATAATTATAGAATTATCATACATTTCTTAACATTTAGGTCATAGATGTTGATCTAGAAATGGTAAATTTATTCTGTTTTGACCATAGTAATCCTCGTGAATCACTCTTAGCAGTGGGCATTTTCGTTCCTTCTATTTGGCATGAAAAATTCATTTAGGCTCTCAAACATTCTTTTTGTTGAGTTAATCATAACTGTAAAAGCCAATTGGAATAGAATTATAGGAGTCTGGGGATGCAGCCAGGAACGGCATATAAAGGTTCAAATTTGAGAAAGTCGACTTCTGGGTGTCCAAAAGTTTTTGCCTCTATGTGCGTCCCCATATTTGCTCATCCACTTGGTGGTCTATGGACATTTTTATAGGTATAAGAAGTGCATCTTTCTGCTCTGATTGGAGGGACCGTGCACATCTTTTACCTCTCCACACCAAGATAGACACTCAGGACCCTACCCCTTTCCTCTTGCCTTTTTAGGTTTGACCTTCTTGAGATTGACCAAAAGTGCCCCCCCCCCCCTTATTGAAATGTAGAATTTCTAAATTTGTCTTGAGCAAATTGTCCCCAAATCCTATGTTCCATAAACACTTCAGAACATTCTAAAAATAGAAGGGTTTCTTGGACCAGTAGGCCCCTATTCCCTAAAAACTCCACAGAACACACCAGTCTGAATTTTTTTTCTCAGAGCACTGTGCCCCCAAATCCTTAGAATGCACCAATATTGAGATCTATAGCCCGCCCTTTTTCTTTGGGCTATATAGGCCTACCAATAGAACCCTCAGAACACACAATGATCTACAATGAACTGAAGATAGAAATGTCAAAATTCTGCTGAATTTCACACTAAAAGTTCCCATAGACTTAGTGTAAGAATTCGGTAAATATGGACAGAAAGACTGGTCGAACGTCTTCATTCATGATGACGGCCACATCTCGTGACGTCACATTTATTTGCCGGAAGTGACATGAACGCTGGCTACCCAATAACACATTTTCCCGCGTCGTACAATTTTCAACACTCCTCCTCAACAAGTGAAAATATGTAAGATTGTAAGATTGTACGATTTTTTATTCAAGCAATATTCACGGTTTACACTGCGATATTCATATGTTGAACAAACTCTATGTACATATAGGTCATTTAACTTATAGTTACATAAGTTTGTGGTTTTAAGTCAGCCATGAGGCTGACTGTAGCGGATACAAAATTACTGTGATAACGCTACACAATAAACTTAGAATATGTATACAGTAAACCTTTAGAATACACAATGAATAAGAACTTATTTTTCACACCAAAAGTTCCCATAGACTTAGTGTAAGGATTCGGTAAATATGGACAGAAAGACTGGTCGAACGTCTTCATTCATGATGGCGGCCACATCTTGTGACGTCACATTTATTTGCCGGAAGTGACATGAACGCTGGCTACCCGATAACACATTTTCCCGCGTCGTACAATTTTCAACACTCCTCCTCGACAAGTGAAAATATACTGTGATAACGCTACACAATAAACTTAGAATATGTATACAGTAAACCTTTAGAATATACAATGAATAAGAACTTATGAATAGGAATATGTGAGTGTAAACACTCCTCCTTAATATTGAATGTCCACTTTTAGATTTCCTCAGTGTCTCTTAGATATTTATAAGTCCTTGACAATACAATTGTTTGATATAACCATAAAACAAAGAAGACACAATTTGTCTTTGAATTAAACTTTTAGAAATAAAGTCCTTGACTTGACTTCATAGTCAAATTAGTCAATAAACTGTCCTCAGTTTCTTTGTTTTATATTGAATTTACACTTAATAGCATACACATCAGCTATTACAATATAACCCAAATCAATCTTACCTTGGGAAGAGAGGTTTCAAGCACTTTATTCCCGTGTGAGGCTTCAGCCCTCACCTCCTTAACATTAGCAAAATAACTCACGGTGATCAGCTCCAGCTCACAAGTGATCAGCTCCAGCTCACAAGTGATCAGCTCCAGCTCACAAGTGATCAGCTCCAGCTCACAAGTGATCAGCTCCAGCTCACAAAAAAATGTGATCAGCTACAGCTCACAAGTGATCAGCTAAAGCTCACAGGTGATCAGCTAAAGCTCACAGACCACAGAACATTGATTGCATCAAGCTATAAATGTGTTATCATAGACAATAGCCTGATCAGGGTTTCTAACAAACTGACTCAAATAAGTAGCGTTGCATGATTCCTATTGATACTTTTGTCATTTTCGTAGTACAATCTCCCTATAAGACCTCTTTCCTTTGCTTGTTAGTTACTGTTGCTAGGTAGACCAATGAATGGAATGCTTGCTGTTAGGGAGCGTTCATTATTTATGGCCGGGGGGGGGGGGGGGGATGAGCTATTCGTAGGGGGGTCAAACTCATGACTTTGCAACAATTAAAAGTGAAAAAAATGTAAATAAAAAATATTTTTATTCTGATTTTTTCTCCATTGCATTAGAAAATATAGGTCTTTTGGGAACATGCACATAAGATTTTGTGATATAGCTATGATTATTTCTAACTGCATTGTAGCCATGAAAATACCATGTAAAATCATGATTTTTCATGGCTTCAACAAAATCGGACATTTTTCATATAAAAAGGCTGGTTGCTAAGCAACCATTCAAGATAGAGAAAAATGGATAGTCTCATTGGATTCCTTGACATTGATTTAGGGGGGGTAGGTACTCTTAGAATTATTATGAGATAAATATTAACGACATTATGAGCTGCCATATTTTAAAATCTTCTGAGCTAAATATGGCGCCATATAGCGCCATATGGCGTAACGGACGCGTAACGGACACGTAACGGACACCTTAACATGGTCGTTTTGTGACATTGACTTTAAACTGTTGAAAATAGGTGATAAATTCGAATATTTACATGCAAATGGTGTCTATTTATATCAGAATTTTTTTTCCAATCGTTCTGGACCATTTTTAATTATGCATTATTATGTTGTATATTTTTAAATGTTTATACAAAAAATAAAATAACAGCTTTTTTATTTCTTTGAATTATAATGGATTTTTCTGGAAAACGTGGAAAAGCTGAAAAAATACCACAAATGTTCTAAAATAACATTCCTGAAAAGGGAAGGTAACAAACTTTGTTCCAAGAAATGAATATGTATTATAACTTAAATAATTCTAATAAAATATTTGAGGTGAAAAAAATAATCCGTTTTGTGACATCTGGGTATAGCTATTCTGTGGTGTTCTCATGAGCCTGAGCCAGGGGGGGGTCATTTTAGGGTATTTCAGAGGGGGGGGCGGTTCATTTTAGGTTATTTCCGAAGGGGGGGCAGTTCATTTTGGAGTATTCATGTGGGGGGGCACTTCATTTTGGGACATTTGTTTAATTGAGTGCACTTCATTTTGATACCAATATGTCTTTAAATGCACCAAATGATCTCTAGATTCTCTAGATTCTCAAAATTCTCTTGAGAAAAGTATGGAACCCCAACCACTTTTAGTACTGCAAATTCCAGCGTATTACCCGCATCTCGCATATAACCTGTACTCCCAACTCAGGAGAATCCTATAACTCGTTTTTGGACCTGAAAATCTCAATATAGCACTTGTATAACCGGCACCCTATATTGGCATACTTGGTATTAAATGAAAGCTGACTTTGATTCACATACAACACACGGATAGTACGCTGGAATTTACGGTAGTTGTGGTGCTGCGCTGATGACAGTGGCATGTCGCCTGGGCTAAACCTTACTCCTAGGCTTCATCAAAATCAAAATATGCAATCAGGATTTTAACTCCAAAATACTAGAGTGTGTCACCACCTATAAATAGCTATAAAGTACCATTGTCAACTGCAGGTCTTAATTAAGCACTAGTTTTGGGGGTTTGAAATATTGTTTAAAGGGGGGCTAGCACGGATCGTAGCAAAGACTGGTACCTGCTTCAAAGCAGCACAGCAAAACACACGGGAACAAGCGGACCTATAGCGGCAACCTCATTGGTCAATCGGTGGTCATGTGACTTGCTTAGCCGTGCTAGCCCCCCTTTAAGATGGGTCGATCTAATGCCATTTCCGTTTACTGTGCCATTTTCTGCACAGATGCATTCTCTAGTTTGACCATAGAACACCAGACCTTTATCTCATATTGAAACAAAGATTGAAATATTAATACTTTTACACTAGGGATCGAGCCACCTTGAACACTAACAAATAAGCACTTGTCTTGTGGGTGGTAAAGAGTATTTAAGATTCAAGAGCGCCTATTCAATTAGTTGTGATAAGATGGTATGATAGTTCTAGCCTGGTCTGCGCTGAAGAATAAGACTGCCCGCCCTTACCAAGAAAAGGGACCATGGACCTCAGCTATGCTGTGATTAGTCAATGAGTTGTGCTGGTTCCAATGAGTTTTAGAGGGTCATATATCATGGATGGAGATCAGGAATGTCTCTAAGCACCTGTTTTATTCTTGCTAAGCACTCCTGAAATTTTCTAAGTATGTCATCTATGACTTCTGTTATACTGAGAATTAACTCTTCTCAGCCCAATGTTTAAATTCCTGGTTTTTAGAGATCATTTCATATCTCAAACAAAACCATCCCTGCTTCCACCACTCATCTGAATTGTGTCAATGTAATTGTCAATCTTTCATATGGCACACTGATTCCTCGTCAAACTCAATGTAATTGTCAAACCAATGCAGTCTGTCATTTCTCATGTAACATTGATGTCCTTTATTTGCCATGGTGGTGCTAGCTGGGATTGGATGATGTGAAGAAAGTGACACTAAGAAAATGACCTGATAGCCATAGTAGCTCATTTCTCTAATATGACTCTGACTGATGATCGGTCTGCATTTTCCATGAAATCATGTCCAATTCAGACAATCAAAGAGACTTCAGGGTGAAGCTATGTAGACACTTATTTCGGATATTTGAAAAGTTTAGTCATTGAATATCTCATGGTTACTAGATCAGAACGTCATGACAAAAAAGGAGAGTTGGTCAATTAAGTTTGTCTTCATTCCCTTGATATCTACATGCAAGATAATGGTGATCTTCTCACACATCCCCTGCCCCCCTAGAATAAAAAATACGTCGGAAAAATAAGAGAATGACAAAATCTGACCCTTTCTTTGTCCAACCTTGGCCCTTTCTGACTCCAAAGCTGTGCCCTTTCTCATGCCCAAACCTAGTTTTGTCACCTAGCGGAAATATATTTACTGACTACAGGAAGAACACTGTCACCAGAGCCTGGGCTTTTCTAGCGTAGCTCTTTCAAGTCCAAAGTGTCGGGGGGATTGCTCATAAACAGAGTTTCCTAAACGTAAACAGGCATTTTCCAAGAACACCACCACATAGTGACGTCATTACCACCTTTTGTGCATTCATATAGGTCTAGTATCAAAACGGCAGATTGTGAGCCAGCCCCAAATAGACGACGCAAATACAGATATGATCCTTAATATCTTTGTGCCAAAATGCATCATTTCAAGTCTATAAATTCAATTTTGAAAGGTCTTTCACTCCTGTCCCAATCATCAAGGACAGATAGCTTACAACAGAACTGAGCCTTGATATATTTTGTGCCAAACTCACCAGATTTGACCATTTCAATTCTAGAATTTCAAAATTTCGCACAAACCTTTCCTTTAGTAAAACAAGTTGCAGCTCCAATCATCGCTAGGCCCTAGAGGCTGGATAATACACTATTTCAAATTTTCCAAAAACCTTCCCTTCAAAAACAAGGTTCCATCCGGTCTCAATCATATAGGATAATGTATATATTTTGTGCCCAAATGAATCTGAATGTACCATCTCAAGTCTAGACTTTCCAAATTTTCCCCAAACCCCCAAGTAGCACCAAACTTCAGAAAATCATGGACTTTTTTCCTTTTAGAATTTCCATGTTTGTCCTTAATTGATGTACTGTAGCTATAGCGTATCTATATCTAGATGTGTACCGTATTGTAGCTATGAAAGGGAATTGTATGAGGGTCACATAGAGTAAATCTGTATTTAAATACAATTCAGCCTGCTGTTTTCAGTGAAATAGCATCTTCCTTACTAGACCTATAAGAAAGGGTGTGCGCTAAAGGGTGCATCGCATGATATGATATAGTTTTAAAACCAACACAGCCGAAGGCTGGTCAGCAGGTCCACAGGGCCCATACGGACCGAACCTTGGTGCATCGCAGAAGATTTCCAAACAATTGGGGGTGGGGGATATGAACAATCTTTGTAGCAGGTAATGACCATTTCTTTAAGTTTACCTTGTTACACAATTATTTTTTGTGCTTTCCTATAGTTGGGGGGGGGGCAGTTTATTTTAGCATATTTCCGAGGGGGGGGGGTTCATTTTAGCATATTTCCGAGGGGGGGCAGTTCATTTTGGGGTAGGCCCTATTCGCGAGGGGGCGACGGTTCATTTTGGGGTATTTGCCAAACGAGAATCTCATCCCCCCCTGCCATAGGCCTAAATAAGGAACGCTCCCTTAGGCCTTTATATCAGTTTTAATGTGTTTAGAAGGTGATGTGGTGTATCAGTAAACACCCTATGGTTTATCTATTGGTTGAAACATATGGAGAAATACCATGTACCTAATGATTATGGAAGCCTGTTGCTATGCAAATTCACATACAACATGCTGTTGCTAGGCAACCGTATGTTCGAAAAGAAACAAATTTGAAAAATGGAATTCTTGGACATGCTTTAGAGGGGTAGGGTAAATGTGGATAATATCGCGCACATAGTGACGATATTACCCAAATGTTCCAAATTTAGGTAACTTGCTGTCATTAAAAAACTTTTTTTATGTGTTTTTTCAAAAAAATAATTAAAAATATAAAAAAATCGAGAAAAAAATGTACCCCAATAGCAACCCCCTGTAGGTTAAGCAGGGGCCTAAAAGTGACAAAATATTTGGGTTATATTGTTATAGTTGGTGTTATATCGCTCACACCATTGTGTTATATCGCTCACCCATTGAAAAACAATGCATTTGACCATATGGGTAATTCCGCTCACCTGTTTTCACACCCAAAAGTGTGGAAACAGGGTGCCTCACCCCAAATGCTCTCACACCTGTATGGTCAGTAGCAATATATCAAAATTTACACCAGGCTTAGACAACATACAAATCTACCCTGTGAAACTAGTCCACTTATTTCATTATTATTTGATATATTATTTTCTATTGTATAAACATGTGAGCGATATAACAACATGCCTGAGCGATATAAGCTCTATGGGATTTAGTATAGAAACTGCTGATTTAGCAAGTATTGAAAATACCAAATATTAGGTTATTTTGATCATCTCTGGCTCCTCAAATACATGTAAAGCACAGGTAAATGAAATACATTGAAAGGATACTTAATATAAAGTCGCTAACTAAAAATTTATTATTTTTTTTTTTGTTTGAAAAATGTGCCTTTTAGGGGGGGTGCGCGATATTACCACATGCGCGATATTACCCACATTTACCCTAGGCCTACCTAGGGATGATTAGGCCTAAATATTTCATTTGACAAATTATAGGCCCTATAGGCTATGTTGTTTTCTTATGATTTTGGGTATTTTTTGTAATTTTTGTACTGTTGCTATGGAAACTGGTTGCTATGGCAACAAAGAATGTGTTATAAAATTGTGAAGTGTGATTTTTGGATTCTAGGGGTTCTAAGCTTTCCAGAAGTGTAGCCTAGGCCTAGGCCTATAGTTTACAATTTCCCGGTTTGCACGATCATGGAGGACGAACGTTGATCGTATCTCGGAGAATTCCCGCACTTTGCGAAGGATATTAGGAACACCAATCCAAGCCATCCGTAGCAGGGAAAGACAGATAAGTAAAGCCTAACATAACTAAATAGCCTAGTGATTGAGAAAAAGCCAAAGAGAGTAGTATTGAGCTTAAAAAAAGAAGAATTCCAGTGAGGAAAAAAAACAAAAAAACAACAGCCAACAACTGTACCTATTTTCGCCCACAGCCTGAACAGTAAAGTAATAGCCCCAACCCAACCCCAACAGCCCAGCCACTCCACATACAGCCAAATGTCGAAAACAAAAGCACCGAGAAATATGAATAGAAGGGAATTTATTCCAGATAATGAGGAGGGGGAAAATGACTGGGAATGTGACAGCCCAACAGTAGGGGAAGAAAGTGAGAGGGGAAAGATCACAGAGGAACAGCCAGAAGATATAGCCCACACAGAGGAACAGCAAGGGAGTGCTGAAAACAAACAGCCCACATACTCAGGTGAAAATGAAAGGGATGAGATAAGAAAAAGCCAAAGAACCAGGGATAGAATAGACTATGCCCAGATCAGTAAAGGGTCACCAAGGGAAAGAGAATGCACAGAGTGCCCCAAGATAAAAGAGGCCAACGAGGAACTAAAAAAGAAGCAGAAAACTCTGAAAGAAACTACAGCCAAAGTAAAGAAAGAGATGGAGGAAAGAATCAAAGCACTCCAAGAAGAAAAAGAAAAAGCAGAGTACGAAATTACCCAAGCCGCTGAGACAGAGAAGGAAAAAGTCAGGGGAGAAAAAGAGATAGCCGAAGGGAAACTCCACAAGACGGAAAAGGACCTAAAGAACGCCAACAACACAATAGCCGCACTAATGAAAGACAATGCAGACGGAGAAGAAGCCTGCGAAAAGATCAAGAAACTAGCCACAAGCCTCCAAGCAGACAACGACACCCTCCAAGAAAATATTGAAACAACGAGAGAGACTCATGAGAGAACCCTAGAAGAGATGGAGAGGATGAAACAAGATAAACCCCAGACGGCGGAGATCACTACCCTAAAAGAGGAACTACACAGGACGAGAGAAAGAGCAAAAACAGCAGAGGCAGACGCAGAGACTGAAAAGAGCCTGAAAGAGCAACAGACCCAACAGATAAAGAGGGCACACGAGGAGAAAGAAAACATAAGGGAGTCCTTGGGAAGACAGATGGAATACGTAAGAACCTTAGAAAAAGAGATAAAAGAAACAAAAGAAAGACTGGGTGCCTTAGAAGCAAAAATAGCTAGGAACAGAGACAATGACAAAGCAATCTGTGAGATGAAGACCCAAATGGCAATAAAGGAAAAAAGGATAAAAGAGTACGAAGACATGGTACAGGAGCTACAAATAGCCGCCACCACTCACAACGATAGAAGGGAGAGGGACGAAAAGACCATCATTACCCTCCTGGACCAGCTTCACGAGACCAACAAACCTACAGGCGACACCACAAACAAGAAGGAGACCAACAAAATCAATGTACTCATTCTGGGGGACTCTAACACGAAATATCTGGAAGCAACTATAGAGCAGGAGAACGACATCCGAGTATCCAGAGTAAAGACTGACACGACAGAAAGCTTGGTCCAGCTCAGCAGGTCGCATAACCAGATAATTGAGATAGCGGACGTAATTGTGATCCACACCGGGACCAATGACATAAAACACGGGACCGTGTACAACGACATAATCGACAACCTGACGGAGGCGCAGCGAAACCTGAAGGACAAAACCAACAAACCAATCCTAGTAGCCACAATACCACCTACAACCGATGACAACAACCATATAACTACCATCATGTTAAACAGGAGACTGACGAGGGAAGATCTTTTTGAAACCATTGACATCCACAGAGAGTCCGAAAATTCGAAAGACGGTATCCACCTAACAGAAAGGAGCAATGTCACATCGGCTAACAAAATAAAAGAGCACGCCAGAATAGCCCACAAAAACCACCCGAGCCACACGGAAACAGCCCCCAGAGGAGAAACAGCCCACAAACAAGATACCACCCAAGAGCCACATACAGCAGAGAAGAGAGAACTGATCAAACGAAAGTCCGAGTACAAAAGGAACACATGGGACATATCATTGGAAAGGAAGGCAAAAACGTGAGAAGACTAAGAACCACGTACAACATCACTACGGAAGTAGACCCAGACGGGGGACTACTAATATCCGGGGAACCAGAAGCCGTAAGAGAAGCCAGAAAGGACGTCCAAGACACCATTGAGTGGATAAGAACCCTACCCACAAGGAACAACAGCGCAGACAGCCAAAAATCCAGAAAGAGAAGCCGCAGCACCCACAGTAGGAGAGGATCGGACAGCGACGACGACACAAGAGAGCACAGGAGCAGGCCCAGACTAAGAGAATGGCTACCAAACAGCCATCAGACACAGCCGCGAGGAAAGCCATACGACAGGAGATAGGCCGATGGCCAACAGCCCCTGCACACTCATACACCCAACAAACATAACACAAACATAAACAACACAATCCCAACACCAACACACAACACAACAAACAACACTAACACGACACACAAAGGGATCCTCAAGAAAACAAACACAGCACAAAGGGAAACAAGGAAAAAAAAGGTACACTTTAATAAGGTCAACAAGAAAACAAGAACAAAAAACAAACCAACACAAGGACAGAAAGAAATACTAAAAATCCTATATGCCAATGCCAATGGGATAACAGGAAAACAACAAAACATCACAGCAACACTAAATGCAACAAGCACAGATATAGCAGTAATAGCCGAAACAAGGACACACAAACCACCGAAGATCCAAGGATACACATGGCACCACAGACCGAGAGCGACAAACCAAAAAGGGGGAGGCGTAGGAATACTAGTAAAAGACAGCCTAGCAAAAAACACAATAGACATATACAAAGAACAAGAAGAAGAAACAGAGGTAGTATGGGTCAAAGTCAAAACAAAACATAAGGACACGATCATAGGAGGATTCTATGGACCCCAGGAAAAAATAGACAGATACACAGTGAAAAAAACATATACAGACCTCACCAACCACGTAAAAACCCTTCAAGGGGAAGGCAACATCCTCCTGATAGGGGACTTCAATGCCAAGATGGAAATCACAGGGAATAAGATAAAGCAAGACAAATCCCCCAATGGAACATACCTGGAGAACCTAATAGCAGAGACTAATATGAGAACCCCATCCATCGAACCAGATACGCTACAATGGACCAGAGAAAACAGAACCAACCAGGAGGAAAAATCCATCATAGACTACATACTATGCGACCAAGGTATGTATGAGAAAATAGTAAGAACAAATATAAACACTGACAACTCACTTACGTTAAGAGGAAAGAAACCCACTGACCACAACACAATGACAATAGAAATTAAGACTGTAACCAACAAATCAGCCATAACAAAAGAACGACCTAACTGGGTCCTTAACAACAAAGAAGGTTGGACCAACTTCAATAAGGAACTAGCAGAAACAATAAGAAAGGACCCTAACCAAACTAAATATGATAACCTATCCAAAACCCTCACACAACTAATGAAAAAACACAAAAAAATCACGACCCCCAAAGAAAAACAATACAACAAACGAAAACATAAGACAGATAAAAAAGGAAAAAAAAATTAAGAAAAAGGAATACGCAGAAGCATGTAAAACAAAAAACACCGAAACCATAACAACCACCCTAGACGACCTAATAAACACCCAGAAGGAACTAAAGGAAGCCATAGAACTAGAACAACAAAGGTCAACTAAAATAAAACTTAACAAGCTAATAGAAGCAGGAGCCACCAAGTCAAACCAATTTTGGAAGACACGAAAACAAATCCTAAAAACCAAAGAACTAGGAGCTGAAACAAAGGATGAATCAGGAAACATTATAAACGACCCTGAAACAGCCATGAACCACACAGCAGAATATTTTGAAAACCTATACCAAGCAAGGGAAGCAAACCCCCAATATGACCAACACACAAAGGAAGTCCTAGAAACAGCTGAGGAAATCAAAGATAGCCTGAAGAACAGGAGAGAGAAACCATTTACCCTAAAAGAACTAGAAACAGTAATCAGAGCACTAAAAAGGAAAAAAACACCCGGACCTGATGACCTCCCAAATGAAATACTAATAGAAGCCACACAAGAAACAAAAAAAGCCCTATTAACAGCCTTCAACTATATCAATACAACAACAATAATCCCAAAACAATGGACCCAAGGAACTATAAAGACACTCTATAAAGGAAAGGGACAAAAGGGAATGTGCAGCAACCAGAGAGGTATCACACTCAGCAGCAACATGGGGAAAGTGTACGAACGCCTCATAAACAATAGAATAAAAGAATCAATTGAAATAACAGAAGCACAAGCCGGAGGAAAGAAAGGAGTTGCAACAGTAGACCATATACTAGTCCTCAAAGAAACCATAAAAGACAACCAAAAAAACAAAAAAAAAAACATATCTGACATTCCTAGATGTGACCAAAGCCTACGACAAAGCATGGATCCAGGGCATAATGCACATCATGTACAAAAGAGGACTCACAGGACCATCATGGACCCTAACAAACAACCTAAATACCAACCTCACAGCAAGAATACAAACAAAACATGGACTGACCAGAGAAATACAAATAAAAGACAGTATCAAACAGGGAGGAGTACTCTCAGTGACCCAGTATGCAGTACTAATGGATGAGATCAACAAAACAATAGAAGCCAACATCAGAACAGAGAACAACACAGAAAACCAAAAAACCCAATGCCTACTATGGGTAGATGACGTAGCCATAATATCAAACAACCCAGAAACCCACAAAAAATTACTAAATATAACCCAAGAAGTAGCAAACAAATACAGAATAGAATTTGGAAAAAACAAATCAAAAACCATCCTAATTGGGAAAGGGGAAAAGAAACCGTTCAAAATCAATGAAATGGACCTAGAATACACAGAAACCTACAAATACCTCGGAGAAATAATGAACCACAAAGCAAACCTAGATGACCACATAAATGATCTAGATAAGAAAGCTGAAGCTGCCTACCAAACGATCATACAAACCACAAACGATGCCAACTTCAAAGGTATAGAAATGGAAGTAATATGGAAGCTAGTGGAAACATGCATAATACCGATAATAACCTACGGAGCAGAAACATGGCAACCAACAAAACAACAAATGAAAAAAATAAACACCATCCTTGACAATATCATCAAAAGAATACTCAGAGTCCCAAACGCAACACCAAGAGAAAACATATAGGCCTACCTAGAAACGAGGATCCCAGACGCTGAAACCATAATGAAAAGAAAAAGACTCAACTACTATAAAAAAATCATTGACACAAAGACCCAACCTAACCTAAAAAAAACACTGCAGACAACCAACCCCAAAGCATGGGCAGAAAGTGCCAGAAAGAACCTTGAGGAACTAGGACTTACACAGAACAGTGAAGAAATAGCCCAAAAAACAAAGGCCCAATGGAACAAAATGATAAAAGATGCAACGACAGAAGAAATAATGAAGAATATTAAAATAACAGCCAACACAAAAAGCAAAACAAGATTCCTACACCATAGAATGACCCATAACAATAACCAGCCCCAACCATACATACTAAAACTGACTAGAAACCAAACAAGCACCATATTTAAGGCCAGAAACCGGATGATCCGCATTAAGGAGAACTACAAGAACGAACACGACAATATGGAGTGCAGGGGCTGTGGCCACAAACAGGAGACCCTAATCCATGTAATGAATACATGCACAGCCATACACACAAACAACACACACAAAATCCACATCAATGAATTATTTAAGGAAAACATTAATATAATGAGAGAAATAGCTAAGAAACTAACCCACATAGACGAAATAATCGACCAGTGGAATAAGCCAACAAGGAATAACACAACCCACACCCCATAAAACATCCCAAAAAATATAAGCACAGCTCATGAGAAACACTCCTCATTCGAGCGACCTGGCTATCCAGGAAAGTGCAAGTAGTAGTAGTAGTAGTACCACAAAACCTCAACAGAACCTTTTCCGCCTAATGCAATATGCACATGCTAGGTTGATTACGTTTACTTTTGTAGGCCCTAGGCCCTAACTGTTATCTTTTACCCGAATAAAACACTTTAAAAAAAATTGACATGGGACAAGGGCCTCTGGATAAAACTCACCAGCCCTGCATTCATGCATCTGCCCACCCATTCAGTTATCTAAAGACCCGCTAGAGGGCGCCTCACGTACTTCAGTGGCGGCGTCTGCTGAGCGTCTGCGGTAAACGGAAGCTTCAGTGCGCAGCCGCAGTCAAGGTGTCAAAAGTTCACTCTTCCACCAAACCCCAAGTAACAAACAGGCAACTTGTGCCGGCCACTCCCTCCCAATAAATCTTCAAGATGAGCGAAACCAAGAAGAGGACCATCACGCTCGAGGAGCTAAAGCAGCACAAGGATGGCAAGTCATTGTGGATGGCGATACACGACAAGGTGTATGACGTAACAAAGTTTCTAGAAGAGGTAGGTGGTTGTCGGTTTGTGTTGTTGACCGACGCCCTGGGCCTGGTCTAAGGTGACAACTGACACAGGTAGAAGTTGGCTTAGGGCAAGGGTTCAATGAACTGCAATCTGCATATAGGGCCTACTATAGTCTATAGGTATTTTATTGTAGGTACAGTGTTATCAGTAGGAGCTAGTAGGCCTATTACTAGGAACGAGCTTGCTGATATGAATAACCCCTGAAGGCTATAACTTAAAAGCCTATATATTGTCTAAATTCAGTTGTTGCTGAATAGCTTACAATTTTATTCAAGATCTCTAGTCTAGATTTAATTATGATATTTATATTATACTTTATAGTTCTATATACCGGTAGGCCCTACAACTACATAGACTATGGGAGATAGGCCTACCAGATATAGGCTTAGAGATTTATATGAAAGTACCTGGTAGCTAAAATTATTATACCTAGCATATGATAATCGTATCTCTTAAACACTGGAGTCTGTATACCCAAGGTGTGGCGTAAAAAGGCTGTATGCCCACGTGTGGGCATATGGCTGTATGCCCACTGGTTACAATGGTGCCCCATTAGCTGCCTCCCGAAGAACTAGGTCACATATTTAAGTTCCCAGTTCCCAGGGGGGGTCCCTATAATTATGATCTATAGTGCAAAATTAAACTATGACTATGTGCGTACACAACAACCAAGGAAAGGACCATCTTGGGAAAAATGAGTCCCAAATGGTCCCAAAAATAGTTACCAAATAAAGGTTCAAATAAATGCCCGGGGTTAAATGCAGTTTTGCCCAGCATTCAAAATTCCCAACATTGTCAGTAAGACTTGTTTATTGCAACATCTTTGGTAATGATCAAGGAGCTACTTTCACGAGGGATGGCTAGGTATAATAAAGCCAAAACCTCACTCAAATGCATCTAGACTTCTGTATGCCTTTTGTGTATGCCTATGTGTATGGGACTCTCGTGCTACACACTCGAGCCCATGCACATAGGCATACACTCAAGGCATACAGAGTCCAGATGCATTATCGTGCAGTTTTGGTTTAGTATCCCAGCCCCCGGGTAGCCTATAGTATATCTAGACTAGAAGTCTACCAGTCTACTAGGCCTATAATATACTATATAGGCATATTCAATCATTTTAGTTCAGTATTATAGATCATGTAGATGATCAATCATCTAATGATGTAGCCCCGGATGTAGCATAAATAATTTCTCTGTTGGTATAACATGTTTCTAGTGCTGCAACTTATCCTACTAGGGGGTGATCATTTAACCTTACCAGGTAATAGTACCGGTATGCCTAGGTACCCTATCATCAAAGGGGGAGGAGGTGACATTTGCTCAAGACTCTGACAAGAGGGGTCGACATTTTTTACTCCACCCAGACCCCCCTCCCTCCACACACACCATTGATAATAAATAACCTTTGTATGCCCTACCTCTACTATACCGGTATTATAGATCTAGCATTTATCAACGAGATAAAATTGTTCTATACCCCCATCATGGCCCATATCTGTACGCCTACCATGTTCCATATTTGTAATTGAAAATCTAATCTAATGTAGTAATGGATGTTATGAATAAAAAGTAATAGGCCTATTACTCTAGCTTATGGGGCATACCACTATGTGCTAGTCCCGTATAACGGGACTAGCACATCCTGGTACCTCAGGTAGTCGGGGGCTAAACTCCATCTCCTTATCAGGCTAATCCCCTCTCCTCACACCTTGAACAAAGGGGCTGATAAGAAATTCTCCCATGATGCACTGCTCTGGAGTCAGGGGCCTAACCACAATGCATTGCTCTGAGCCAAGATGGCGCCCCCCATAGCCTAATTCGCTAGTCCCGTTACCAGTGCCACAGTTGGTGACAGTAGGCCCAGGCCTGTAATGTGCCTCGACATGGGTAGTCAGGTTTTTGAGCCTCTGGACTCTGGACTCTGCCAGTCTGTGGAGCCTAAATTATAGAGTGAAAGTACCAGACCATCAGTTGTCTAGTGAGAGTAGCCAAAGCATTGCATAAATCTATAATCTGCCTGCCGACGTGGCACTGGTTTCTTGTTACACAATAATACTGTCAATAGATATACCGGTACCACCTAATCAGATACCGTTTACTATTCTCTGCACGAACACCCCAATCTTTTATCGTTCAGAAATAAAGTGAAGTAGGCTAAACCTAAGTATTTTTATACTATTGCCAATATCAATGAGATCAATGATAATTTTTGATATAGACATAAAAGTTGAAAATTGAAATGATTTCCTTTTTTCTGTTAATCAAAAGCCCACCTGTTCATAGCAAAGGCAAAACCCAGACACAACTTATCTGACTTAGCTAGGTTCTATTTTAGCTGTCTAGGTCTTGGTTGAGTAGACCTACAACACATGAGGCTTGTCAGGGTATGTGCTATTAGTATTACGTATTGCGATTTACGCCAGTCACAGAGGTAGGCATTGCTAGGCACAGTGAATACCTCTGCAGAGATGGTACTGGATCTAGATCTAGGTCTATTTACTTTGCACCACAAGTCTACATCGTCTACTCCAACAACCCGCCCTGTGCCACCCCAGTTGCCCCCAATGGTAAAAGTAGGCCATGAAGGCCTCTGTGACAAATGTGTATAAGCATAACCTACTGGAGGGTCCGAGGTTTGTCCTGTCGAGGCTTGCACGTTATGTTATACCCAAGTATTAAAGGGATCACAAGGGGACTCAGTTAGGGAGTTTAAATGTAGCTTCGTGCTTTACTGTGTTACGGTATTACATGCGATTTATCATCATGACGTCATGAAGCATGAATGTAGCCCTGGCGAGTAACTTCCTATAAAAGGGCATAGCACATTTGCAGCTATTTGTCCATTTGGACTCTGGCTATTGGGCAAGATAGGGAGGGCAGGGGGCAAAGTCTAATATATGGCCAGCGTGGACTTGATAAGATTATACGATATATGAGATAGGTCCTAGTTCTTAGTATCAGGATAGATCTATGTGCATAGATCATCACATATACGTAATATACTATATAGTAGGCCCCCTACTACCGGTAGGTACATTTACAGCTGCATGGACTTTCAACTTTCATGCTTTAGGCTTTAGACAAATAAGGTCCCCATTGGCTGCACCCTGCTACTATTAAAACCTCTGATGTGGGCCACTTCAAATAGGATACCCAGTACACGTCACATTTGTACAAAAATATATCCCACTTGTGTGTCCCACATTTAGTCTAGTCTTTGCCCTATAATAGTTTGCAGACAAGTATCCTTCCTGACTTTAATACTGGTATCCTTTTTAAAAAAAAAGAAATTCGAAGGTTCTCCACAGACTCAAAAATCACAACGTAAATTTTGGCACGCCAACATATAGAAAGCACGCCATGTAATGTTTTCCAGTAAAAAAGGCCAAAATGAGAATAACTTCTATCCATAAGTCATGGATATATGTGGGGTTTTTTTCAATAAAAATTTTTATGAGTATAACCTTTTTTAAAAGATGGATATAACAATTTTTTTCAATTAAAAAAAAGTTAAAATGGCTATAACTTCTGTTCTAATGGATGGATTTTCAAAATTTAAAAACCTATAGATACCCAAAATGACGCCGGCGGCGATTCTGGGGCAATTTGACGCCGGCGGCAGTAAAAACTACGCCGGCGGCCCACCGGTGTCAATGCAGTATGGGGCGAACCCTGTACAATGTACATAAAAATAGCTCTAGTAAAGTGAAACCTGTGGGTTCCCCGTGGTGGCGGACATAGACTGACACAGTTAGAGGCTAATCCCCTGCAGAATTACGTCATCACCACTACCACTACCAGCAAGGCAGTTCTGAAACCATCTACTATACATAGTCGTGGGTATACTAGTAATGTGTATAGGTTTCCCAACCTATACCTACGGTAATATTATGTTGGCAAAAATATGTGAAAGTGTAAAACGTACTAAATTGACCAAATCATCCAAAAATATCCTTGGCCTAACTGATACTGAAAGGGCTTGACGGGGGGTGCACATCATTATTTAGTGGAATAAAAATAGTTTTGCCCCTTTTATTTGGCTAAATGTGGAGGCGCGATGCCCCAGTGACGACCCCCATAGTAGGTATAGGGGTCTTTTTTTCTGTAGAATTATTTCATGAATTTAAGTATGTAGGCCTACTTCACGTATGATGTCATTAAAACATGCCATTGATAGAACACCACTAGCATACGTAGACGTCATAGGGGACTAGTGAAATTGTATAGAGGCACACTATTATAGCTTTGTGTATTTTAAGAACATGGTCTTCTTACATCATAAACATTTGTTATCATGTCTAGGGAACAGCTGTGAAACCCATATAACCAGTATGTACATGTAGGCACCGGTACTACAACAGAAAAGGGGGTGGGGAGGGATGAAAGAGGGTCGGAGGAGAGGGGGGGGCGGGTGTGCAAAAGATGTTGGATTTCCCTTGGTCCCGTGTGTTACAAAACATTATGGGCAAAATAAATTGAACTATCCAGCACTTTTAAAGGCATTGTGAAGAGATCAAAGTGACTAATCTAGATATGAACTTGAAATGTTCAAATGGAGGCCCTTGAATAGAGGTCCTCTATATTAAAGGACAGGCAGTGCAGGTCTTCACGTTCATAGGAAAATATTATGTGAAATATCATACACCAAAAAGTCTTCTCAAGCTGAGTAGCTGATCACTTTTCTAAGCGATGATTCATTGTCTGTTGACCTAAGGTCAAGTAGAGAAGATAAATATATCAGTACTATTATCTGGGGTCAAAAACCAGTAGCACCATCGTGGCCATAGGTATATAGTATTGCATGTCAGAATGTGTGTGGTGAGTTGGGATGGAGGGGGGGGGGGGTGATTCAGGCCCGGGGTTAACTACAATGTGGGATAGGCCAAACAGCTGACGTGTATGATATTGCCCAAGTGTGTGAATGTGGGCCAAGGCGATGTTAAAAGCTTACTGTGACCTATTTTGATGGAAGTTCAAGAATAAAAGGGCTGGAGTAGATCTGCTACAATAAGCGTACATAAAAATAAGTAAAGATTATCATCAAACGCGGAATAAAGTCCAGTCATGAACTCTCATTTTATCTCGCCACCTGTCATTGTCGGCCTAGAAAACTCTGCAATTCGCAAACTTGTGTAATTATTTCATTAATATTGGCCAAACTAGTGTCATTGTTTAAATATATACAATTAATAATTCTGATATTAGTAGACCATTATTTTCCCTGCATAATGAAATGATGACATTCTATTGATAAATGTTGTATTGTTTTCTCTGCAGCACCCCGGTGGTGAGGAGGTTTTATTGGAACAAGGAGGTAAGTTGATTCACTAAATCAAGGTTTGTTTTTTTCGGCCCCACAATATACAGAAATAAAATCTTCAAACGGTGCACCCTTGTGAAAGTAAAGGTTGTTGCTGGGGATAATAGATTAGCTGTAGGATACAGATCTCTATAGAGAATGAGGTGGCAATATGCCAATGATTTGTTCTGTGTTCAGTAAACTGAATATACCGGTACATAGCTTAATTAAACCACTTAAGGACCATATAATGTTAAATACATTATTAGGGGTGAGAATGTGGAACTCCACGTGGTTGTTGTCATGTGTCGGGGAAGGGGGGGGGGGGTATGACGGGTCATCCATGCCAGAGTGTGAGGGCGTCGGTGTGTGACTGACATTGACATTTACCTAGGCTTGTAGGGCGCTACTGCGTGGTAATTGTTAGATCTTGTGTATTTGTCAAGTACACATAGGCATATATACAAGACTTCTTAATTCTGTTAATCCCTGAGGATTAACCAACACTTAAATTCCAAAATTAAAATCTTAAGACCAACTCTTTTGTGTGTATGTGTGTGACCTAAAGGGTATGCTGCATTTGATAAAACTACTATGCGATCCTTAAAGCATGAAGATATTTGATAGCTTTCCAAGGAAATCAAATATATTGTATCTTCAGATGATAAGATACATTCATGGGAAACTTATCAAATTCATCACAATGACAGTAGTTCTGTGAAATAGTGATCTGTTAGCAGTCATCAAATCTATAACTGAATGCAGGACCGTATATCCATCTGAAAGACTTTGAATAAAACAATGTTGACAAAATAACACTGGTACACTGGCCTTTGTCGCTGTAAAATCATAACCCATAGAGCCACATCGTTGTGTAAATTCAGTACGGTTCATTTCATGATGCATATATGCACCATGCCAACCCTGAGGGAGTGTATCAACACAGTAAATTAGTATAGGTGTCTATATGGCCAGGCCTGTGTCCATCAAGGTTTTTGGCAACACTGTTTAATCAAACGATGAAATAGAAGGGCAGTCTTTGCGAAAACATGCAGGACAGTGGCAATGTCCACCTAAAATGCCACTGGTCCAGCAGATTGACTAGTGTAGCAGGACCAGTCACATGTTGGGCTTTTCTGAACTGAACAAATTTAGTAGGGCTTTTAAAGGTGTAATATGTTTGTCAATATACTGTGTAAAACTATGTATCAACCCTGATTTGGCCATAAATAATTACAAATATAATGTATTTTTAATGGACAATACTATTTTATACTTTTTTGTATGCACAAATCATCAGATATGTGGCTATCTGGTCCTTCAACGATATAGCCGGTCCTGCAACATTAAAAATTTGCAGGACCAAATGTCCTGTGGTTTGAAAATCTCTTCGCAAAGACTGGAAGGGCTCGATAATATCCCATCATGGATACTAATACAATTAACATCTACTTTCATCTTTGCCCATAGGTGGTTACGCAACAGAGGCCTTCGAAGATGTCGGCCACTCCACAGATGCTCGGGAACTTATGGAGCAATACGAAATTGGAGAACTCCCAGAAGTGAGTTATTTGTTGTTAGCTAAGCATGTGTGAAACTAATGATTTAGATTATTGTAAGGAATATATATCAATACTGAAAAATGGTAAAATTTTAGATTACTATTTTATTGAAACCAATATATTATTCACACGTTCAAACCACAGAAAGTGGATCGCTCTATGTTTCGTGCATATTATAGAATAGCGAAGCATGCTTATTTAATGTTGCAACTTCTTTGAAAACTAAGAATTCGAATTTATTTTGACTCAACTATTTACTTTTATTCCTACAGAATGAGCGGGAAACGAAAAAGGCATCGGTAAGTGTTGAAAACGTAAATCATGAGTAAAATTGGTGAACATGTGTATACTATATCTGAAATTATTTTTTAAACATAAATTATATATATATATATTCAGTATATCAGGTTGGTAAAATATACAGCACCATGAATTTACAACATATATATATATTCATTAATCATCGTGAATGTGAAATTTCTAAAAATATGGCACATTCAAATAGACATGAGGGCCCTGTCATGGTTATATGGTCATACATGAATAAACTCACCATGTAAGTAGCGCACACATTGGTGATACAGTTAACATATAGTTTAATGAGACACATGTTATTGGTGCTAAATTTTTACTACCTTAATAGTGTTCTCCTCGCCCTGCCCCCTTCTGGCCCATCATGATAGATCAAAAACGATGTCTCATCCGATGATGACTCCAATCGTGCCCCCACCCACTCCTCATGGCGACTATGACATTAAATAACAAAACTATTTTACTAAAATTATATTTCACACCTCTTTCAGAAGCAAAGCCTCCCAACAGAGCAGCCTTCCGGCGGGTAAGCAATCTATATTTTCTATATATACATGGACAACAATAAGTATATATGCTGGTTATTTATTATGATTTTGGTTATATAGCTTTTACACCATCCTCAAGTTGATACCATTCGCCTCAGAATACCAAATGATCATACACCTATTAGTCTCCTCTTTTTTGGTCGGGGAGGAAAGGAAGTTTAGATGGGCACCTTCCTTGTATAATTAGTATCCTTTTCCTCCTTTATGTTCTCGAATCTTTTACCCTTCCTAGTCTCCCACTCTCTTCTCAAATATTCTATGTCCTGGTAAGTTCAACCATGAAAAGACAGCAACGTGTGCTTGGTTCTTTTGTCTTCATATCATCATAAATGCATCATGACGACCCCTGGGGTTGATTCACTCCAAGTAGATCAGCACGATGCACCAATGCGTTCCTTACCAGTTTCTCATAGGAATTGTGTTGGTGCATCATTACAATAAATGGAAATGAAGCCTTGTGAATCATGCCGTCCCCAACAGGTTAAAGATCCCAAATAGAGCTTTATTCCTTCAGCACCCCCATCCCTAGTAACGTTTCCCTGTCCTTGAATTCTCATTTTATATATGACCCTTTCATTAGACAGCATCATTTGCCGGTACATATCTGACATATATCTTGCTGACATATAGGGCCAAATATCAATTAGATGCATGGAGATATACTAAATTCTGGCTTTTTAGCAAAACCAAACAAACAGAAATTACCCTTGCTTTATAACCCTAACAGAAAGGCTTGCTTGCCAACTCCCAGTTGCCTGTTGTTAACATCGCTCTGTGAACTTACTTTGAAAATGAAATGATTATTTTCTCTTCTGTTCCCTGCTTAATGGAGGGGCGTGGCCCCAAAATTGAACTTCTACCATGGCTTATAACCATAACCGTCTGCATAAAGTGCCTCTTTGGATGTCAGCAGAATGTGACCTACTGCTCTTTTTAACACTGGGTAAACAAATCAGGCTGTTCTAAGGCTTACCAGGCCGGATCATGATTTAGGAAAAGTTTCTTTCTGGTAAAATATACACATATTCTTTTCAGAAAAACAAAAAGCTGCCACATTCTTTGAAAGACGTTTTTGTTGCCAAGTGGGTACGTAACCGTACTAGCAGGCGTGGTGGCACTCGGGGGCAAGGCACGAGATAAAGCGAGTATTCCACTGACGTCGGTCGGTCGGGATTCCGTCATCCAATGAAAGTCTACAATGTTAAACTTATGGACGCATCTCGTCCGACATTGCAGTCTCGGTCGATTTACGTCAGTGGAATGCTCGCAATACCTAACCCTCACTGTGCCTACCTCATAAGACTAACATCCTTCATCCTCACCGCTTTATGCATTCTGAAGATATATCTTTATATCATACAATATATCTATCTTATACTTTGATTTGATACTTTACACTTTCTGGAAATCTTGAAAATTAGAATCACAAGACTTATCCATATGAGGTTAGGCTCTTTTGTTCATTTCACTACCCATTTGATTTGATTGAAAATGGTTAAAACAGGAGAAAAAAAACTCTAGATAAAAGCCACATAAAATATATAACCATGTTTCCAAGTGGTTTGAACTTTGTAAAGGTTTTGTACATATAGCTGATTATTTAATTCTTTTAAAAATTAGACCCATATAATGCACCCAGGGCCAGAGTTCACTACCACGTGTTGTTCTACGTTTTACATTGGTTAATGGTAACATTAAGCGGGTTTTCCACTGTGAATCCACTGAGGTAAATCCGTCGGATCGGACGGGATTCGTCCATAGGTTTAACATTGTGAGGTGCATCCGATCCGACGGATTTTGCCTCAGTGGATTCACGCTTTTAAAGCGTGAATCCACTGAGGCAAAATCCAAGGTAGCAAACTCTAAAGGATGAGCGTCCGTTGGTAGATTTGTCGGCAGTGGAATACCCCTTTACCAGCTGATTTAAAACTGTTACAGCTTATTACTAACTAGAAATATGATCAAATTAGATGTCGCCAAGACTGATGACATGTCGTGTGATTACTAACAACGTCAGGGGCGGAGGGTTAGGTATTGACCCAGTTATATCAAATAGTACTATTGATTTGAATTAAAAACAATCAGAAACAGAAGTGGGGACGGAGGGAGTATCTGAAAGTCACATTGCATAATTTCTGAATTGTAATCATCACAATATACACACACAGATGATTCTCTTCTTGAATGTGATGCACATGACACGTGTACACCTATTAAGGATGGCATCATGCTTCCAGACAACATTTGCCATCATGATGCTCCAATGCAGTGGTGCATTATGACCGTTCGAGAGTGTATCAACCACATAGTGTCTGCATGATGCGGGAATGCATCCCTGTCAAGTCGCTCGCTAGGGCTCATAACGACAATGGGCGAAGTGCATGAGAGCACTAAACTAAAAGTTAAATTATTAGAAAGGGGGTTCATTGTTGAACCAGGGCACAGTAGTGCCAGGTTCTTTAGAGACAGGTATTTTTGGACTTTTTGTCAAAAAAGTCCCTTGCTTTCTGTCCCTTTTTTTCCTGTGAAACATTTGGAAATAAAATATTTAAATGCTGCCACAAACAAGTTTTGATCAATGCCAATCCATGCCATCAAAGATTGAAACCAAAAAAGCAATATTTCATACATAAAATTGATATTGAAAAAGGGTCACTAAAATAGCACAAAACCAACTTTTTCGGCGCAATGCTAAAGGGTGGGGTTTCAAGTAAAGCACAGACCTTCGTAAAGTGTCCCTTTACACAGAATCCTCTTTGTTCTTATATAAAAACAGGGTGAGACGCTTTTTGAGACGCTCTGTGGGCTGAATATTGCATGTACCTTCGGTAACCTTCATGAAAACTAAGGTAAAGCACTACTTTACACAGAACATGACCGAAAAACACCAAAAATCATCAGGGCGGCCTGTTGACAAAAGCTGAAATTCTTTATTTCTGTAACATATGAAGAGAAGTACAGATGCCCTGGTTCACATTCATAGCCTTAATATATCAGATCTATGCAAACGTGATCCACCGATCAGCAGTATTAAAACAGTGAAATACTACTTCAAAACAGACAAATTTCACCGGTAGCGTGCTGGATGGAATGAAATACATGCTGCGCTAACTATTGCGCATGCTCAGGTGGACTACAAAAGCGAGCAACACAGTGCAGACCGCAGTTTCTCGTCGGAGATGGTGTCGCTGCTGACGCTCTGATCGACTCGCTTTTCAGCCGAGACGTAAAACGGCGGTTGCGCCGACGGGCGCTGACGTCCACAGCCACCTGCTTGCCTAGACGCACTTGCTCACCCACACATCACCAGCTCGCCCACACCCACCGGCTCGCCCACACCCACTGGCTCGCCCACACTCAGCGGTTCGCCCACACCCACCTGCTATAACATACTAGTGTGACACATGATTTGAGGGTAGTTTTGACCCAGGAATACATTCCTGCTCTCAGAATTGACAAATAATTCATTGTTCCTGAAATAAAAATGCCCTGGTTCACATGTGATATATATCACATATACCATTCATTTGCATCGGTCACACAACGTTTACCTGTTAGTTGATATTTGATCAACTTTATTTTCTGGACTTTTCTTTTGAATTTTCCTTCATTTGTTTATCTACCTGTTGTAGGTTATATGTGAGGTGGCGTGGGATAATAGATGGAATAAATACGAAGCCTATGTCTTTGCTTTACCAATAATGTGCATAGATTCTCAGCAGATAGCTGCATAGTAAATAGAGAATGCATTGTTATAAATAGCCAACAAAATCTGACAATGCAAGCCACCATTGTGATACATATGTACAGATAGGAAGTAACAGTAATGCCCTCATACATGCCATACTGAGCGCCAGAGTTATCCCACAAAAGGGTGATATTGAATTCAGGATAACAATGGGGATCTCTCTAGATAGACAGCAAGACACGTACACTGCAATGCATTGTGAGCCACAGAAATGACAGATACAATTTCAAATGAATTCTACCAGAATCCCTCTCCTACAACAATGTATTATTTTGTTATCTTGAGATACACAGGTAGATTTTAGGAAGACATACCCTAGGCTTGCATTGTAATTTTGCCAGGATAAATCAATGTAATTTCAACTTCCACTTCAAGTTTGGACCCAGTGGGCATTGCTGCAGTGCTAGTATTTCTTGCACACAAATGTCAGCCATAGCACTATGGTTGCTCAAACTCAAAAATATAGATCACCATAGGGCAGATGATCATATTGAAATAGATAAGTTTAGGCCTTTAATGCATCTCAAAAAGCTCAGGTCTTGTATAAGTGCAGGGGGAAGCATAGCTTCAAATAAATAGGCGTATATTCGCGCTTAACTGGGCCATGTATTTTCCATCTGTCAAACTACAAAAGATATGTTAAAACTCCCTGGTTTGAGAAAAGATTTTGGAAGTACACTATAAGTAAACGCCTAATACGCAGAAGCTTAACTGCCTTCTATCCTCGCGCTGCCCGCATGTGAATTTCTGACATGTTTATTATGATGACAAAAAGCAAAGTGCATCAAATGACTTTGTTGCCCTTAAATCATTAAACATGCATTCCTTCCCCCGCGCCGCCTGCATGCGCTATTCTGACTTTTATTAAACAGACCTGTTTCCTTCCCTCAGTGTGTAAGCCCCTATGTAGAGGCCGCAGCCCACTTACAGTATAGGGTAAGGTCAATTATGACATAAAGCTTAATACTCAATTCATAAGAGCTCTAAAGCAGTAGATTGGTTCCGCTATAAAGATGTCCGCTTTGTACCGCCTTCATGCCACCCATTGTCTTTCTGCTTCGAGTAGTCGTAATATTTAACAATTTGTCATTAAGGCATCTGATTCAAAACTACCGGTATAGCATCATGGAACGGGTGGGAGGGAAGCATACTGTCGAGAAGACTATTAAACCTTTCTTTTGTCCCATTCTGTGTAAATTGTGACGTTGAGAATGTATTCAATGTAATATAATTATGGACCCATTTGTGGTAGAATTAGATTTTGAGATTTTTTGTGTTTAGCTTATTTGTGACTTTGGTTATCGTTGTGCTGTACACATTAGACCCTGTTATAGTCGGATTTCAAGTTCAGTTTTTCCCAGTTAGCATGTATAATTCTATGTACGTTCTCAACATTCTCCTCATGATACAGCCATTCTAATTTGTTCCTGGTATTTTTAGCCTTAACTGTCAGTAAATCCACTTAGTGGGAGTATATCCGAAGAATCAGGAGGGAAGATCTGTTCGTACAGGCAGCTAGAGTTGCATGAGCACATACGTTTAATGTGTTTTTACATAGACTTTAGATCTACTTGTCATGAGTACTACTCTTTTTATCTGTGTGTATGTATGTCCTCCTCGTTTGTACCTGTACTAATCTTCAGTCAGACAGTGCACCCATATAAGAACCACACCATCATACCCTACCAATGTCATCAATATGCATTTTTATTGAGCAATATGTCAGGAAGAAAAATTGAGAAAATAAACTAAATTATGACTATTTTGTCTATAATTCTATATAAAAGAAATTAATAACATATAAGTTATCTGGTAATGCAGACCTTAAGAAATTCTAGAAAGCTCTATTTCTCTTGACAATGCTGTTCGTTTTCCTAACGTTGATCTGATGAGTGTTAGAACTCCAACTGCAACACATATATTGGAGAAGATAACTGCTATCTTCATTGATCAATGTGCATATTGTATGAAAGTCATTGACCTTAAAAGGTTATCTCTGTATCTACTGTCTGTGTAGACTATTCTTAACATGGTGCTAAGATCTGGGACAGGTGACAAGTGCAATCCCTGGGTTGCTTCCCTTTTTGGTGTGTATCATTCAAACCGCTCTGCCCCATTATGTATGGGGAAAAAAGTCCACCTCATTGCATATATATAAAAACTTGTCATATTAGTATCATACATTTCTGCGTCAGTCTTTCAGTCAGCATGTAGGATAATCATAATGGTCATAAAATATCTTGTTATGAAGATGGGGGAACAGGGGTGTGGGGGTTGTGTTTCAATATCAGTAAATAACAACTAATGTGTTCCATTGAGTGATTAAGTATAAGTCATTTCATTGTGTATGGGAACCAATGTTTAACATATTGATTCTATGACACCTGGGTGAGACCTGTCAGGTGAAAGAAGGGAGTGCTTCCCCCTGGAGACCAATACCTGAACCAGGCTATATAAAATCTGCTTCACACCATTTATATATGTTCAGTGCTAGGATATAAAGGGAACAGTCCATCTCCTATTCCGTGATTCTGGGAGAGTTAACCTTCTGTCTTAGTGACTTTTATCCTTTCAAATAACTGCATATTGTATAGTATATATCAAATGTATCAAGGGTCAAGTAAAGACTGTCAAATACAGTGTCAATTGATGTTACATCAGGAGTTTCTAATTGCCAAAACCTTGTCATGTCTTTTGTTTATATGTCCCCAAATATTGCTCCAAACCCCTTTGCACCAACATTGAAAAATTACCCTTAAGATATTAATAATTGATAATTGATGTGTTTTTCTTTTCGTTTCTACAGCGGAGTCAGCGGCTGGCTCATACCTCTTGGCATCGCTATCGTTGCTGCAATCGTCTACAAATACGTGTTTGCCTCTGCGTCGTAATGGACACTTAACGACACTAGATATCACACATAGTTTAACTAATGAGTTCACGCATGATGCAGGAGGACCACACTTCTGGCAGATTACCATCAGTACGGTTGGAGCTGTTTATGCATAGCCTTCCCATAAAGACTTCACTTTGAGCGAAAGGATACCATAGGGATGCAAAGCAAGGACCACTTTGAATGCCAAAACATCTTGAGATTATTACCTATAAACCAGTTAAAGATTCAAATACTGGGACATTGTCTTATCTATAGTTTAAAATGGCATATAATCTGTCCATTGTCTTTGTTGCTCTAAGTGATGAGAGTGAATGTTAACTTTACTGGAATGGGGGGAAAACACCATAAAAAATGTTGACTTCAACAGCGGGAAAGCAAGAACAAAGAATGGATGTTGGGAGCCAAGAGAGAATCCATATGCATGTACCAGTTGATTCAAAGTATAATTATATCAATAATATATACTAATGGGTGGCTATCTGTGCATGCTACTTAGCTGGCCTTGTATACATTCCTGATATCATAGCCCTTTAGTGTAATGATAAACCAAGAGGTGGCACAGCAGTACATTTATGCATGGAAATCTGAAAGTTTTTTTCCCTTTATCCATACAAATAATTGTACTTTGTTGATTGCCATTCCACCGGTCAATTTTGAACTTGTATTCACACCTATGTACACCCTTCGCTGAGAAAGGGAAATGCATAATTAATGACTTATCCTGCAGCACCTGTCTATGGAAATCTGCTTTCTTAAACAGATCATGAATGTAATTGCTGTTGTTCTAATTTCAAAATTATTCTTTCCGAACGAGGTACTGAATAGCACAGCTTTTACGACAATAGGATACGGTCCATGATATATCTTTGAATGTGAGCTTGTAGTTTTGTACAGGTGGAGATAGAATATTAAAAAAATATATATCTGTAAGATAGATTGTGTAGCGAAGTAACGCTGAATGTTAGATGGCCAAACCGTCTTTGGCTGGAACCTGTTCCTCTACGCTGTTGCCCATGAAATGATGTCAATAAACATGAATGGATCCATACCATGTGGAACCATACCTGAATTGTTTTGTCTGTCTTCCTTTGTGGATATAGCTCATGGCAGAAAATTAGGTACATAATATTTGAATTAAAAGTAGGGACCCTACTAGTAGGACAATTTCAAGCCCTATTTAAAAAGCAATATACAATACTAGGCTAAATTAAAAGAAAAGGGCCAAACAGTCCCTGCTTATGTCAGGACTAATTCTAGGATTCGACCACAAGCAGGATTCTCAATATGAGGATAGAAATGAATATACTGTATTTAAGATAAGACTAACTTCCATATAATATAGTGAATCTATTACATTGACCGAGTTTAGTTATGGTATCTCAAGATTGTATGTAAAGCCTTGAGACTTCTTACAAAACATTTACAACATAAAATCCGATACCCGAACCCAATTTGGAAGTGACTGACTGTCCCATAATATTGAAAGTACAGCTTTCCACAAAATTTGAATATTTACATTGAAAATAGCAGTGTTCTGTCCAAATGACATTTGGTAAGAATTGGTTATGGACTCTTCACCAGACCTATAGTCATGGGTATAGAGTTGGGGACAATATTGGGAAACAAAAATTGTGACAAAATTCACAGGTGTTCCCAAATACCCTTTGGATAGAATAGCACATGTAGTTTTATGCTATGTAAAGGGTTGGGGAATTTCTGAGGCATGCAAAAACTGATGTGGCCAAAGGTTGATTTTAGGCCCAAAACAGGGCAAAATGGGACTACCTGTGGATAAAAGTGACTTTTTTTTAGATTTTCAAGGTCATTCTCTCTATTGAGGCTGAAACATTGTGTGTGAGGGATTGTTCAATCAGACTAGGGTTAAGATTATGGTCAACAAATTTTGTGGATGGCTAATTTTGTGCATTATGCTATATAGAAACATAGAGGAATAATAATTACTTACTCGTGACCTCCAGGCCCTATCACAGTTCCAATTTCCACATGCAGAGGGCACCACAGAGCTTTGTAACATATGTGTGGACTGGGTGCCCCCCCGCACGACGCAACTTGTAACGTTAGCTCATGCCCTTAGGGCCGCGTCCACTACCGCGCCGCCCCGATGCGTAAATTTCGCGCGGATCACCGTGCAAACTATAGGCTTCTGATCAATGCCCCGGGGGCATTGTTGTGATCGTACATCTCATTGATTCCCTCAGGGCATAGTCTTCCACAAATGCCCTGGGGGCATCTTAGCATACATATGATGATGACATATCATTGATGCCCTCAGGGAATTGTCAGTACCGAGGATTCCCTCCAAGAGGACTGAATCTACTGGTCTATGCCCTCAGGGCATGGCACTGCCTCCAATAGTGTCCTATGCCCTGAGGGAATTGCCCATATCATAGATTCCCTTGGGCATAGCTTTGCAAATGGCAGACTACTGGTTTATGCCCTGGGGGAATCAATAATATGCACGATGCCCCCGGGGCATTGACTAGTAACCTGCCAGGTAGCCTATAGAGTTTATCAGTTTGTCAAAGTCAAGACTATGCCCTGAGGGAATTAGTGATACGTACAATGCCCCCTAGCCTATACATTTTAAGTTTGTAGAAGTCAATGCTATGCCCTGAGGGAATCAATGATATATCCGATGCCCCCGGGGCATCGACCAGTAGTATAAGTTTGGAGAAGTTAAGGCTATGCCCTGAGGGAATCAGTGATATATCCGATGCCCCCGGGGCATCAACCAGTAGTATAAGTTTGCAGAAGTCAAGGCTATGCCCTGAGGGATTCAGTGATTATATCCGATGCCCCCGGGGCATTGACCAGTAGTATAAGTTTGGAGAAGTCAAGGCTAATGCCCTGAGGGAATCAGTGATATATCTGATGCCCCGGGGGTATTGACGCGCGAAATGTACGCGTCAGACCGGCGCGTCAGCGGACGCGGCCCTCAGGGCATTAGCCAACATAACAAGTTGCGTCGTGCGACTCCCCCCCTCCCCATCCAACCTCACATCTGAATAGACCTATCTCACTTTAGTTTCGTTTATGAATATCCTAGTGAAGGTATATCTTTTGAGAAACTTGGTTTTGATGGGAATTTGAAATGTCTTTTTTTTTAATAAGAATCTGACCCAATTGGTTGATAAACTCTATTAAAATAGTCGATTATTTATATGTATTTTTTCCATAGAATCTGAATCTGCCTAGGGCCATAGCAGATTTTGCATGTCGATGTCCTTAATTAGCATATTTTGATTAGGTGGGTAGAATATCAATATGGACAAGGTAAGTTTGATTGATTTTATTGGCATAGGTATCTCAATGAGACAATGTTCTGTGAGTTGTTCCACTCCAGCCAAATGATATGATGTTCAAATGGCAAATTCAAGAAGAAGTAGGAGTTCACTGACATAAGAATAACTATTTATGATATAGGCCTACTATTTCATAGCTAGTCTACATTTATATTACCATATAAAAATATCAATATAAAATACACATATCACAGTATTGTGTACATAATATATTTCTATAAATATGATGATAAAGTATGTTGTTCCTATAACATAGACCCTAGTTCATATTACAATGTATATATCATGACAATGGCCCACCTTGTAGAAGAAAAGCATCATTAATGCTAATGCTGTATACAAACATTACTGGTTTACATCTTGAGTTCATAGAGATCAGAAACTCTTACATGGGATCGTCTGGTACAGAAATCTTCATACAATGGTGATACGGCTTGAATTTGTAATGTGGTCATGATTATAATGCCCTTTCAAAAAGTTTCACTCACACAGCTTTGCATGTACATGTAATACCCCTCTTTGGAAACATCCATAGTATCTTTATGGATACTGATGCAAATGATGAGCCATACATATGTATACAGGTTCAGACAAGTATTTTGCTTGTACATTTGTAGCTTTCATTTTTATAAACTGTAGTTTTATATATTACATACAATGTCGTGCAAATACCCATCTCACAACAAGATATTTCAAACTGGAATTTAAAGAAGAACATCAGAGTATCAGGTTTGTTGCTTTGGATACCTGTTATCTATGTGTTACACATTTAGCGATCGTTTAAAATGGATGAATTCATCAGTTGACCAGTGCAATAATTGTGTGTGATTTCACAAACAGACAATAATTATGATTTAATGTTTATTAGCGTGTACTATACTAGCAAAATAGAATACCCTGTCTGTGGTATATCACAAACTAACTACATGTACAATAATATTTACAAAAATATATATGCCATCCATTCAATAGAATGGGCAATAATGGCATAAGACTAAATAGTGTACATGTCTAAATAGCACAATTTAGGGACTAATTGTTGTTTTCTTATAGATTTTCTTATAGATTTCTAGGAATTGTAGTATGCAGAATTATCAAATCCGTGAATCCTCTCTTGTACTATGCCGTTGAAATTAGCCATCATGTCATCCTTTGCATCATTCTGATACTCATCATCTGTGTTATTATTTCTTTTAAGAATTGACTTTGGTGATTTTGCAGGCTTTGGTGATTTTGCAGGCTTGGCAGGTTTGGGAGGCTTTGCAGGTTTGGGTAGCTTTGCAGGCTTTGATGCCACTGCTGCGGCTGTTGTGGGTGTAACATGGGACAGGATGGTGTCTGGGGGTATGGCCCTATTCAGGTTACTGGTGGGTTCTGTGTTGGATGGAGACTTGTTACGCCTAGAATAGAGGACCAGTAATAAACATTAGAATTAGTTCATTAGGTCAACAATTTACCAGGACTGAACATGTGTGTTCCCAAAATTATTATCAATCTATTGAGTATAGTTCTAGACATGTCCCTTTGGTACAAGTTTCTTTGAAACACTTTGTGTATACTTCATAATGTAAAAACAGCTTCACATAAACAGCTTGATAATCCCAGTAGGCCACTGGCAGTTACATTTAAAATATAAATGAATTCAAATATAATTACCAGTATCAATAACAGCTAGGAGATGACATTAATGATCAGAGGTAATTTGCTATGGTTTATGAAATCATCCATCAAATTATACTTAAACGGGAACCATAATTAGGAACTCCAATGAGTCGTGCTAGCACCTCTTGATTTATACATTTCCTGATTAGATAATTATGTAAATACTTTATGATACATATATGAATGGGTAGAGTCTAGGTATATATGCCAATGTCTAAGGGAGTGGTCATTTTTTAACAACAGGGGGGGTTGGTGGATTTGGGGGGGGGGACCAAAAAAATTTAGACCCCTTGAAGGGGGGGGACCAAAAAAATTTGGACCCCTCTTGAGGGGGGGACCAAAAAAATTACACCCCTTTTTAGTGAAAAAGCCCGCGCGTTACTATAGCTCAAAGGGGTCGGCCGCGCTCATTTTCAACCTGCCTAGGGGGGGGACCGAAAAATTTGTGACCCCTTCCGCGGGGGGGACCAAAAAATTTTCGACCCGCTCGCGCGAAAATCCACCGACCCCCCCCTGTTGTTAAAAAATGACCACTCCCTAAGAGAGATATTGTATAAAAGATGAGAACTATTAGTCTCCTAGTCTAAAGTATAATTATATGATCCGAATCATAGCATAATTAACTTTTGAAAAGATCCACTTGATTGAGTATGAATAAGTATTATTATTATGAGGAATTTTAAGATTTTTCTTGTGATCAAAGTAAGGCTTGATGGTGCCTATTATAGGAGGTGCGGAAGGAATACTACGAGCTTATAATTTAAGTACAGGTACGCACCAGTCCAATGCAAGCAACCTATATGTTAACCCATGGTTTTTGCTTTTCTGTCAAAAGCAAGATGAAAGGGTGGCCTACAGTTATTTAGTTATAGTAGCTAGACCGATAACCTATATGATTATCAAGTGGGAGTTTTGGTACAAGTTTTGGTACAAGTTTTTGGACATTGCGATCTAGTATGATGCTTGAGATGTGTGTACAGTTTCGATGTATACTACAATTTGGAAGGCATTAACTTCACTGCGATGACTACATTTGAAGGTCATTGCCTCCAATGCCAGGACTAATTTTACATTTTGAAGGCATTGCCTCCAATGCCAGGACTAATTTTTTCATTTTGAAGGCATTGCCTCCAATGCCAGGACTAATTTTACATTTTGAAGGCATTGCCTCCAATGCCAGGACTAATTTTACATTTTGAAGGCATTGCCTCCAATGCCAGGACTAATTTTACATTTTGAAGGCATTGCCTCCAATGCCAGGACCAATTTTACATTTTGAAGGCATTGCCTCCAATGCCAGGACTAATTTTACATTTTGAAGGCATTGCCTCCAATGCCAGGACTAATTTTACATTTTGAAGGCATTTGCCTCCAATGCCACGACTAATTTCACATTTGGAAGGTACAACGTATTGCCGCCAATGCTGTGACTAGTTTTACCTTTGGAGGGCATTGCCTCCAATGCCACGACTAATAGCTGGCGGGACCGTTCATGATAGTATATATAGCTTTTACAATAGCCTATAAAGATTAGAGAAAAGTAGGAAAAATCCAGCTAGACTCCTACCTTCTCCAGTATAATCCCCCAACGAGGAACACTACAGCTGCACCAAGGATGAGTACCACCAGAAAGACTATGGCCCATACTGGGAAGTTGCTGGTGGCGACTACTTCTTGTTTGGGGCCTTGGTCGGATGGCAGGGATGTTGGGGTGGTGTAGGGGAAAGATGTGGGACCCCACGTCGGCCTCCTGGGCTCCTCACCATACTTAAGATTCAGCAGTATAGAATCACAGCAGACGCCGACTGCCTGGTCTAATGGCGTCCTGGAGTTTTGTAGAGCATTGAGTATCACGACCTGTGGAGTATCTGTAGGGGGGAAATCCAATATGTATAATAATTCAACGTTATGGAAAGCCTACTGAAATCAGCTATTTATGCTACATTAAAAAGATTTTAAAAAATACTACACGGTTTGCTCCTGCCTACTCACGATTATATTTCAGTTAAAATGGGAAATTGCAGTAATTTATCCCAGATTATAAATAATTATATTCACTCATTTTATACTTCAATGTCATCATATGTTTGTAAATCAAAAGAAATCTGTATGTGTATCTATGCATTTGTAATTAGAATATCATGAATAAACATAAAATAATAGTAATGATAATTCTCTTTTTTCACAAACGATCGATTATTACGATACTAAGGATAAGAGAACCCTTATCATACATACCCCCTTGACATTGCCCTTTCACTGTACGTGAGGTGGCATAGATAAGAAGCTCTGTAGAATCCTCCCCGGCGTACTTGCCGAATTTAGGGTAACTCAGCCCAACATGGAGATTGTCTTTGTTGAATAGGAAGCTATCGCTATTCACGAAGACAATGGATAAAGTGTAATTAGACATAAAAAGTAATTTAATATTATATTTCAAACTGATTATTGAATACGTATTAGGACCAACCATCTGGAAAGGTTTGTTAATGCAGTCGAACAGTATAGGCAGCTTTAGTATAGTGTAATTATTGGATTGAACATGTAAGTACATGTATCGGGTAATGTAAAGATGGAACAATCTGTAAAGTTGATATTATATAATGTTATAGTCATGAATACGTCTGATATGATAGAGTTAAAATGCGCGGTATTTATTGAGCATTACTTATAGTTATAGTGTCATGAATACTGAGTCGACGATTTACTGTCATCAGTCACTTTTGCTACACTCAACCAATCATGGCTAAAGTTCAAGATCACAAATACTCACTCTCCTACTGGTGTGTACCCATTACAGCATTCAGTTGCACGGTCGTTACAGTAGTTTGTTAATGCTGAGATAACGACAGGACTTATCGAGTCCCACAGACGGTCCCACTGTCAAAGATAACATGGTTGTTGTATTTTTTGTGTCTTTGGTATTAAAGCACAGCCAAAGGCAAGAGAGTCACGGTGACTCTTTCATGGGTCAGACATGACACCAGGATGATTCCCCTTGAGGGTCATCTGGACTCTCAAACTCAGGATAGAGTCAGGTGGGTTCTAAGAGGGTTCTTCCTCCGGAGTCTAGTTGATTCTCAAAATAGAGTAATTTTGTGACAAGCCTGAATCTGCATGGCCTGGCCTTTTCTCTGTGAAGGATTTTGGCTCCACTTAGAAAAACATTCTCATCTATGATGACAAATGTATGATAATCAAAACACGTGTTTAAATACACCTCATTACATTTTGCTCCTTCCATTAGCATTTTCATATTCAATCTTCACTTAAAAAAGCGAATTTATGTTAAGTATGACTGTATACCTTTTGAATTGATTGAGAGCTCTTCTTTATGAGACGTTCTTTTTTTATAAAAGGACATAGAAGCTTTATTAATGACAGCTCTTGAAGAAAGCTATGTACGTACATATTGAAACTGTGAAGATGTTTCTATAATGACCCCTCCGTGCGCCCCTAGGGGAGGCATGTAACTAGTTCCTGGCTGTGGTACACGTGTGGTTACTCTTGTAGTAGGCCTACTGGTTGTTGGCTTCTGGGTTGAGGTAATGACATCTGGACATGTACCTATGCGACCTGTGGCAGCTCCTACAATTGAGGAATAATGCCAGATGAATTCATGATTGTTCTATCAGGATGAATAAAAATTAAGGTGACCGATATGATTGTAGAGTGTTTACCGTCCGCACAAAACGAGCTATACTAACAGCCCGGAGTACAGAGGCTCCAGACTGTGGGACCGCCTGACGTCAGCTCAACAAAACAGCCCAGGCGTTGAAGAGTTTGCGGCAAGCCTGACACCCACAGACTTAAGAGCCGTTGAACGCATCGTAATGTAATACCACATAGTATAAACCAGTCACGCATCTTGATGGACAAATATTTGAACTGAGAGTAATGGACTGGACAATCACTAATATTCACAACCTGTGATCTATATCATATGACTTCTTGAAAATAATTATCAATTGGCATAATATGTAAAACGTCTGTATTGTATACGATTTATTATTGCCAAATAAAAAATCTAAACTCAAACTGCATATCTCACGCATCAGTGGTCACTATAGCTATAGATGTAGACTACTTACTGCAGACCCCACACATGAGTGGTAATTAAGGTTACAGACATAGCCTACTTACTGCAGACCCCACACATGAGTGGTAATTAAGGTTACAGACATAGCCTACTTGCTGCAGACCCCATATAGGAATGGTAATCAAGGTTACAGACATAGGCTACTTACTGCAGACCCCACACATGAGTGGTCATTAAGGTTACAGACATAGGCTACTTACTGCAGACCACACATATGAGTGGTAATTAAGGTTACAGACATAGGCTACTTACTGCAGACCCCACACATGAGTGGTAATTAGGGTTACAGACATAGGCTACTTACTGCAGACCCCACACATGAGTGGTAATTAAGGTTACAGACATGGACTACTTACTGCAGACCCCACACATGAGAGGACACATTTGCCTCACGTAGGCACTGTTTTGGTTGCCCTCACACCAGGATAGAGGCCAGCCTGGGTTAGCACCACAATACTCATGTTTATTTTCACAACGCTCTGTAATGGAAAATTTAATAGTAGTTTATTAAATGAAAAGGAATTCACATTTTACTGCTCATCCGTTTATATTGCTGATGAAAAACATATTTTTGTGAAATTTGAAAAATTATACAATTATGATTATTGCTGACTCAGAAATTGTGCTGTAGGCTCAGTTCTGAAATCCCCACAAGGCCAGTTACGCTCAGGTTTAATTAACTTACGTATACAATTATTTGAATTCAATAATAAATACTCTTCTGTTTTATTAACTGTATTATCCTACCTGAACAGTCAGCTGCTGTGTAGCCATCCTGACATGTACATTTACAGTCCGAGGTCTGACATCCTAGGTTTTGGCACTTGGCAGCACAATCTGTGGAGGAAAAGATGGTTTAAATTTGAAATGAAAGCCTACCAACCACATAACAAGCATTATAATATTATCTGTCTGCTCAATTATATTATAAACATTATTAAAATATATATACATTAAGATCTGCAATTATATGTAGGGACCTTCCATTATTACTTCGAGCTATGTAAACAAAATACGGAAATATTGATTAAAAACCTATCAACAAAATCTACTTACAGCAATTTGTTGATGACGTGCAATCTCCTGAAATGCCAGTTTATATCCGTTAATGAAGGCATTAACATTTACAATGAGATAACAAGGTTTCTGTAATCAAGACACCCTTGATATCACGATATTGCGCATTTATAAAGAGTTTGAGTTTTATCATTTTTATTTGGCAAGAATTGCATTTACATGTTAAGTTCTTACAAGTGTCCTAAATGTGAATTGAATTGAATTGAATTGAATTTTCTTTTATTTAGACTGGAAAAATGGTAGGTCATAGACCTGTATTCTCCTTATTCCAGTTAATGGAACATGATTATAGTTGAACACATGATTCTTCATAGTGTACATAAATATATAACAGAAAATATATATATATATATATATATATATATATATATATATATATATATATATATATATATATATATATGCAGGATGGTGCCAGCATTAGGTCAATGTAGACCATCACCCAAATTGATTCAACACTAATTCAGCATAGACCCTAGGTAAAAGGCAGTTCATTTGAAGTTGAGAGTTTCTAATTGAATTAGGTGATCTATTTATTATTGAGTCATTGTAGTTGCTCATGAATATTGATTCAGCACAGCCATATCAACATTGAATCACTGATGACTTGATTAGGCCCACATTGGGTAAACTTTCAAAATCAACCAATGTTAACCCTGTATCAACCGAGCTGGGTTGAAACATTGCTTTATTCTGCCACCACCAGCTGTTGTTCAACATTCATGAATGTAAATGAGTATGTACATGTATTGTATAGACACTACTCACGTCTACAGAGTCCGTTGTCACACCAGTACTGTCCTGATTCGCACCCGGTACAGCGTTCTCCCACACGGAATGGCTTGAAGCTAACTATATTTCCACTGAAACCCAAAGAAGACCAATCAGCAGAGGTCAAAGGGGAGTAAACCATAGCTGATAAATGATCATATTTGGGTATTCATCAACAGCCACGAAAAGAAACAAGTCGAATTTTATTTTGATATCAACATAGAGAACAGGGAGGTTGTTTTTGGCTTTTATATAAATTATGTAATTTTTTTGTTCAAATACTCCTTACAAAAGTCCAACCAGTATTTAATTGGTTCATGAACATGTCGTCAGAGGGCCCTGGTGTTGCCTGGTGAGTCACTTTAAGATGGGTGGTTGTACTTACGCGGGCCCATAGTTACAGACGAGGTAGTTGCCGTTGCTAAAGGCATTGACCAGGTTTGGACAGAAGTATTCGGCACAACCAACTTCTCTACTTGTTGACCACACCACCTGCAAGGTGTACACGAGTCTTTAAGATATAATAGTCATGTTATGTACCACTTTCTCTTTCCATGATAAGTATGCGTTTAATCATATATATTCATATCAACAGAAGGACAAGGGGAGAAAGACATTATGTTATATAATTATAAGGATACATGGTACCCCTGGAGGTGACACATTCATGTGTGGTTAATACATATGAAAAGTGCTGCACCTTTCTTAAAACGTTTTTTTTTCTAAAGTGCCACTAACATAATATATAATGATTATATATGCATTAACATAATTATTATCTCATGAAATAGATCTATCTGAGACAATAAGTGTTACCTGTGTGTAATGCCCACATGGTTCCTTGTCACAGGCCCCTGTGTCGTAGTGGTAGTAGACCTTCTCGTCGTCTGACCACGCCCGCATGGCCTTAGCCAGGTCCATCCGGCCAGTGGTAGCGTACAGGTTCTGCCCTATCTATAGGAAAAACATGATAATGTTACATTCAATTTTACAAATGAAGAGTTTGGATGCAAAACGACATAATCTCCATCCCAGACTTGAAGCAAATAATTATGGTGCTTTTCGCTTAGATCAATTATTATACTGTAGAGTTCGTCTATATGTAATTCGATTAAATAAGGACTCGAACTGCAGTTTTCATGTAGAGATGCAAGAAAACAGGGTTTATTTATCGTTCTCCTGTACAATAATGCTAATCCTTGATGTATATGAGGTTCGATCAATATGTATATGCAGCTTTCGATATCTTTCAATGTAATACAGTCAGAGACCTGAGAAGGTCTGCCAGAGCAAGGGGGTGAGGACAGCTTATATACTGTCCGCCTCCGATAGGGGTGCCCCCTGGCTCTGGCCGCCCGAACTACCTTGTAGGCGTTCGACTATCGTAATAATATTAGTGTCCCTACACCACCCCCCCAGACAATACATACGCTTATCCTTTTAAATACAGTCAACTCCCTCTTAACGGCCACCCCTCCAGTGCAGCCAATCCCTCTAATGCAGACACTTTCCATAGTCCCAGACATACTACAATGTACAGAAAATGACCCCCTCTAATGCAGCCACCCCACCAAAGCGGCCACTTTTTCATAGTCCCAAGGGTGGCCACATTAGAGGGAGTTGACTGTATATATACAATTTAATATAAACTCATACAACTGAGTTTATTTTAGTAAAGCGTTATGTTACGTCGTGAACACAGTAGGGTCTATAAAAATATACAAAAACTAATATTATGTACACAGGTGGTAATACATCCGAACGGCTAGACACATTTCGAATTATTAGGGACACATGTATAATATACATACAACCATATACAGAATAGCGACTAGAACAACTTGACATCTCTCATGATTAAAAAAAAACAGGAAACAAAAAATTGAAGATCCGGGCAGCCATCCTAACCTTTCGGAGGAACTCGGGTGTTTGGTGCTCTCCTCTTCAACAGCCGTTCTGTCCCAAACTGGACAGGCACGTTCATTCGAACGGGTTAGTGGTGCTCTCCTCTTCATTTTTCGTACTGCTGTCTCTGTTCCGACTGAACAGACACGTTCTTCCGAACGGGTGATTGGTGCTCTCCTCTTCATATGTCTGGTCACCCGATTTCATCCTGCGTACTCCTGTTACTGCTGTTCGATTGTTCAGTAGACATTCATACCCCACCAACTCATTCTCTTTCGAATATCAATTCACTCATATGCTATAACTCCTGGGTTGTGGGGCTCACCCTTCATCACTCTGGTTCTTTAGCAGTTCCAGAGCAGATTCGCGGGTGCCGTCCCACTCGTCCATAAATACCCCAAACACCTGCTGAAACTTGACGTTCATAGCCTCGTTCCGGTCATTGGACTCCTGCAGTCGTTTCTGAGCTAATGCAGTTTTTGCTGCAGCTAGCTTGGCCTCGTTCCGGACTTTAGCAGTTTCGGCTGCCTATAGCACCTCGTTCTCCTTCTCCAGAGCCGTTCGGTAAGTGGCTTCCTGTTCAACCAGAGAGCGGGCGAATAGATTCGCCACCCCCTGATTATATCGGACAGCCAATTCCCTCTGAGCCTCCTGGAAAGTGTCCACCGCCGCCTGGGCTTGGGCACAAACCACTTTGTCACTCGGATCGAAGTAAAGATCCACCGGTCGTGTGCTCAGTCGGGGCCTATTGTCCGGAACCTGAGTCATTTCAGGTTCGACACGTTGAGGAACCTTCTGTCCGCCTACTTCCGGGTAATCACTCGATCCCTGCGTAGGGGCCGGATCTTTCCGGTCGAACCAAGCAGGTGGCTGATCATTCTGTGAAGCTGATGATGCTGCTGATGACGCTGCCGAGGAAGGACGTGAGCCCGACCCCCCACTCATGGGTGACTGATACTCAGTCGAATCTTTCCTCTTCTGATGAGTCGACCTGGAGTCCCGAGCCACGGCCAGTGGTTTCTTGAACTCCGAGTTCTCAGGCGAATCAGATCGATGTTTCTTTCCCCTACCACTCGCCGGGCTACGGCTAGCCCGCCTTTTCTCATCTATTTTGGCTTTAGGTGGATCACCCCGCCATTCGCACACTCTAGAATATAGTTCGTTCGACATCTTAAACTTGCCTCGAGCTCGCACTAATGCAACCCTCGCACACAGTTTGCCTTTCGTCGACTCGTGTACATTACAAAATGAGTCGGTCTTCACTGTGATCTGCTTGAAGTCCGACGGAATCATTTTGTTGTACTCCATCATAACCTTATCGTGCAGGGTCATTACCTTCTCACGTGCTGCACTCAATCCGGGGCTGTGGGAGTACTTAAGATGGCGAACCATCACGCCCCTTCTCGGGGTAACACAACCATTGCAGGTTGCGCTATCCCTCTGTCCTTTGCAATTAGCAGATTCGTATACCACGGTGTGGTGAAAGTGCCTCTCACAAAGATGGCGCAGGAACCGCATTCGAGTCGGATACGTCCTGTCCGTTCCTTTCTCTTCAATGCATATGGTGAACGGGCAATACCGCTCACCGTCTTTCATATACCAACACAGGTATGCCCAGCGTAGCTTTGACTTCTGGTCTCTTATGTAGTAGCTTTCCGGATATTTAAGAATCTGTGCGAACCACTCGTCATAGAATTCTGATGGCAAAGCATCGTCTTCGGTTTCCCGAAGCCAATCTTCGTCATCACTCTCATCGTTCATGTTGCGAGGCTCAGGGCAACCGTAAGCTTTCTTGCCCTTCGCGCACTCTTCAAACGAACCTGGAATGAAGTGTGCAAACTTTGCTTCACTATTCTTCCAGATTCGCTGTAGTCGTTCAGTGTTCTCCTCATCTTTCCCTTCATTCTTCTCCTCTTCCTCCTCCTGTACCTCCTCATTCGGTGTTTCCTCATTCGGTACCTCCATTTCTTCCTCCGGATCCTTTTTGTTTGGATCCGGATCAGTCTCTGGAGGTTCGCCACCTGAGTCCGGTCCAGACTCATCGTCCGGACTGTCCTCGGGTTCGGTCACCTTGACAGCCTTCTTTACACTCCCTCTGCCAATTATACTGCCTACTTTAGCAGTGGCAGCAGCCTGAACGGCAGCCATTCGTCCTTTCAGTGGATCTCCACTCGAAGGATCTTTCTTGCCAACTGCCTCGGTGACTTTAGTAACCACCTGCTTCGGCACAGTCATTTAGTGTCTTTCTTAATCTCCCTCAACTTTTTCTTATCCTTCACCGACAGGACCGTGTGGAAAACACCCTGGTCACTGTCAGATTCGGTGTCAGTTAGGGTCTTCTTCCTTCCCCTACCCTTCACACTCTTTCCTTTCGTTTTCTTAGCACTGCCTTCCCCATCAGTTTCGCTCTCCGTCGAAAGGCTACCTTTGTTCTTGGCCGCCTTCAGGATAGCTTTCCCCTTTCGGATAGATGCTAATCGTTCTTTATGTTGGGCCGCAGTCAGTTCTTCCTCTCGCCCAGGTACGTACGCCCGATTGGCGTAGGTCCCCTCCCGAATCATCGTGGAGATGATCTCATTCAGTTTTTCCTCCGGATCAGCACACTCCTTCAGACGACGAAGTAATTCGTCCCCATCCAGAGTGTATAGACTCGGAACCTTCGGATTCTTGGCCAGTTCGACCCAATCTTCCTCATTCCTCGGTTCTTTCTCGATATCCGGTTCCCGGTATAGGACATCTCCGACAATGTCCATTCCGGTAACCCCCATCCCCGCATGATCGGTCAGTACATACGGGACATTCGGAAGACGATGCTGTCGATGTGCGATTTCGCAATCGAAGATGGCCCTCCGGAACGACTGGCTCACTTGCAGGCCAGCCTCAGTCATATTATAATATAGCAGCCATGATGATGGTAGGGCTGCGTACTCAGTCGGCGATAAAAAGTGCCGAACACAGTCTCTGGTGGCTGCGTTCCAACACTTTCGGTCTCCTTTCAAGATTCGGGCGTGGATGTGTACCTCTTGGCCGTCATACCGAGACTTGAACCCATCCAGATTCGGTTCGAGCAGCGGCTCGTCCGATCGTTCTAATATCTCCTCAATCTCCATTCCCATAGTGGTATCTTCTTCTTCGGAATTATCCTCATTCAGTACACTTTCTTCGGTCTTTGTAACTGGCGACATCGCCTCAGTCTCCATGAACATCTCGGACACCTCGGTGAGGGCCGATCTTTCCGAATGAGAGCCAGACGCCGAAGCCATCGTGACACTCACGTTCTTTCAACAAATATCGATATAAACCGGAATGACAGGTACCAGGACCCTCTCTACGGGCTCCTGGCTACTTCACCCACCTGCTATACACCGATATCACTTGAAACAGTCTTTATACCCTCGCTTTTTGTGCTCTGATACGCTTCCCCTTGCTCTGTCCGGCAAACCGTAAACAAATATGGCGGATCGTTGACCCGCGTCGACCTTTGCGCACGCGCGTCGGTCTCGCGAGACACCGCGCATTCGGCGAGACTTCATTGTTTTCCCGCGCTTGCAAAACATAAACAATCATTCACTTCTCCCGCGCGTCACGCATTACGATCAGGTAATTATAGCACTGATATCCTCACCGCCCTGTCAAATTCATCTCGAGTCATTATGGATTTAAATACGGATAGCAACTACTAATCCGCCGGATTACCCGTCCACCACCCCCTGGCACATTCAAAGGTGAGTTTGTTGGATTTCTGGCTTCTGTCGTGATCATTCCTACATATAAGACAAATTACCAGGTTACCCCGATAATTATGACAATATTTAACTGATTACATCGTTGTGTTTCAGGTTAGGTAACAGCACCCCTACTCTCAACCTAGGGCTGCGACGAACCCCCACTGGATTCTCTTTACACCTGACATTCGGAGCGGTTTGCTTCCGTTCCCTCTTAGCCACAGAGGGAACAGTCCTTCTCTTCCTGTCTACACCTGCCGAGACATTCTTTGCTTTCTCCGATCTTTTTGGAGTTTGTTTAACTTGCACCGTTTCCTTCTTCACCTTCCTAGGTCTCCCCGGACCCCTCTTCTCGATTACTTTATCTAACTCCCTTTTCATTTCCTCCTTCTCCTCTTGTCCCATCTTGAACATTTCCGTGGAGTACTCTCTCCCCTTCCATGGTTTCAACCGGGCCACATTCGATTTCTGATTCCTCCCGAAGGTATCTCTCATCAGGACTGTATCATCACTTATTCTCTGGGTAATCCTCCACGGACCATCCCAATTATCTCTCAGCTTGATGCCAACCAGAGGTTCGTGGTATCTCGCTACTAAGTCCCCTACCGCAAACCGCCGAACCTTTAGATTAGTATCATAGCCCACTTTCTGCCATTTAGCTGTCTTTCCTAACTCTTTTCTTACTAATTCGTACGCCTTCCGGAATTGTTCCTTCAACGCTTCCACAAACATGATCTGACACGGGACATCTGGATTCATACCAACTACTTCGAACACTAGGTCCGCTGGCATAATCAGATCTTCTCCGAATACTAACAGATTCGGAGAGCAGTTCGTACTCGCATGTACCGTGTACTATTATAAGCATGGCAAACAAAGTCGCACTGCTCATCCCAATCATCCATTTCTTGATTTACTAAACTCTTCAGGACCTGTATTAGGGTACAATTGAATCTTTCCACCTGACCATCACTCTGTGGTCGATACGGATTGGTTCGGGTCTTGCAAATGGCCAATTGATGACACATTTCCTGCCATAGATTCGATTCGAACTCTCTCCCTTGGTCGCTATACAACATCAGAGGCACTCCCAAGTATAGGATCCATCCTTTAACTAACATTCTCGCACAAGTTGCTGCTTTGTGATCCTTCATCGGAAATACCTTCGTATACTTCGTATAGTAATCCGTTACTACCATCATACATGTATTTCCTTCCGGAGTTGTCACAAATCCTGTAATTATGTCTACTGCCACCCTCGCGAACCTTACTCCAAACAATTCCTGGGTCAAGGGCATTTTACCTAGCCCAGGACCTGGCTTGCTCGTACAACATTTCGGACAAGTGTCTATCCATCTCAACAGATCCGTACTCATACCTGGCCAGTAATACATTCTAGCCAGCCTTTCCAGGGACCGTTTTTACCGAAATGACCACTGGTCTGATGCCCATGGCAAAAGAACATTATATCCCTTCGCATGGCAGTAGGAATAAAGATCTGTCTTGACTTATTTCCCAAAGCATTCGTCTTCCACCTATAAATCAATCCATTTACCACCTCTAACTCTGTCCATTGAGCTATCAGTCGCCTCATCTCCCTGTTCTCCAACGAAATCGCTGGCCGAGTCGGGACCCTTCCTTCTTGAAGTAACATCTTCAGACGGATACTATTCGCATCTCTCTCCTGGAAGCTCTTAATGGAGTTCTCGTCCCATTCCAGTATTACCGGTTCGAGATCTCTAAAAGGCTTTCGAATTCCTGCCAGCACGGCATTATGCTTCCCACAATCATCACATCCGTCATTCTGACACTTCTTCACTGGGATTCGCGACAACGCGTCAGCGTTCACATGCTTAGCCCCCTTTCTATGCTGAATTTGGCTGTGGTCCAATCCGAACTCAGATAGGTGTGCCAACCACCGTCCTATCATACCTTCCGCATCTTTAAAGTTCAATAACCACTGCAGAGAGGAATGATCCGTACGTAACGTAAAATCAGATCCCCACAAGAAGTGTTTATATTTCTTTGTATACACTACCACTGCCAATAATTCTCTCTTTGTCGTACAATAATTTCTTTGCGCTTTACTCATTGTATTGCTTGCAAATGCTATTGGAACCTCCTTCCCATCTTGGACTTGAGACAAGGCTGCCCCTATACTTTCATTGCTCGCATCAGTGTCTAATATAAAATGACCATCCGCAGTGGGGTATTTCAACACCGGTGTCTCCACGAACAACCGTTTAATTGTTTCGAATGCTTCCCCTTGTTCCTTCCCCCATGGGAACTTCTCCTTACGTCTCCCCGGGGTCCAGTGCGACAGACATTGGATTGGATAACTTATCCGGGAATATCCTGGTAAGAAATCTCTGTAATAAGAACAAAACCCTAAAAAGGATCTCACTTCTTTCGGCCCCTTAGGAATGCTCCAGTCCGTTACCGTCTTAACCTTCTCCGGATCAGCCTTCACCCCTTCCGTAGAGATGATCCGTCCTAGATAGTTAATACTTTTCTGAAACATATTACACTTCTTAGGCTTCAGCTTCAATCCATTCGAGATTATCCGCTGTAACACTAACTTCAGGTTTCCCAGGCATTCATCAAATGTCTTTCCGAATATTATCACATCGTCCAGATACACTAGACATTTCTTCCACAACAAGTCACTCAGTAAGGTCTCCATCATGGCTTCGAACGTGGCCGGACCATTACATAGTCCGAATGGCATCACGTTATACTGGTACAACCCTACATGGCTCGAAAACGCTGTTTTCTCCTTGTCTTCTTCTTTCATCCCCGCCTGCCAATAACCAGACTGCAAATCAATCGTGCAAAACCATTCATTTCCTCCAAGGGAATCAATGGTCTCGTCTATCCGGGGGAGCGGATACGAATTCTTCTTAGTCAGGCCATTCAGCTTCCGGTAGTCTATACAGAATCGGATACTCCCATCCTTCTTGGTTACCATACATACAGGACTACTCCAAGGACTGGTGCTAGGGGTTATCACCCCCTCTGCCAACATTTTCGTAATCTCTTCTTCCGCTACCACTTTCTTTGCCAGCGGAAGACGTCGATACGGTATCTTTACTGGGTTCGCCCCTTCCGTATTGATCGAGTGTAGGACTCGATCCGTTCGTCCTAACGGCTCTCCGGGCCGCGCAAAGGCTGAACTACACTCAGTCAACATCTCCCTCAGGGCACTTTTCTGTCCCTCTGTCTGTACTCCGGACCTTTCTATTAATGTTGCCAATCCCTCCTCAATTCCTTCACAGTTCGGGACTAGTCCGTTTCCCTTCTCAAAGCTACTGGTGACCGCCTCCGCGGATATCACTTCTCCTACTACAGTGCCTTTCTCTAGGTAGACGGTTTTCGAACCCGGGTTCGTGATGGGGGCCACTCCCCACGCTATATTCCCTATCAGGGTGTCGGCCGATTCCAATCCCTTCTTTCCCAACACAGTCACATTAGGTTCGAAAACCCCCGGAACGCCCCTCTTCATCCTACTGGAGGCTATCAAGACATCACATGCCATTCCGGGAGGTATTTTTACCGTCTGTACTACACTCGCTACACCACTAACTTCACGTGCCAGGCATTGTATCCTGTCTTTGTAGGGATGATTTAACTTCAACACTCCCGTGACGGGATCCAATTTTGCTCCATACAAGGAAGCGAAATCCATCCCTATGATCCCGTCGTCCTCAATCCCAGCAACAGTAGGGGAAATGATATATTCCCTACCGCCCACCAAGATGATCATACAAGTCCTACCAAACGTTCGTATCTTGCTCCCGTCAGCCGCACATGCATTTACCCTCGTTGTGAGGTCATCATCCATGTTCGACACCAGATCAAAGAATCTTTTCGACATAGCGGAGTGGCTAGCTCCGGTATCCAACAAAAATTCCCCCATTCTGCCGTTTACAGATACGGACACATACCATCTCTTTCCTCCCATCATCGAGGGATTACTTGCGAACCGTTTGACGTCGTCTGTCATGTCAAAATTGAATCCGAATCCTTTCAAATACTCCAGACACGGATGACCTTGGGGAAGGCGGATCCCCCCGATCCTGGATAGTTCTTCTACCCAACCTTCCTCTCTATTGGTGATCGGTTTCCCTTCTTTGCTCTCCCTGGCAACTGTCTCACCAATACCCCCAGCCCCAAATGTTTTCGGCTCATTAGCATTTCCCATGCTGCTGGGCGGATACATTACAGACTCCTCAATCGCGTTCGTATGGATTCTACCCTGGCATACTTTATTCGGGGCCGTCAGTTTGCCTTCACGGACAACCCCCTCTAATTTCCCGTCTCCTCTCTCTTTCTTTCTCTCCAAACAGGTTTATCCGCTGTACATTCGGCTGCGAAATGTCCGGTCTCCTGGCATCTGAAACACCTCACCGTTGCTCTATCCAGCTTCGGTCGTTTCTGATAGTCCAACAACCCTTTCATTTCTTCCATCATGGCCATCAACCGCTTTTCGTTCTCGGATAACTCCACCACCAGGGGGGTAGGGACCGATTTAGAGCTTACCTCTACTGGCTTCTCTTTCTCAGGTGGTTTACTAACGTTTTTCTTCCACCGATTCTTTCTATCCCTCTTGTCGCCCCCGATGGCCGCAATTCTTTCTTCATCCGAACCATCATTCGAATCACTCTCTTCGGGGGTGGCCGCATGTGCGGACGCCACCCTTTGGTTGGGTACGAACCCAGCAAGTAATCGTTTCTTCTTTTCATGCTGATCTATAGCCAAGAAGAAATCTACCATTGAGGAACCTCGTCCCCATTCCTTCTGGACGAGTTCAGCATTGGACGGATCCCTCAGTCCTTTTATGAAGTGGGTAAATAGTTCATCTAAGAAATTTTCATCATCACGCCTCCAATAAGGTCGGGCCTTTTGCAACAACCTTTGAAGTTCCAGACCGAACACTTTCGGAGACTCCTTTGGTTTTTGCGTCCGTACCTGGAACTCCGACCAAGGATCATTCGCTGACAATACACCAAAGATATGTGTGGCTGCTGCCACCAATTGGTCATAATCTCCGGATTCTCCATACGTCTCTCGCCAATCATCTGTGAGCAGCCAAGCAGAAAGGATAGTCCGTGCGGGATTAGTTCCGTTTTTTGCCACCAGGGGGGCGCCACTATGGCCTTAAATGAAAGAAAAAGAGTAAAAATTGCTCTAGGGTACTTTTTTCTGTAGAAAAAAATGGGAATATACAAAACATTCCATTTCTGGTGAAAAGCCCCTATATTTGGAATGTGAAAAGAACGTTTTAATGCCTAAATGGGTGTCCTTGTTGATATATGTTGCCATGGAAACACGATTTTCATTCCAAATTGAAAAATTAAAGATACCCCTTGACAGAATGATTCATGGGGGTTACTATAGTCAAAACAGAATAAAATTACCGTTCCTAGGTCAAATTTTATGGTGAAAAGAATGAAAATGTATGATATATTTCTCATTATCATCATTATGCTAGTTAAATAGGGATATCTGGGTAAATATGAGACTTAGAGCTTATTGGGCTTTTTGATAGGGCAATGCCCTTACATATTCATGAAGCCATTCCTCAAAAACTAGAATTGATATCTTCAAGTGTAATATGTCACTGGAAAGCTTATGACATCAATTTTAAAGTTGACTTTTTCCTTGGAGTATCCTTTTCCCTTGCCTCTACACATCTACCGCTATTCTTCCCGGACCTTCACTCAACCATTTAATGAGGGGACCCAAGGAAGCCTCCTTGTCCCACCCATGGTAACGGTTGTCGTCACAAAAGTCCTGGTAGCTTTCCTTCCAATTCTCCCCATTGAAACGCCGGGGAGTCCGAACAGGCTTCCGAGCACTGTTGTGACTCCATACCAGTCGATCCGACTGCCTCCGGCTCCATTCCATAATTTCAGACTCATCCTCCCTGGTTCGACTACAACAGTCTATCCCCATCCCTTGTATACAAGGATCGGATTCCACTATTGCAGCGACCCTCGGGCCCATTGATGATCGTTTTGTCAGTCTACGTGGTGCAGGGACCGGTTTTGATATCCCTTCTCTTGGATTGGGCTGTGTTCGATCAGGACTAGAGGGGTAGCCTCCATATGAACCGGGGTCCGGCACAGTCCCCATTCCTCCTCCGGGGTTAGACCCTGGGTTAGGAACACCGCCGGCTCCCCCGCTTGGAATTGATCCACCTCCCTCATTATAGGACTGACATCCTTCGTTCGAGCCGGCTCCGGGAAAGGGTGCCCGGTACTGGTAGGTTATATTATATATCGGTGGGGGTGGTACCGTATAGTTATGTCCTGCCAGCGTATCATCCGCGAAGGGATGCAGAGAGCCGTAGCTATGATTCATTCTTTTGGGTGGGGCTTCACTCGTAACATCATGAGTACCAGAGTTACTTTACGGTCGGCCTCATTCGGGGCAGTCCTCCCGTGGTTTCGTTCATACTTACCGTCCGCAACGACCCCCCGTGTTTCGATGGGCTCCACGGTGGTCAAGATCGGACTAGGAGTGGACGCGACATGCTTTGGTAGCCTGCCTCCCTCATTCGTTGGTTCTTGGTTACGAACCTCTTCCATCTGACTCTGGTAGGCCAGATAGGTGTCATTCATTTCTTCTTTCTTTTTCTGAATAGCCTCGAGGTCCGCCTTCATTTCACTGCGGGCCTGTTTCAAGGCCTCTTGTTCTTGCTCGAACTGTTCCCTCAAGGCCTGGCCGGATTTTTCTTCTTTCGAATAGTCCGCCTTGATCTTCTTTACCCTCTGGGACTGTCGCTCGATCTCGCTTTCGTAGGTGTCCCGAAGATCACGACTTCTACGAGCCTCCTCTCTGTCTTTCTGGAGTTGCGTCTGTTCTTCTGTCAGATTGTGCTGGACACATTTCACCTTCTGTTGAACCTTGGCCAACTGAGAGGTTTCGAGTGCCAACTGTTCACTGATATATTTTCTGTCGGCCTGTATTCTGGCTTTCACCTCCTTTAATTCCTCTGCTTCTTTCTGGTTCTGGGCGATTACCCTAGCTTTTTCGTCTGCCAGACGGATCAGATCCTCATTCATGGCCGTATACCGATCCCTCATTTCCTCTTCCTCTGCTTTCAATTTCTCGCAGTAGGCATCATAATCAGGGATCTGTCGGCCTCGCCTGGACAGATCTCTTTCCATATGTCCGAGGTTTGGTTCGGAGGGAAGCGCGTCCGCCCATGGGTTCCCTCTGAACGGATTGGTATTCGGAATCGTTCTTAATGGAGTGAATTCTCCTGGAGTTCGAAAAACCAAACTCCTCTTTCAAGATCCTTTCTTGTCCGGGGTGTGCATCCGAGATGCCACATTCCAGACTTTGTTTATTTGGGCCACTGTGAGATCCAGCTCCCCATCCTCCAGTTTGGTCCCGGATCCTTCATCCCCCCCCTTTCTTGACTGAGCCTCCGCCAGGGTCAGTCCGCTATCTCTTTCATGAAAATCCTGGTCACGGCACCAGTGTAGAGTTCGTCTATATGTAATTTGATTAAATAAGGACTCGAACTGCAGTTTTCATGTAGAGATGCAAGAAAACAGGGTTTATTTATCGTTCTCCTGTCCAATAATGCTAATCCTTGATGTATATGAGGTTCGATCAATATGTATATGCAGCTTTCGATATCTTTCAATGTAATACAGTCAGAGACCTGAGAAGGTCTGCCAGAGCAAGGGGGTGAGGACAGCTTATATACTGTCCGCCTCCGATAGGGGTGCCCCCTGGCTCTGGCCGCCCGAACTACCTTGTAGGCGTTCGACTATCGTAATAATATTAGTGTCCCTACAATACTTTGGTAATGACATCTTTAACTAATTGTTTGAGGATTATATTTCACCATCCCTAATCTTTATTTTTCTCAGATTTTTGTGTAACCTTATGCGGAGTAGCTGCCATGTTATGGATTCCTTCTTATTCGCCCACTGAATTGTTATCGGTATAGATCCTATTCCAATAAAGCTACCTGCGAACGACTTATAGTGGATACAGCATGTTTTTTCTTGGTGCAATTTTCATAGATGTATAACCTTCTAATAATAAGCGCATTTGTTGGTCTATGCCTATACCCGTGGGAAACTGTGTGATATGAAGATATAGTCAGCTTACCTGTGGGAACGGAGGGTTGCTCCGACTTGGCTGCCCATGCCCCCACCAGCACCCACGCGCCCAGTCCAGAGCCATGGACGCCAGCTCTGAATTCCACTTCTGAAAATATAAGGGAAAATATAATTTAAAAAGTGATTGCAATAATTAGAATGGTCTCATGGTTATTTTGATGAAATCGCAGGGGGGACGAGGCCATGGGGAATATGATCCAGTTTCGCTAAGCCCCTGTGACGATCCACACAGAGAAAAGAAAACAGACTGCCTTGGGTGTCTATATGTGACTCCCTGGCTGACCGAAGGGAGTCGCCTTAGGGAGTCACATATCTGACTGACTCACCTAAGGGAGTCACATAACAAACCAGGGCTCCCCTAGAGAGGGGAGTCATTCTGGAGGCAACCTGGACTCCTTTTTTACCCTGTTTCTTTTCTCTGTGCAGTCAGGCAAAGGTTTGGTCAGAGTTAGAATTTAGAGTGAGATGGGAACATTAGCGGTTAGATTATATCTCAATGTGTCAAAGTATGTTTACGTCGCCTTTTTTTTGCAGCCATGGACCATGACTATGCATGTGCTGCTTTTATGTATATGTTTATGTATGTTTCCATGCCAACATTGATTCTGACTCAAATGTGAAACCCTGGGAGTTCCCGGCCATTTGGGAAATGTCTCGGTTACTTTTTATGTGTCTGTTTCTCACTTGTTTTCATTTTCATAAAATGCCATCTGTGGTATTCTATCACACGTTTTACTGGCCTGTCAATGAGAAGAATTGGAACGGGTTGAGGGGGCGGGGGAAGGGGGATGGGGGTGAGCGTCTATATAGTGAGGGAATGGATGAAGCTTACTGATGTATAATAGTGACATTCAAATGCATGCATGGGCCATAGTAATTATTATACTTTGCGCAATAATGTCCAGGATGCGCAGTAAATGCACATGTATCGTTTTATTGGATACATTGTATTGATTAAAAGTTTGATCAGGTCAGCTATCTTGACTGTCTTGCATTTTGTTATTTTGTTTTATAACAACAAAATGCATGATAATGATAAGAAAACTGAAAAAAGGGAACATCTAACTCCATAATGACTGACCTTGTCGGTAAATACCACAACGTTTTTAAACTGTTTTTCTTTTACTATGATTCATCAAGTAATTATGCGACAGAAACATGGAACATGACCTTTTCTTAAAATCCACAGAGGAGATTGGATCCCCTTCACCCAGCCCCCACTAAGCACAGATCCCTTCCCAGTGGGCACAAAATGGAGTTCATTGTTGAATCAACATTGAATCAATATTGAATCAACATTGATAACTGTTTCTCAATGTTGATGCAATGTTCTGTGTCCACTTGGTTATATATCATATATATATAGGCCCAGTGCTTTGTAGATTAGTCGTTCCCTTCAAGTCTGCGACCCCCACCCTCTACCCCAACCTCTCCACCGCCAGCACGATAGTTCTGAGAATCTGCATCGTTGACCATCTCTATAAGGTGCTAAATCATGGGCTATAATTATGGTGATATAAATGGTATTCCCCATCACATAGCGCGTGAAGTGATCTCACCCTTCATGTCGTGATGTCTAAGATACCTTGGCCTAGGCAAAAAATTAATAAAAGGTATGTTTCATGTAACATGGGGTAAAGTCTAGGGTCGGTAGGTCGGATTTAAAAAATAAATAAATTTATACATGAAAGTACTAGCCAGTTTCGGTGTAAACAGTAAAATACGAAAAGGAATATGAAAAGTTCTTCAAAATTGCATGAAAAAACTTAGGGTCGGTCCTGTTTTACTAGGCTCGGTCGGGCGCCCTAAAACAAACTTTTTTTATTTGGCACTATTATATAGGTAGACCGTAGCACCATAAGACACTGAGAGCGCACTCGGAACACGACTTACATTCACGTAGATGTACTAGAAATACCTGTGCACATAGACATCGTCGTGCTAACTTACTCAACCATGTATAATAGTCCTGAGGTGCCTGCCATTATCTGTGTAATAATGCGGTATACAAAGATTTAGAGGCCGACATCCAGGTCAAAGTTGTGAGGAGGTGTGTGGAGTATATATAGGGGGAGGGGGTCCAAATGATTAAAAAAAAAAGGTCCTATAGAATGCATACATCATGCCATACAATTTTTAAGCAATTAAGAATGCCTGGGTGAATGTGACGTTTCAATCAACTGCATAATGTATATTGAATCGGTTCATTGTTCACATAATTCAGATGTTTTAAAAATGATCATAGAGCTAAATTGTTCCTCCTGTCTAGAGTGGAGAATAACAGTTAATATTGGCGACTACTTTGGCACGCCGTCTGACAAAGCTCAGTTTTAAATAATATTCAATTTAATATAATATGTATGAGCAAACATTAATATGAATTTAAGGGTGACCTCAATAGTACTGATGGTTGATTCTGTTCAAAACAAAGGTAAAAACAATTAAGATAACTAGTTTGCTTTGTTCATATATATATATATATATATATATATATATATATATATATATATATATATATATATATATATATATATATATAATACATGCTACAATAATAGAACGGTTTTTTAGGCCCCATAAAAGGTCTGTTTCAGGTCACCAGACCGACCCTATCTAAAGGGGGCCGATCCTATGTTTTCTTTAGGCAATTTTGAAGACATTTTCGTATATTTACCCTTTTTGGTCAATTTTAGGGTATGCAGAGAGGCTGGCTGGTACATTCATGTTTAAAAAAATGGCTAAAACGTAGTCAGAAGAGTCAGTGTGACGATAATGTTGACATTAGATGTGTAGAGAATATCAGAGTGCCTTAGTGTCGTTATAGAATGAATGCCCAGGTCAATTAGCTGTCTTGTATTTTGTGTTTTATAACAGCAAACTGTCTGATATTGACAAGTAGACCGGACCGGAGCATAATTATAATATTATGACCTCATGTAACTGACCTCACCTGTGACTACTGCTGTTTATTAAACTCGTTTCTTAATACATTAGATGGTAGCAATACGTTCAGATGAATGCCTTGACTTTAGTTATGATTCATCGGCCAATAATACAGACCTGTTATGTAGTCACGACATTCCGCCTGTATGATATCATATTCGGGCCTTCTATAATGATATGATATTATAGATAATAAGAGTCCCCAATACTAAACGCTAAACAATGTATATTTCCACGTATTGTATACTCAGAGGTATAATCTGGATCGGTGTTGTATGATATTAGTAGGAAGACCACATGTATTTGTGAGTATCTGAATAAGAATGATTGCCTGCAGGGCATCTCAAATTTAAAAAAAAAGAAAAAAAAAGACGATAGCAATAACCACACCAGAATACCCCATGCAAAGCTACATTAGTTCCAACAGGAGGAACAGCTCCCCCTCCCCATCAAGAAAGGGTAGGTTACCAACAGTTTCATAGCCTGGGGGTGGGTATGTGGATGGAGGGTGCGCTGCCTCCATGGCGGCAACTGGCATCAGGTGTCTTTATCACTTAAAAACCTGACATAGAAGGGGGAAAACAGAGGGCAAAGCAGAGAAAAAGAGAAGAGGCCGATTTCCAAAAAGTGCGCATAATAGATGATGCATTATTGTGTGAAGGAATTAAAGAGACAGATTATAGGTCAGTTCGTATCTACTTGATTACACCTCCTGATGAGGGAAACCAGGCCGTTATTTATTTGGTAGCAGTGAGAGGACTTCCTTATGGACATTGCCTTATCCCTGATGTTCAAACTACTAGTCGGTACAAGGCTGGGGTACAAGGGTTCCAAGCTTTTTTTTAAAACTTTTAGTGCGCTCATGAAAGTTTGTTTTGTCGTGGTTTTTTTCTACTGGGGGGGGGGGAGGGGGGGGACCAGGCGGTTCCACAGGGCCCATACGGGCCGAACCTGGAGCCTATAACGTTCCACAATGCATTATATGCTTTGGTCCAGTAAACAGAAAAACCTTTTACAACGTTATATAACTTTTCTCTGTGGCCCCTTGTTACGGTATAATGTTATATATCGTAAAGAACGTTATTTTGACGTGAAATCTTTTTTTTTGGGGGGGGGGGCGTTTCTAGTGGTGGGGTGGCACCGGGGAGTGTGGTATGGTAGTTTAACAGGGATAATAGAATGCCGCCAGGTAAAGGTAGTTAGATTCTGCAGGTGAGGGGGCTATATTGTGTACGGTCAGTGTGACCCACCTGGACAGGTAAGCATCGGTCGCTCACCTGCTGACCCTAACCTGTGTTTGGTTTAGCCCTTTAAAGGGCCACCTCGTCCTTTTTAATGCATTGTGTCATTTATGGTCATGATGCATAAATGGACGTAGCCCTGGTGAGTAGCTCACCAGGACTGCATACCCACCCATACTGTGATAATGTTTCTCTAAAGCGTCGGCATGAATACAAAAAATAATGCAGAGCTGGCGAGTAAACTCACAAGGGATTCATTCATCGATCATGATGACAACGCAAATTAAAGCAATATGCCACCCTCAAAGAGTTAACTTAACGTGTGTGTAGGAACAGAGAGCCGAGGTTTATGGGGAGAACCCTGGTGCTAAACCTACACAGAGAAAAGAAACAGCGTCAAATGGGAGCCCATGCTGCCTCCCTGACCGATCAAAGGGAGTCACCTGGGGGAGTCACATGGTTCCCTGACTCACCTAGGCGAGTCAAATAAGGACCTGGGCTCCCCTAAGGGGGGGGGCCTTCTGGAGGCAACTTGGACTCCCTTTGACGTTGTTTCTTATGTCTGTAAGGGAGTCCCTATTATTTTACAACAGAGAGGTGATGGACTTAGGGGAGGGGGGGTGGTGGTAAAAAAAAGATTGGACCCCTTGACCAGGGGGTTGGGTAAAGATTTGGATCCATCTTGGGGAGAGGGGGATTTTACCTGTTCTGGGCCAAAAAGCCTTCGCGTTACAAAAGACCGCAAGCGCGTGATTTTCGACCTGCCGGGGGCGGAGAGTAAAACATGTTGACCCTTTTTGTGGGGATGGAGGGTGTGGGAACACATTTCACTACACCCCCTCCCTATTATTGAAATATGAGCACCCCCTAATTATGTCAAAGGGGCATTCTCACCACTCGCACTTACCACGTAGCAAACCGCGTCCAGGCTGCCTCCAGAATGACTCCCCTCTTTAGGGGAGCCCAGGTCCTCATGTGACTCCCTGAGGTGAGTCAGGGAACTATGTGACTCCCCTAGGTGACTCCTTTAGGTAGGCTAGGGAGTCATCTAGGGGAGTCACAAGCAGCCTGGACTCCCCTAAACAGAGGAGTCATTCTGGAGGCAACCTGGACTCCCTTTTGACGCTGTTTCTTCTTTCTGTGAACAGTACTAGAATTGTGAGTGGGAAACGCTCGGTGAGAATGCCACTTTAAATTCCGATTATTGTTGTGGTATAGTTCAATATTGTATACATAGTTAGAAAGTACATATAGGGCAAATGTTATGTTTGTTCTTTGCTCTTTTGTACCTATAGGGAAGGAAGTAGGGACACTTAGAACTAGAAGAGTCCTGACATTTATTGTTGTATTGTACCTTTGGAGTGCGGACGGGTTTGCCAGCTGTGGGATTGTGTTGGTCCACTTTTAGACTTTACAGCCTGATTATCTCAGCGTGGGCGAATAAAACCAAAAAGTCGTGATAGGTAGAATAAGGCCGTTTTATTCTGATAACTTGGATTACGGATCCGCCGATGAGAATTTTGGCATATTGCAAAAAAAGATTTTTTTAAATTTTTTTTTTTACCCCTCTCCGCTGGGATTTTTTGAGAATTTTAGAAGAAAAAAAAGAAAAAAGTATATGCTGACTAGCAAAAACCCAGACTTAGGTCTTCAAAATGGGGGATATTTGGGAATGTTTCTCAATATACCCTCATTTGATAGCCAAAAGAAGACTTTTCCATGGTCTTTTTTTCTTCATTTTTTTTCCTCCCGCCCCCTGGAAAATTTCAGTACTAATGGGCAGTTTCTTTTTGTTTTTTTTCCTCCCGCCCCCAAAATATTTGCTCTGAGTGCCCGTAGTCCAAGTTATCAATAAAAGGTGGCCTAACTATAGGAAAAGGCTATATTATATATATACACACATATTGGGCATATTAGTGCCAATTGCACTCTGTTTTAAAGCTTGACCGTCATGGTTGAAGTGACGCCAAAAGCACTTTTAGATATAGTTCAGTTTTGATTCACAAGAGGGCGCGTAAGGGCTGGGAGCTCAGCTCTTACAGGCACAAGATAGGGTGAATATGTTGTAGCTGGACAATGGTGATGGTCCCCTTTCCAAAAAGTGCTGCCCTCTGGTGGAACTGTTATTTTAGTCTATGTATGGAAAATGCTGAACTTATTTCCTGACGGCCCAGCTTTAAGTTTAAAAGTATAGCCTATAGTATAGGACCGTGCTTATTGGTAAAATTAAAATGGAGATAATATGGTTGCGATTAAGCAGGCATGCATGTCGCCATGTGGTAGGGATTGGATGAGTTACGCCAGTGTCCATCTTAGATAGACAGTTCTAGGTCTTCTGGAGAACATCTCCAGGCAAAATAATATAAACCATATTACACGTATGATAGAGGAGCATCCTTGTACAAAAACAAAGAGAAAATGTTGCTTGCCCTTATTAGAACTCTCTCGTCGCGGCATGTGGTTTCCCATGCCCTATGAGAATAGAAATCGCTTTGAAATTCCGATCCTATATAATGTACGAGCTAGCTGGAGAACTGGGGGAATAATGTGTTTCATATATAGTGGCCTGCCAACTAGACAATCAATGTTATAATAGTGCTTATGCAAAAGTCTCGGCTGATATCTACAGCAACATCGGGGATATATGTACGAGGTAATAAATAATTAACTAGCGATGACATGGTAGCGTATTTGGTTTTTAATCGAATATTTGATTATTACTATATGCACATGAACATATTTAGCTAAACTGTTATAATATACACGCAATATGCAATGGTATGTATAGGTGATGTATATATGGTTCCGTAAGAGACATAGTGCTAGATTTATTATCCTAACCTCTATATTTACTCAACATCCGATAACACTGAATGCCCTCTGTTCTACTAAAATAACACACCGTTCAGCAGTGTCCTTAACTATGGCCATTCATTTCCTGGATCCCCTCTCTATTTCTGTCTTCCGGAAACAAAACACGCCGGTAATATTTATAATAACATTATAGGTATCATCCATAGTCCCTAAAATGTTATCACTGAAAGTAACCAACATAGAAAATACGCCCTCGTTTTTTATATTTTAAGCTGTCAAATGATTCACGTCTTTTTTTGGAGCCCTTCTCCCATCCTGTCGCTGCATAGGTCACGCGCATACAAGTTAAAACATAAAAATTAATATGGATGAAATGCACCATTATTTCCTCTAGATTTCTACATTTGTTCACAGTTGCTGGTTTTCTTTTCAATTATGTCCTTTGAAATATTCCTTTGTTGTGCCTACACCTGGTGATTCGACAGACAGGATGATGGACAAGTTTTAATATGGATATTGGATTTATTAAAATCATTCAAATAGTTGGTACACAATATGAATATAATCATACTTATGTTGTCCAAATGTTATATGATCATACTTATATTGTCTAGATCTATGTGGTTTGGTTTATCTAAGTGAAGATGGTCGATTAGACTGGCTCCAGGCAATGTATGAATCTAATCGGATCTAATCATTAGTACATGTGGAACCTACTAAACTGATAATGTCTATACTGATATATTATAAAGTAGTCTATGAGTGGGATTAGTTTAATTCCCTGCCAGCATCCTGTAACACTTGACCACTCCTCAAACTGATTGTTGTAGTTTACCAGAAGAAAGATATCAGGGATAGCATTACATGTTGTAGATCACAGTTCTCCCTCTCTCTTTGCTCACACTTTCAATACCAGTCGACTTTAAACCCAGAGCTAGCTTTAATAGTCACAGACTCTGCAAGGTGAATTCCTGTGTCCAATCAGCCCTGTTATTTGATATCATGTTTATCTTTGTATTTTTATTCTTAATAGTAATACTGCCTGGTCATAAAAAAGCGATGCCACAAAGACCCTGATAATGATACCCCCTACATGTCACAAGCGGTGTCTCCCTGACTCTGTCTTTGTCTCTCTGTCTATCCCTCGCCACAACTCTAGCCCACCCATCCTCATCTTCCCACTCAACCTCCACCACCAGGCATCCCTTATGCGTGGAAAATACATTAACTTTGTATAAAGGTCCAACATCGGGGATTACCCTGCGACGGACTCACATCACCACATGTTGGGGGAGGCCAAGGGTATCACCCCCTGCCCTCTGACTGATCAATTGTATACATGTTGTTGTTTTTATTGTGTGAGAGGGTGCGACCTTGTATCCATATTGTGACGTTATGCTGACCAAGGGAACTACATGTATATAGACAGGAACAAAGCTATAGCTACAGTGTTCTACATACCCCCTTTTAACTTAAGATGTCAACTATTAATGGAATCGGACATTGGGCTGTACATGTCATGTCCCATCATTATTCAACTAACCCGGGGGGCACAGGAGGCGCGCCTCTATTTTTCTGTACATTTTAATGTAAATGGTTCATCAACCCCAATACATCAGAGGTTACACCCCCCTTTCCAAAATTCCTGAATCTGGCCCTGATAATATATGTCACACATGGGAGGGGGGGGAGTCATATCTCATCTGTATCACTTTCATGAGACACAACCATAATAATATCACCTGCTTTACAAATCCATTTGACTGACTTTAGAAACCAGGATATATCAATGTGTGCTACATCTATTGCTGCAGGTGCTTGTGGCCTTCCCCGACCAACCTGATGATGACGAGGTGGACCACTGTCTCGTCATGATACTGCTGTGCACAGGTGGCACTGGGAGGTTGTAATCAATAATGGGGATGAGGTCATGTGTATGGGGGGGGGGGTGCACCTGGGGAGCTGGGGGAATAATGGGTGTCATATATAGAGTGGGCTGCCAACTATATGCAATAATCAATGTTATTGTAGATATATTATAAAAATGAGAGGGGTGATATCTAGAGCAATATCAGCGATTTGTCATTATTGATTTTTATATGTGACATGGTCTGGGTAAAGTGACCTTATATAATTTATTGTACCCTGCACTATAAGGTCTTTTTTTGCAGATCCTGTCACATATGTTGTATTGATGCGCTCCTTTGATGGTGTGATGTGCCATGGGTGGTACTCTATTGTCAGGACTCTCTCCCTCCCGATACATATCATAGCCCTACTAAAGCTTTTTATGCATGAGTGGTATATTTCTTTAGATGCAGATATTGTTCCGTTTTTAGTTTATGGCCTGACATTGCCCTGGGTCCATGTCCCACATATATGTTGTATATTTACACATGGGGAAGTAACTGATATCATTTATTTAAAAATCCGTTTTTATTTTAACACCCATCGGCATTTGTTTGTTCACTTAACCCATAAATAACAAGGAACATGTTATGTTGTATCTTCTGTGAACACTGATGCATGTTATCACATCATAATTGTAAAAATGAAAACCACAAAAAGAAGCACGAAACAGACAAAAAACTTCCTGTAACATGATAATCACTATCATTTTTACATCCCACCCAATCTCCCTGAAATTATTATTATCACTATAGTTAATATCATTATTACGGTAAGTCATCCAAAGCCACAATTATAGAACATGTTCTTACTCACCATGTGTTCCATGTCTGAGGCATACTCCAGCCTCCTCTTGGCGTTGTGGTCATCCACTAAGAAGACCCTCTCGTTATCATCCAGATCCCTCCTGAACCTACCATGTGCCCCATGCCCTCCTCCTGGAGCAGCATTAAGGTCTCTGGGGGCATTGGTAATACTGGTAGACTTAAGCCATTGCTCTGCCGGGGCTCCTCCAGTGCCTGCCTGGAGGAGGTCTGCCGCCACCCCAGGTAGGAGGGAGGTAATGACCAGGTGTGTGATGTAACATAAGGTGTATAACATTCTCCTCCTGTTGCTCTCCATATTGGATGTGATAATGGTGTTATATGGTTCCTGGCAGCTTGTATATAGAGGAGACTATGTGATGAGACCGGCTCACCTCGTCTGGTATATAAGAAAGCAGGATGTGCTATAGATCCTATACTGTAGTATGGGCCAAATAATCCAATTACATAGGCCCCTTGTCCATGTTACGTAGGTTTCATGTCAGATTGTCCTACTTCGTTAATAATGACAGTCTATGGCGCGGATACACATGTGTAAAGGACTTAAACACATAAATACCTTTGGCCTACCTGTTGTTGTATACCAATACTCTCCCAAAAACACCTGTGCAACGTCAGTACAAAGTCAGTTTGACTCTGAGCCTATAGTGAACAAGCCTAAGAAATAGCCTACAGCTCTGCAATCCTGCTCGTTTTCTTGTACACATATAACGGCACTGGCTATTGAGATGGGTGATAACGTTAAAAAGTATAAGTGCTATATCCGCGTGTTCCCTGAGCACTACCGCTCCTCCTGTGGGTAGAGTGTGTAGTGGTATACTCTTCCAGGCGTTGAGCTTAATGCCTATAGGTCCTGTGTGCTGCCAACCTAAGTCACCCTGCTGCATGTGTGGCCAGTGTGCTGTTAGAGCCTTAAGGGCTATATATAGCTTTAGGTGTATAAGTTACCCCTGGGTGACTGCACGTTTAGGCCTACATAATATACACCCATAGGCTCATATGCCAAATCTGGGTACAGCGAATATATACTATATCATAAAAGGGGTGATCCATTAAGTATGTCACGCCCGAGGGGGTGGGGGGGTCTTTTTTTTGTGTGACAAAGTGTGACAAGGGGGTGGGGGGGTGTTTAGAATAGTGTGACGTCACATTTGTAGATTTTCTTAAAAACTATGTATTGAATAAATGCTGTATAATTAGTCATATTTGCAGGCTAAAACATGCTTTTTGCTGTAGTAGACCTACTACCCCTAGCCCTTCCGCTAAACACAGGTCAGCCTTCATCATCCTTCATCTGCTTAACTGACCTCAGTGCCAAGCAATCAATGTAGAATGTAACATGAGATGCTGTAACTCTCTAAGAAGAAGGACACACAAAGGAAAAAGATGGTACTGTTGAAGTTCATTTGATTACAGAATGATGAACATTCACTGCATCAAGACAGTGACATTTGTAAAGCTAGTATTGTATCCATATGCATTACCACTAAGTGGCATCGTAATTTCATGTGTGCTACCTGGGATATGAACCAAGAAGAACTGCCCTGGATAGAGGAAGAATATGTGGATGCCACAAATCTTCCAATACCAGGGCAGAGGATAGCAGTGCCGGGGGGGTGTTTATTTTGTATACACAAGTATGTGGCTGGCAAGGTTACATTTTGAGCAAAATCCCCCTTATGAAGGGTCTGCTTTTCATCAAAATCCTCTGCTCCAAGGGTTACTTTTCACCAAAACCACCCTCACCAAGTGTGACTTTTAAGGGATTTCAACAAAATGTCAATTTGGAGTTTCTCACCAGAATACTTGGTTAAAATCCCTTTCACCAATGTCAATCTGCAGAGAATCTGCTTAAACCTTAACACTTTTCACAAAATCTCCCTCACTTGGGGTCACTTTTCACAAAATCCCCCTCACTAGCAGAAAGGCTTGCCGGAGGGCCAACCGCAAACCCATGTTGAAATAAAATTGAGTGACCTGTTCCCACATAGTAGCACTAGCACACTTTTTATTCCTGACATGAATCCATGGTTCGAGGGCACAACTATCAAAAATATCTAGGGTGCGAACAATACTCATGTAATTTTGTTACTGCCCCTTTGAACTGTTGTATTATCTGAAAGGGTTCTATTTGATAAATCTATTATTTTCCTGTCCAGAAGGACTTGCTTAATCACAAGATATGTATGCCCTTTTATTAGTTTTAAACGATACATAACTATTATACAGGGGGGGGGGTGTCGGCAGATTTGTGACATACTTTTCTAGGGGGTGTTGGGAAATGTGTGACGAAGTGTGACATGGGGGTGGGGGGGTCTTCAAAATGGCCAAAAAAAGCGTGACATACTAAATGGATCACCCCAAAGGGGTTGAAACCCCAATAATATATATATATAGTGTGTTGGGTCCTGTTAGTGTTGCATCACTGAATTTGCATAATTCAATTATACATGTGTCAGTATACATGCACAGCCAAGGCCCAAGCATATACTAAAGTAACAGGTGTCCTTTGATAATGTATACTATAGTACACCACGGAATAGTGAGATACATGACATGTACATTGTATTAATACACCAACTTATCCCGACCGTGACGGTGTACTGTCAATTAGGGTTGTTAGCCTTATCCTGGTCAGGACGCGCGGCAGGTGAGATCAGACTGAGTCACGAGGCGTTAGGTACTGGAGGAACATACACCTGGTAAGGTGCCAACCTCCTGTGTACTCCTGTGTCTGTGTGTGTATCCTGGTCCTTTGTAGTGAGGTGATCAAGCGGGGGAAAGAAGTCCAAAGGCTATGGTCAGCTGCTATTGCTAAAACAGTTCTATAAGTATACGTTATATAAATCCATGTAGATTATATATAATATTATATCGGTCTAGAGAGCTGGGCATTTCCTTTCAAGAGTGTTATGTCCAATGCCTCCATTATAGTCTATACATATGGTACATTATATGCTCAATACCTCTGACTGTATGGGCCTGTGCACATTGTAAGGCCTCTCCTTTTTTCTGTGGTTGTTCTATTATCCAGAGAATACAGGATGCCCTAGCTATCAGTAATAGTATTACCTATGGCTCCTTTGTGTTTTCCTATAATTATGTCGCTCATTATTATCCTATGTGGTTCCTTATCGGTGTACCACAAGTATCAGCGCAATAGGTGCACCACCTGTTTTTCTTTTTTCTGGTTGTCCTAACCCCCTGCAGCCAAGTTGGTCAGATGAGTATGACCAGCACCAACCTGCCCCTCTCCCTCTAATACACACCAGTGTAGGCCTATGTACTCCCACACCCCGATAAGCACACACAGAGACTAACGGTCAAGGCTGCCCTTACAACCCCCTCACCCACTCACCCCCACACACTCACTGTAACCCTGTGTATGTCCACACACACATGGTCAGTATGCTAAACTTCGCCTAAAGCCTAAAATTAACTCTCCCTAAACCCTCCCACCACGGATCCCTCTCTCCATGTGTGGTGTGCCGGTAAATATAGTGCAGGGTGCTGGATCCATAGTGTGCAGTGGAGCGTGACGCCTGGAGGGGGATCCTCCTGCAGAAATGCATAACGGTAGAACTTGTCGATGAGCGCCCAGCCGCATCGACAAGTGGGTAACAATGCCCCGCCTGAGTCATCGCTGTTCTGCCATGACAGGGAGGAATACCTTGGGTGGATATTTATATGGGAGAGAATTTCTGTCGTGTGTGCGCATTATTTCAATATGGTGTTTTTAGTACATATTAAATACATTAATACATTATATATACACATGTAGATGCATACAATCGTATAATAGCTCGTTTAAGCCCCTGGTATTTGAAAAAGTGCCGCGGCAGGTATATACCATGGTATACAGGGGTATTAAGGAAAGACTAAAACACTAAAGTATTTTCATTATGCCACTGCCTAAGCGCCTTGTAAGTCGTATTTAACCTTAAGCGTCAGGGTAGTAATATTGAAATAGTATAAGCGTTCGGGCGCTTAGGTACAATCAAAGTAGGCCCAAACATGAATCAACCATCATATAAATCAAGACCATCAGTCCGTTACTACCTATTCCATTGATTTTCCTCTTCCTGTAGTGGAGCCTCACATGGGCGGATCATGCAGGGTGGGGCAGCAGGTGTGCGCTCCCCTTTTTTTGGCGTAGATAATATTATGTACACTGCAATGTTCAATACATTTAGCCTACTAGAAATACATTGCCAATACCCCCACCCCTTTCCCCAATCCTGGATCCGCCCCTGGGAGGTTATCATAGGCAAAGATTTTTAGCTCACCCTATTATAGAGATGTTATCCTCATAGGTCTATACATTATCTCGGTCTCTGACCCTTAGCCCCACGGCACCAGGATCTAATGGATCTATAACGGTCAGAGATAGGTAAGTTTATCATGGTATATATTACACATGAACATGCCACAGACATTATCCTGTATTGTTTGATGATGTACCCCTCCCCCTCCCCTCTAAGATCGAGTCAAATAAAAATACACTTTAAACTCAAATACGCATCATCGTGCAGAGCCACAAGCCCACACAGAGAAAAGAAACAGTGTCAAAAGGGGTCCAGGTTTCCTCCAGAATGACTCCCATATTTAGGGGAGCCCAGGAAGGTTTTTCTCTTTTTTTAAACAGTTAGTTAAACAAAGAAAAGCCTCAGCGAACAGAGCAGCGAACTGTATAGTGTAAACTGTAATATGTGTTTCTAGTGGTAAAATCGCTGACTCATCATTTCTGTTGCAAAGAACGAACTGACATGATGACGAACTCGTTACTTTTTCCCCAAAAATGATTGGTAATAAGAGAATTCTTTCAGGAAAATCGTTTGTACAAGCATTTTGTTTGCCACCTGTCCTAATTACAAAAATGTACAAAAACCAGTCTACATTCCTGGAAACCCCCAGGGAATTCCCTCAGTGATGTCATACCTTTTCGTTGGCCTACACAAGGTGGAAGAGTAGAAATGACATGCTGCAAAAAGGGGGGGGGGGCTGATGCAAGGAATAAGGAGGGTAACAGGAATGGTTATCTAACCCTTTATGGACCGCATGATGAATTAATGCTGTCATGGCCAGTTACTGATTACGGTAGACTTGCTCAAGTCTCTTACTTTAAATAAAGACAAAAACGGACACCCACACCTGTATGCACAAAGTAACTAGTTTACACAATTTTGATTTACTTCCGGTCTATATAGACCACAATGCCACCCTTTTCTTTGGAACATGTGTCATAACAAACGAGTTTGTTGAAACACATCACCACAAAGAATAGTCAACGACTTTAGTAAATTATTTGCATTTTGTGCGTTTTCAATGAATGCATTTTTTATAAAAATAATTGAATGAATTTAATATTTAACTTCAACTAGTCACTTTAGGTTATTTAGATTTTATAAATATCTAGTTTATAAGTACTTTTTCACCCATAATATAACTTAGTAGGACCTTCACCCCTCCCACTAAATCAACCGGTAGCAACATGATTTTGCCCCTCAAACAGTTCGTTCATACAAGGAAGTTGATTGGAAAATCATCAATGTCTTCTCTAAAACCGACTCAGAAACAAGGTATTATTTGACATTTAACGTGCTGTTTGTGGAAATACCAAGCGAACTGACGAAAATGCAGGCAATTCGTTCAGTCTGCATGGAAACGCTTATGGTGTAATGTGCTCGCTAAATACACTCTTTGGAAAAAGAGAAAAACCTTCCAGGTCGCCTAAGGGGAGCCTAGGTGACTCTCTGGAGGGAGTCACCTGTGGGAGTCATATATAGCTCTATGGGTCATATGACTCCCCCAGGTGACTCTCCTAGGTCACCTAGGCTCCCTTAGGGGACCAGGAAGGTTTTTCTCTTTTTCCAAAGAGTGTATTTAGCGAGCACATTACACCATAAGCGTTTCCATGCAGACTGAACGAATTGCCTGCATTTTCGTCAGTTCGCTTGGTATTTCCACAAACAGCACGTTAAATGTCAAATAATACCTTGTTTCTGAGTCGGTTTTAGAGAAGACATTGATGATTTTCCAATCAACTTCCTTGTATGAACGAACTGTTTGAGGGGCAAAATCATGTTGCTACCGGTTGATTTAGTGGGAGGGGTGAAGGTCCTACTAAGTTATATTATGGGTGAAAAAGTACTTATAAACTAGATATTTATAAAATCTAAATAACCTAAAGTGACTAGTTGAAGTTAAATATTAAATTCATTCAATTATTTTTATAAAAAATGCATTCATTGAAAACGCACAAAATGCAAATAATTTACTAAAGTCGTTGACTATTCTTTGTGGTGATGTGTTTCAACAAACTCGTTTGTTATGACACATGTTCCAAAGAAAAGGGTGGCATTGTGGTCTATATAGACCGGAAGTAAATCAAAATTGTGTAAACTAGTTACTTTGTGCATACAGGTGTGGGTGTCCGTTTTTGTCTTTATTTAAAGTAAGAGACTTGAGCAAGTCTACCGTAATCAGTAACTGGCCATGACAGCATTAATTCATCATGCGGTCCATAAAGGGTTAGATAACCATTCCTGTTACCCTCCTTATTCCTTGCATCAGCCCCCCCCCCTTTTTGCAGCATGTCATTTCTACTCTTCCACCTTGTGTAGGCCAACGAAAAGGTATGACATCACTGAGGGAATTCCCTGGGGGTTTCCAGGAATGTAGACTGGTTTTTGTACATTTTTGTAATTAGGACAGGTGGCAAACAAAATGCTTGTACAAACGATTTTCCTGAAAGAATTCTCTTATTACCAATCATTTTTGGGGAAAAAGTAACGAGTTCGTCATCATGTCAGTTCGTTCTTTGCAACAGAAATGATGAGTCAGCGATTTTACCACTAGAAACACATATTACAGTTTACACTATACAGTTCGCTGCTCTGTTCGCTGAGGCTTTTCTTTGTTTAACTAACTGTTTAAAAAAAGAGAAAAACCTTCCTGTGCTCCCCCAGAGAGGGGAGTCATTCTGGAGGCAACCTGAACTCCCTTTTGACGCTGTTTCTTTTCTCTGTGCATGCATGTTTCAATCGCTGGATAAGGTTTGGGTGCCCCCCTGATGTATCATTCATGAGCCTGCATGGTGATGACGCAGAGAACATGTGTGTTACAGGTAAAAGATACCCGACACTACATAGAAAAAACAGGGCAAACTCTAGTAATTCCTACCCAATGGTTGAGAGAGAAAGAAAATTCTTTTTAGAGCTATATAGGCCTACCTATGTTTGGTTGACGAGGTGATGCCACAGAATGTAGCCTGCACCATAGTTTATAAATCAATTGGTATGATAGCCTACTGTTTAGACCTGGTAGCCTAAACTATTTTTTCTCCTACATACATTGGTGATTAGGTCTACTTTCTTTAATATAATTTTATGGTTCACAATGTGACCATCGCACCAAATTATGACCAATTTTGATAGGGGCACAAATCACCTTTTTTTTTTAAACATTTAGTTAATTTAATTTAAACTTTTTAATGATCATAGTCATTTCTAGGTGTACCTTTTGATATGCTTAATTACCTTGAGGTCAAAATTAAGTTTTAACAATTGATGCTATTTACTCCAGTATATTAAACTAGGTCATGTGGATAGCGTGGCCGAGCGGTCTAAGGCGCTGGTTTAAGGCACCAGTCTCTTCGGAGGCGTGGGTTCGAATCCCACCGCTGTCAGTCTTTTCCCATGTGCAACTTTATTAAAGAGCATTCAGGTATTATATCTCTGGGATAACCGGCGGTTATAACAGGTATCAGAACATGATAAGTAAATAATGCGCGTGAGTGAACAAACTACAGCATAGTCATATTCAACACGGAGCACAGGGTGGTGTATGCCTCAGCAGTCTCAAACCTGACTGCCTTCTCATGGGAAGCAGTCCACCTTATGTACAGGGCTGTGGCAGTCATTTGATTATACCAGCAGCGCCACCAAGTGTTATAGTTTATAGGTAATACGTTATAAAACCCTTGACGACAGGTTACCGTCGGTAGTACCGGTAACCTCGGTATATAACCGAATATGATAACGACGGTATATGTAACGAACCATCGGTACTCATTAAGTAATGAATAAACATGTTATGAACAGTAATAGAACCCGTCTTGTGTTACATCATAACAATAACATACAATAGATATACAAAAATAACATAGCAGTCATAGCTGCCCGTTACAGTATCATATAGGTAGTAGAGACCTTTAGCAAACCTGACGTAGCTCATTTAACCCAGACATATCCTATCCTTTCAGCACTGCTACGTCTGCGTTTAATGAGCTTTTACGTGGTTGCTAAAGGTCCCTAATAGTGGGTTGTATAACCTTGATCTGTATCAAAAACGTGATGTGTAGTAACTACACACCCGCACTCCCTATTATAACTGACACCATTATTGTTACAGGATTTGAAAAATTAATATAGGCCTACCCCCTTTCCATTAATTCATGAGTTAAAAGGGTACTCTTTCATAGAAAAACGCTATTCTTAATACTTCAATATGCATGTAGAACATTAAAAAAAAACTTGATACAGATCACGTTGATACAGATCACTTTATTTTGATACAGATCACGTTGATTTGATACAGTTCCCATAGCCAGCCCTTATGTGTAGTACTACACATCACGTTACCTGGTACACATCACGGCTGTACATGGGCCTAATGGGTATAGGAGGCTGGGTGGGCCTACAGTGGGACAGAAAAGTTCATTTCCCCATAGGGCCTAGACTCGGAATAAGACCAACGTCTAGATGTCAACATTCAAAAGTGTATCATTTTCACTATTTTTGGATTTAGCAACTGTGATTAATGGGGTCTGGCCTATGGCTAAAAGAAAATAATTTCTCTTTTGCCCCCACTATGAAAAATCAGGGGGCACAGTGAGGCGTTATGTGGGGCACAGTGAGACACTATGTGGGGAACAGTGAGCTGTACAGTGTTGTCGAGGGGCTGCATGATGCGCTCCTCCATGATGCACTCCCATACTAAGCACTCCTATCTGAGATGCACCGGGTGACCTGAGGGTACACTCAAGTGGCTGGTGTGGGGAATCCCCAAAGGAGGGTGGTACAGCCTGGCACACTCACAGTAAACATACTGGAGGAGTGGTGACAGGTGTCCAGGGTGTTCCTCCTCTCCTGTCACACAGCCCCCCGCAGGGTGGATGGGTGACAGGAGGACCAGTCTATTTATAGACTGATGGATGACTCCTGGTCCTCAGTCTGACAGGGCTGAGGAGTATAAATAGCCTCTGGATCCTCCAGAGGGTGCCTTATCCCACCAGGAGGCTGGGATCCACACTGGAGCTGCTGCTGTAACCAAGATGCCTGGAGTAGGGCTAGGAGCTGGGTGCTCCTACCCTACCTCCTTGCAGACATACATGTGAGGTGGCACTCACCCTGTATACTACCTCTACTCTGTGACTACAATAAAGCTGGATATCAACTCTAATCTATTATGTCTCCTTGTCGGATCATCTACATCAAATGACCTCTCGACACTGGTGGAGAACTCTTGGCTGAACCCACTAGAAGTTAACCTCTTCACAGGCCATGAGTGATATTGAGACAGATAGTTTTGGTTTTGATTCCACTTGATACAGACACAGACACCGGAGGATAGACCACTGCCACCACTCTGACTACACCACACAGCCACAGCCAAGTCTACCAAACACTACACCACCACCCGGCCACCTGCCTTGCTGACCGATATGCTGCCTGCCTGGTATATCACCACCCCAGCCTGGAGACACTCACCAAGGAGGAGAACCTCTGCCGTATTTCATCACCCTATCCGGACACCAGGAGGGGTACAGGTAGGCCCAGCCGCACTACTGCTGGAGTATTACTGGAATTTCAGGTTTATTCAGAATGTCACACACACAAGCAGTAGTCTCACAGGTATTATCGCAATGTACATGGCAGGGCAGGTTGGAATTAACTCATGCTAGACAAAGGACCATACTATTTTCAGTCATAGTCTATGGTTAGTTCCCCCCCCCACCTCCTCAAACCAAAACCCCCAATAAACCCAAGAGTATTGCACATATAGCATTGGTGACTTAGTGTCCCCCTAGGATAGAAGTCACTAGGCATGTATTATACCACATATATATATATATACCACCTCATCTCTGCTAGTATCCATACACCTGTTGTATGGACTCAGCTCCCTCCCACATTAACAACCCCCCCCCCCCCGCCTCGTTGCCTTTTCATTCAGTTTCCTGAGTGCATGGAATTTTGCTATGAGCCCTCGGCGCAGGCCGTACTGTGGCTCAGTGATGCACTATAGTCTACTCCGGTGCCCCTGCCTCTGCCGCAGGGTACCAGAGCACACTGGAGTCATAAGTATGTGAGGATTGCAGACCTCTCAAGTCTCACACATTCGGCGTGAATCTATCACGTTTGGGAGTGACGTCACGCTATCACGCTAAGGTTTAAAATCTATAAGACTTTTCTCGAATATATAGTAATTATTTTTATTACAGAGGGCACATCAAAATACATTAGAATGCACCAATTGACCTATGGAAATAAAACATTTCCTGGGGGGGCATGCCCCAGACCCACCTTCACCCCCCAGTGCGTCACGGCGCTTCGCGTTACTGCGGGGCCATTCTCTGCAATCGCCAAAATCTCACCCTTTTGCCTCACCAAAAGTTGAGAGTTCTGGAACTGTCACTTTTAAGAAGGAATACAGGTTTGAGCAGTTAGGCCCGTAGTATTCCACCAGAATGTTAACACCAGATTCAGACAATAATACCACATGGCCATACCTTCATTTTTTTTGTCAGATTTTTAAAGGCATTGTATCTTCAAGAGTTTGCTTTGGTGATTGAATATTATGCTTAAGAGGCCATGAAAAATAGTAATGAAATCACCCCCCCCCCCCCAATAAACCTTTTCCGATTGCCCTGATTTTAGTGCCAATACACCTTTGGAGTTTTGTTGAGAACGCTCAATGAATGTTTTCCATGCCAAATGACCTGTTTACAGTCTGGTAAACACATTGCCCTATAGTTTGTTCCCAAACTACAGAACCCCCACCCCACACCCAATGCCTTCAGGAACCAACACCCCCTCCCCGGGTGTGATCTATGACATCGGGAATACCAGAAACCTATAAATAGAATCACCAGGAAGACCCTACACCATACCCCCTCCCCCTCCAAACCCTGAGGTCTATTTATAGAACCATGACACCACACACCCCCACCACCCATAGCACATGCCAGGAGTACCATTTGACATGGGGAAACCAGGTCGACTTGACCTATAAAAAGTGACAGGGCCTCCACCCCACCCCACCCTGTCACAGCCCCACTGTAAGAATGAAACCGTCCAGCTACCCCCTCCCCCCTCCCCCCCCCCTCCTCAACCCCAACTCACCGTCAATACACAACATATATCAGAGACACTCACATATTCTCAATGACCTGACCACGCTATTAAAGGAGGGCTTATAGGGATGATCACAATTAACTTAGCGCGCCACAAGTTACTCATACTACCCCCCCCCCCCCCCAGAACCCACACCAACTCCAGACCCCAGACCCAGGACTGTGTGGGGATAGAAAGTATGCAAGAAGATCGGAAAATAATCAGAATTGAACCATTTTTAACTTTTCCAGAGATATCAATTTTTCTTTCTCTACAACAATATCACCTACAAAAGCTGTGTGGGGATAGAATCTACATCTATCTACTTAGGTATTAAAGCCTGAAAATTTTTCTTTCAACAAGTAATTTTCCCTTTGACGATATGAATAGGAGATTTAAAAAAAAAACAAAAAAAAAACACAGACAACTCAGTAACAAAATAGGGCATTTGTCATATCCCTGAGGTCGATTTAAAAATAAAATTAAACAAAACAAACAAATTTTTTCAGGCCCATAAAATCCATAGACCACAATGTAATTCCCACCTACCACCCCTATTAAGAGTAACCACATTTACCCTCATACCCCCACGGAAAGTGCCGCCATCTTACACCCCTCCAAACACACACCATCCCCCCCCTTAGCCCCTCCCAAGTAAAACCCCACACGGATCTACACATAACCCCCCCCCCCTTTAGTACCTTAGCCTTCCAGCCAAAGGGGAGCAGCTCAAATCAGCAGGGCTCCTACAGCAAGTATATGTGGATAGACTTTCTCATACACCCACACCTAAAAATAGGTAATAATTAACTCCCACTTATTTGAGGTGTCTACCAAAATATATCCATAAATTTGGCCAATCAATATAAAGAGTCAACATACCAGGTATTAGGATTATTTAATCAGATTGCTCTCGGCACAGACTACCAGGAAAAGTAATGTGCCTAGAGGCCGCCAGGCAAGCCCTTAACCACCAGTTGAGACACATACAACCACCCTAACAGTCATTCTAGCATCTTTCTTTAAAATTTGTATGCACAAATAACAAATACATAGGTAATAATTAACTCCCACTTATTCCAGGTGTCCACCCAAATATATCCATAATTTTGGCCAATCAATATAAAGAGTCAACATCCCAGGTATTAGGGTTATTTAATCAGATTGCTCTCGGCACAGACTACCAGGAAAAGTAATGTGCCTAGAGGCCGCCAGGCAACCCCTTAACCACCAGTTGAGACACATACAACCACCCTAACAGTCATTCTAGCATCTTTCTTTAAAATTTGTATACACAAATCACAAATACAGTAGGGTAAAACCAAGGTATACAGGGACTATTTAATCACAATTCTGGTGTGGTGCAAATCCAGTGCCTGGTGTGGAGCTGAAGCGGTAGAGACCAACCACATATCGGTCGGCTATAGAGATCTCTGGCTTGTTCTGGTGCGTGTATACACGGAATGCAGCTTTGCATTGGGGAGACCGCAGCAGCGTGCCCTATCTTTTTTCCTCTGCATACACCGGTGTGAAGGCCTCTGTTTGGGAATTAAGAGGACCAGGTGGCTTGAGAAGAGACATCACAATATTTTTCCCCTTTGTTATAACACATCTCAGAATTTATTTATTAAAAGTTTCTTTTTGGAAGACCAGTACAAGTCTACTCGAACTTTCGATCTTTGATAACCAACTTCAGCCCCAGTACTAGGGCACCTTGTATAGGGTAAGTGCGGCCGCACATACCCTATTGAATATTCATAGACGAGCTGCTCACACAGCCAAATTTAGGGATAGCCACTCCCCTCTGGGGTAAAGTTTGACAGGGATGAATTAGCCAGCTTCCCGACGATCCAAACTTAAGTGGAGTCCCCAACACCTCAAATTAGTTCTACAAAATTATCCAAAGCACTTACATCCCCAGCACTTCTTGGAAACTTTTCACAACACCTAAACACTCTTTTTCACACAAGCTGATCACCGGATTTCTCAGGTAGCAGGAGGATGGGCCTCAGGCTGAGGTAGGTGTACAGCGGACGCTTGTACCTTTTGGCATTGATTCTGCATTCACTATTTTCTAAAACTGAATTTATGTCCCAGACAAACAAATCTACGTTGGCGTGGTCAAAAGTGCTCGTAATAAGCTCCGCGGATATTTAACCCCCTCTGCACCAGATGAATATTATCTAGACACCACACTAGGGCCGACACGTCCCCAGTGTACTCTAAACCTTTAGAAATATAGATTAGACTATAGCACCAGAAGCCATGGTTTCACACCAAGCTTTCTGGCCTTTATTTTATTTATTTATTTAATTTTTTTTTTTTTTGATGGGCGGACATCTAGGATACATCACCCCCAGTATACATTTTCATATTAAGTTAGCGTCTGGAGAACTCACACTAGTTCCTGAACGCTGCAATCATTGGACAGGAGACCCACAATTCCATGATTTTGGGCCTAATAGCTTTAGAAACCCCCCCCCCCCCCCCCTCAGTACCCCCAACACCCGGAAACCTTGACCCTGAGACAATGCATACGTGGCAGTACAACAGCGGAAATCAACTTGTTTCCAATAAGCTAAGGATGTGGGAGCTATATATAGACCACCCTACCAATAAATATTTGTGCTACCTCCTGTCAGTGTCAGGTCATACCTGTCAGGGTCAGAAGTATCAGAGTCAACCCCCTCACCTCCCCACCTCCCTGACAGGGATCTGCTCGCGCACTAATAGGGACACATGTCAGCACCCTTCCCCCCTCCGAGAACAGGCATCAATAAAACACCTCCCAAATAGGTCCCACTGGCACGGTTACACCAGGATAATCGAGGTTGGGGAAGGTCAACGCCCCAGCACATAACCCCAACACCCCTCCCACACCCTACCTGTCAGCTGGTCCATAAGACTTGTGGAATTGAGGGCAACATGGCCTACATGTATGGTGACAGCGGAAGACACCCCAAACACCCTCACGTGCCGGGTGGACCATTTGACAAACAGGAATTGGGACTTTTCGACCTAGAAGAATTGACATAGCGACACCGGCTGACCAATCACAGCCTACTGGAGGAGGCCAGTAACACCCACCCCCCTCACCCCACACTATACCCCCACCCCCCTCTTAGACATTGTGGTGACGCGTGGGACAGTTCTAAAAATAGAACTGTCGGATCTTCAACCCCACACCCACCTCAGACAACCAACACACCTACAAAAGCGAGGACACAAACACTATTTATAGATTAAAAAGTAAGAGTTATAACCCCCACCCCACCATTACTGACCATATATACCAAACACTGATAGACCCGTGTAAGCTGACCTTGCACCACGCTAAGGAGGACTTGTGGGAGTAATCACCTTTAGGGTTAGCGTTCCACAAGCCACTCAATGGTACAATAGGCCCCCGAACCCCCGAACCCCAAGCTGTGTGGGGATCGACATCAGCCCACACCTACCACTGACCCCGGGCTCGGGATTGTGTTGGGATAGGGCATTTAAGAAAACCATAAATTGACCAGAGTTAAACCAATCTTTTTTTGTTTTCCCCAAAAATATCATTTTCTCTCTATTCACACACTAAAAAGATTTTGGTGGGGATAGAAGCTACCCCGGTCCATGAAATAATTGAAACCCCAACATTTCGATCACAATAAGTAATTGTTCTTGGCAAGTATAGTCTATATAAGAAAATTTAAAAAAAAAAAAAAAAGACATTTTTGAGATTTTTTAATTTTTTTAAGACACAAACAATGGAGTAACAAACATGGCTTTTGGCATATCCCTGAGACAAAGCTTTAGCATTGGCATAAATCACAGTCAAAGCCCACTAGATTGGGGCCCATATAAAATCATCTGATTAGCACCCTCAACCCCCACCACCCTCCCTCCCCCCCCTTTTTTTTTTTTTTTTTTCTCTTTTCTTTTTCTTTTTGTTGTCATGAAGCCTTGACCCTGGGAGACATAGGCAACAAATTAGATCACTCAGACAATGGAGTGATAGCACCTCATCGCACATGGACTGACAGGCCAACCCCCCCCCCTTCCACCCCTTTTATATGTGCACCTGTGTGTAAGGAAGATTGTTCACAGCTGTGTGGGGATTGTTCACAGCTGTGTGGGGATTGTTCACCTATGTATGAGGATTGTTCACAACTGTGTGGGGATGATCCAGGCCTGCGTGGCTGTGACGTTGTGAGCCTTTTGTGTGACCTGTGACTGTGACTTCATTGTTTTGAACCTGTTATTTTAAAGTGATTTTCTTCGCATGCGTGCTGGGCTTCAATCAATACCCAGCTATGGCCTCCTGCCCTTGGATGATCTACTCCCTTCAGTTTGCCCCCTCCAGCACATTACCAGCAGGCAAAGGATGCCAGCTGGGAGTCGTCTAACCTGCACCACGAACTGGCATAATTGGACCCATACTACGAGACGAGGGCGCAGCCATACCAACGGACACATAGCTGGTGTTAAGGAGCATTTAACTTTGAGGCACCGAGGGAGCTTTTTATCCACATTCATACAATATGGATAATCTTTAGCATATTTCTATTATTAATCATACAGGGCGCTTGATAAGAGACTTTTCGTCAGCCCCTAGTTTCCGCAATCCCTCGGTGAACCTCCAACGAACACTGGCTGCTGGGGCATCCGCCTGCTGCAGAGAATAATCCCAGCTGAGGTTTCCCATACAAGATGCAGTCACCCATTAACATGGGGCTTGTTATGGGGCCTTGGTACTTGCCACGTCTCGCGGCCTTTGGGTATTATCAAGGATGCAGTGAAAAGGAAAAACACCAGCAGCATTAAAAGGAACACAAGTACAAGGAGCATTAAAACTTGAGGCACTGAGGAAGCTTTTATCCACATTCATACAATATGGATAATCTTTAGCATTTTTCTATTATTAATCATACAGGGCGCTTGATAAGAGACTTTTCATCAGCCCCTACTTTCAGCTAGCCCTCGGTGAACCTCCAACGAACACTGGCTGCTGCCAACATTAGTATAGTTTATTTTTACGCTTAGCATTTAAAAGGTTCCATAGCAACCACCCTCGTGACCATAACCTGCTATCAACAGGGAGGGTTGCCACTCCTCCAAGAGGGGTATTTATAATCGTTCTGGTACCAGGTTGTGTGCTGAAAACACACCTGTACCCTATCTCACTGCATAACATGTATCAAACCATTATAGGATGGAGAGTATCATACTCTCTGAGTATCATTGCATTTTTGTAGCACGCATACATATGCTTTAGTTACGACACAAATCGCCCTGTTGATGTAAAAAGGGCACCAAAAAGAACTTATTTTTATTATACGTATCTTAAAATATCAATACAAATTGCCCTGTTAATACAAAGGGCGCCAAAAAAAACACACAAAAAAAAACAAAAAAAAAAAAAAAAAAAACACTTTTTTGTTCTCATTACATGTATCCTTACAATAAAACAAAATTGCCCTGTTGATGTAGGGGCGCCAAAAAGATCTTATTTTTAAGCACTCATATGAGTACCGGGTGTGCGTGCATTTTCACACCTCATAATGTATTCACATATCTCTATGCTTGTTGCACGTGCCCCCGCACCTGGGGGACTGGCCAAGCCATCCACCCGGGCCCGGGGACACAGGTCCTTGCGGCCACTGACTGCCCTGGCTCAGGGTACTACTTACCCTGTCCCAGGCCAGCAGGCATAGGCCTATTTAAGGCCACAGATCAGCGTTGGTCTCATCATATATTGACGTGTTATTTAGCCATACTTAGTAAGCCACCTTTAAGCTTTTCACACACACCCATAGTTTTTAGCATTATTTAAGAAACTGATCACAGGACGGGCGACAGCAGGGGCTGAGACCCACTATTTCTATGTTTAGCTTTGGGTACCACTAAGGTACAGGATTGGCGCCAAGTAACAGTGAATACCACTGACGTCACTAAGGCACGTCAAAGATCAGACATTTAATCTTGTGTGTGTGGAACTAAATAAGAGTTGATAACTAGCATTGCATAATATTCCATGTTTTAATGAGAATAAAAAAAAAAAAAATAATAATAATAATAATAATAAAGAAAAAAAATAAAAAAGAAAAAATAAATTGTACAGAAAAGGTGACGCCATTGTTCTAGTCACCAACTTTAACATTTCCCAGAAAAAAAGTGACGCCATTGTTCTAGTCACCAAATCTATAGCATATCAGAGACAGTGACACCATTGTAAAGCCTAGTCACTTAACTGCTACCTTTAAAATGTAACCTACATGATTGATTTGCCACCCACATACTTGCCTTTTTCAACATTTTCTGTCAAATGCTGATCGGACGGTCGCTTGAGTTTATTTTACCATGACTATAATCTATGTAATCACGGCCAGCCTATACCTAACACCCCTTCCACCGACCCATTTTGTTAATTTTTACCACTCACTCCTACCAGAGCTCTACCTTAAAGAGTTTTTATTAAAGTTTAGGACTTAATTCTAAATTATAATCAGTTTCCCCCACCTTTTTCTGAAACTCAGCATTCTTGAAACCACTGTTTTCTCCGAGGTGAACGAGGAAGATAAATGATAAAACTCCTCACAGCACTATGTTCCTGGTTGCATGAACTCACTACTTTGAGACTGAATGCCCAGTTAGCCACACATGTCCCACAAACCAGACCGAACAGGTTTTGGGTTTTTCCCTGCTGGGGCGGGTCAGCCACAGTCTAACAGTGGACCATTAGCACCACACAGGCTTATAGCCCCCTGTGTGTAACCCCCACTGTCCTTGTGTGATTGGCCGGCCCGAGCCGAGAACAGCCTTTTCGTTGAATATGCTAATGGATTCACACCTGCGCGCGCAGTGGACACACCATAGTGACCAAGGCGTACCAGAGAATTTGAATCCCATAAAATATAAGTTGGAACACAAATTTGGCAAAACTTCGGTGCAGATTTTCTCTATGGTGGTGCATGCACAGGCACCGGTTACAAGTGCTTGGAAATTATTATTTTGATTACCACCCATCATTTCTCTGGAAGGACAGAAGCTTTGCTCCAGTGGAGATAGTTGCACGAGTCAGAATACACATTTATGACTTAAAAAGCCACCCCTCCCCCCCCCCCCCCACCTCCAATTTTATTTCTTAAAACCCATAGGGAAGGCCGCCCGCGGCATTGTGATGTTTTGGTATGCTATTATCCTCTTGCGAGCGTCGGCTACGGTATAATTTCTATATATCCACACACAGCCACAGTGCATCATGTACACAGCCTATGGCCCCTCTCCTTGCATTCTTGCACGTCCACTCTGTAGTGATACACTCACGTGGAAGTGAGTGGGTGTGTGGGGATGTGTCGAGGGGCTGCATGATGCGCTCCTCCATGATGCACTCCCATACTAAGCACTCCTATCTGAGATGCACCGGGTGACCTGAGGGTACACTCAAGTGGCTGGTGTGGGGAATCCCCAAAGGAGGGTGGTACAGCCTGGCACACTCACAGTAAACATACTGGAGGAGTGGTGACAGGTGTCCAGGGTGTTCCTCCTCTCCTGTCACACAGCCCCCCGCAGGGTGGATGGGTGACAGGAGGACCAGTCTATTTATAGACTGATGGATGACTCCTGGTCCTCAGTCTGACAGGGCTGAGGAGTATAAATAGCCTCTGGATCCTCCAGAGGGTGCCTTATCCCACCAGGAGGCTGGGATCCACACTGGAGCTGCTGCTGTAACCAAGATGCCTGGAGTAGGGCTAGGAGCTGGGTGCTCCTACCCTACCTCCTTGCAGACATACATGTGAGGTGGCACTCACCCTGTATACTACCTCTACTCTGTGACTACAATAAAGCTGGATATCAACTCTAATCTATTATGTCTCCTTGTCGGATCATCTACATCAAATGACCTCTCGACAGTGTTATGGTGCACTGTGCTAGATTATGACGTCACCTCAGTGGAGAAAGGTCGTAGGCCTAACTGAAAATGTTATTGTAATTAGGTGAAAATATGAAAAACAAAACTTTTCACATTTCGGGTATGGGGCCCCTGTTGATAAATGATGACCACTCCATAAAACACGGTCTGAGCCCGTTTGAGTTAGAGCCCTGACCTAGCTGGGCATATAGGCCCTTCCCACTATAATCAATAATCATTATAATTGCCTAGGCCTACATTGTTGAGCAAGGGGTCTGATACTTGGATTTCTGGACGTGTGCCGTCTCCTCCTGAGTCTCCTACTCCGCAGCCCAATACAAGTGGCAAGTATGATCCTGATCCTGAGAGGAACTGCAGGCAAACTTCAGAGAATCGTGCGCGGGAAAAAAGCGCACTACTCCCACCTGTTGGCGAAATGGCGCACTAACAAATCTCAGGTAGCGCCCTCTCTAGTGAGAATTTCGAACCAGCAAAATGGCGGCGCCCACGGAGGCAAGACGTGCATGAGGATCTGTCGCAATCAAGGTGAAATCTCGCTTACTATAGTTCTTTTTTCAGTATTGTGTGCATATAAAGGAAGGATATAGTGCATCGTTTTTAAACGTAGTAATATGGAATGGCGACATTAGTGTCTGAAGGTGTGTGCAGCTTTTGTTTACCTAGCGAGCGATAATCAAAGGAACTGCCATAGATAAACCACAGAACTAGTTGATGGTTAATGATTAGGGAGTGTTCATTTATTATTTACAGGGGGGGGGGTGTGGTGGGTTTCGGGGGGGGGTAAAAATTTCCGACCCCTCCTGAGGGGGGGGGCGTAAAAAATTCTGACCCCTCTTGAGGGGGGGGGCGTAAAAATTTAAGCCCCTTTTTATCAAAAAAGCCCGCGCGTTACTATAGTTCAAAGGGGGGGGGGGCGAAAATTTTTCGCCGCCTTCGGCGAGGGGGGGGCGCGAAACGTTCCACGCGCTCTCGAGGGGGGGGCGCAAAAATTTTTCGCCCCTCCGCGCGAAATCTCACCACCCCCCCCCTGTAATTAATAAATGAACACTCCCTTAGTTCCTTGGATAAACTACCCGGTACCGTGATAGTTTACTGCCATGCCCGTGGCGTAGCCGTAAGGCCATGGGAACGCACAAATAAGTTTACCGTCCGAGGTATTTTGAGAACTGATGCGGCCTTTTTTCATTATCCATTTTTTATTATTATAAAATTCTCAAAAAGTTGCCAATTTGGGGGTCTGGCGGACAATTTTCTAATCTGAATTTACATTTTTTGTAATTTTTTGACAATAATGAAATTTTGTATTAATAATGAACTTTTGATGCGGCCCCTTCAAAGGCATGCGGGTGGTGGACGGTAAGCTCAAATTTCAGTTCCCATGGCCTAACCTGGCATAGCCTATAGGTCGTTCATTTCAATTCTGCTGTTGACAGTATTATACTAGCCTGTAGGAATGGATCTTAACAAATTACAAAGACTAAGACTTACTAAGAGATATCTAAGCTTGGCATATAGGGGGCTACGTTACGTTGGTCACGTTGGTATACACAGAGATATGGATGTCCATGGTATACAGTATAGGGATAACACACCAAAATCCATTTTCCGGTATATTACTAAGACTATTAAAGTATACACTGCCTAGTAGTAGTACTAGTACTACCGGTACTAGTAGTAGGGGCCTCTGCAGTCTTCAGGAATTTCGGACTCCAACAACTCCTCCAAATAAATAATATGTTGGCCTTGACAAAGCTTTGACAAAGGCGATGATTTTGTTTCTCCCCTCCTCTACCTAGTACCGGGGTTACTACTAGTTTATTAAGGCAAACCATAAACCAATATAAGGCCGACCCCTTTTTATGGGGAGCAAAACTATTTCACTGGGGTCCACTTTTTTTCTACCACCCCCCCCCCCCCCCAGCACCAGCAGGGTTCAATTTTCCTGGCCCTTACAAAAATGCTTTATAAGTTAAAGGTTAACATGCTTAAGGCTGTGTCTCATGACCATGGGCCAATGTTTTCGTCTCTGACCGGGTGCCAGCTCTGACCGGGTGCCAGCTCTGACCGGGTGCCAGCTCTGAATATAATTTGGCTGAAAAGGTTAATGGATGTTATAACTCTTTAAACTAGTAATGAGTTGCCCATTCTTATCATCATCTGCCCTAAAAAAACGTTTTTATTCAGGCCGATCAGAGCTGGCACCCAGTCAGAGCTGGCACCCAGTCAGAGCTGGCACCCGGTCAAAGCTGGCACCCAGTCAGACGAAAACATTGGCCCAAGGTCGTGAGACACAGCCTTAAAGTTAGATTCGATGGACAATGGGAATTTATAAAAGTTAATACAAGACCTACAAATGAAAGTAAGGTTTACCGTCCAAGAATGGATCCCCATGCTCTACACGACCGAAGCCATTAGGACGTGTTAGGGGATGGGGGAGGGGCATTTGTGAAGTTACTAACCGAGTCGGCAAGTGCTGCCAGTCATTAAACTGACCAATAATTAACTTTTACAGATATATCTATAACAATGGCGGGACAGAAAGCAGAGCCAGGCGACATAATAAAGGCCATAGATGTATTGTGTCGCCCTCACAAACCAGCAAGTCAACCAGAGGAAACGAGCACTGGTGGTAAATACATGACATTTTATTATAGTTCATCAATTATGGAAGGAATATTTATGTTTACTTATGCCAAGCTGTTCAATTTGTCAATTTTCTTTCTCTCAAATCATGGATAATAGGGGAAAAGCAAAAATTTGACATATCCATGAGAATGTACCATTTGCTCTTTGAGATCCTAGAAATTGTCCCCGTCAAGTTGAAGACCACTGGGCGCTGTTTGGCGACAGTATGGTAAATATTATCATGTAAAATTTAGGTTTCTCGTCATGAAAAGTCACGGAATTTAAATCTGAAAATTTTGTGGGAACCCTTACGAGGTGCTCGCACATTAAATTCCTCAACTTCCTACATGGTCGATGAGTAGCCGAATCAGTATGCATCTGTATAAAACAGAGTTTTGATTTGAAAATAGTCTTTTAATATTATCTTCACGATTTTATGTCGTTTCCAGACCCTCTACCCAGTGAACTTGAACAATTCAACGAGCAACTCAGCAATAATTTGTTGAACTTTGAGCTTTTCCTCCAAGATCAAGAAACGGTAAAGTTTGTGCTAAGTCGGCCGGACGTAAAACTAAACTACTCGGAAATAGACACAGATAGCACTGAGGACACTGTCCAATGGCAGTTTGTTTTGCGTTGCCTCCATTTGTTGCGAGGGCTCCAGACGGTTCTGTCCGAGTCGGTGGCGAGTTATTCCACAGCCGAACAAGAGCTGCTCAAGACACTCACCCCCGAGCAGGTCACCCGGAGACAGTTGGACAGTAAGGCTCCCCCTATGTCCCCAGACACACTTAGTTTCCCTCAGCAGAAGGTGCTCCTGGCTTGTCTACAGATGGTGTTTTCCCTCGGTGTGCTGCCCGCTGTACTCCCCGGGGTGGGTGTACCGCTGCGGCTACGAACCGGGTTCTCCACCCTTGTGAATTGTTCATCTGATTTATCCACCGAGAGGAGCCCGCTGCGGGATTTCAGGCTTGTGTTCTGTATGAAGCATCTATTAGAGCTGCTTGAACAGCCCGCGCTTGGTGAGCTGCTCCTCTCGCGACATCTCCCCGATCTACTCGCCGCTCTCTGTCAAGTTGTCTTCTCGCCACGGACCAAGGAGCTTAAAGAACTCATAAAGCTACATGGAGAAGCCAATCAGAATGAAGGAAAAGTGGACAGTAATACTCCTGGAGGGCCTGGTATAAGTGAAGGAGAGGAAGGAAGTAAGGTTTGCCCAGTGACAGACTCACAGCATGCTGTCAGGTAGGACTTTGTATCCTTGCTCTAACATAAGTACCAAAGTCTTTCTAAAATCTATAACAAACAGTCACTATTATTCAAATGTATAATTGAATATGAAACATGATTGTGTAAATTTAATTCTCAGTGGTATGTCTTTTACATAAGACACAGAATAAGTTTCAGTAGGTTGGGGCAGGGGCAATTTTTGATTGTTAAGTACATTCTTTCTGAGAAAATTTATTGCTTAACATTTTGGAATTAACATTTAATTTACATGTAATATCAACCAGTACCATAGTTATCTTTCTCTCATTTTAATTCATGTTCCTGCCCTTTCTCTTATTTTCCCCACCTCCTTGATCAGTCCAGTGAGGGACTCACAATCATCAAAAATTACAACACAATCTCTAGGGACAAAGCGGAGTCGCTGTACCTTCCCGGTTGGAACTCTGCTGGAAGATGAGGCAGCCTGTAATAGACACTTAGCGGCTCTGGTGACCAAGGTCTACCAGCCCTTACTGGTACGTGAGCTGCTACAGCTACAGGGCCCCGGTGGCCCTTCTGCGGGTTCTGCGAGTTCCGCTGGGCCCGGTCACGGCAACTCGCCACGAGCCCCGGCCTGGCTGCGAAGGGCATGTGGTCGGTTACTGTCGGAGGTGGTTGTTAAACCAGACGGTGTACAGAGTATTCTACGTGGTATGCTACATGGGTCTGAAGGTACTAGTTTTGCATCCTAAAGTTATATAAGGCCTTGAAAAAAATTGCTTTCAGGTACCCTGACCTACCGTATTTATTTCACGTGTTCCCTAAAGTTTTTAGGTAATTTGGGGGAAAAAAAAGTTATAAATAATATCTCGGAGAACGGACGAGTAAGATAGATAACAAGGCCAACTAATGATAGAATTGAAACTTTTGGTTGTGTCAAAATATATTTAACGGTATTATATTCAAATGTATTTCCAAGTTGACTTTTTGGCAAATTTTCTTGTGCTCTTAGTGAAAAATTTCTAGGTGTTTTTAAATGCATAAAGCAATATCCATTTGGGAGTTAAATGGTTTCTTTAAACTTTATTCAATTCAACCTGAAGCATTTAATTTAAACTGAGGCTGCATCTCTAGAGACACGCGTTGCACACGTGACTTTAATGCGATATTATCCCCTCCATAAAAAGGCCTCTTTAGAACCAAAAAGATAGTTACATTTACTTAAATTGTTTCAAACATTATTCTCTCATTTATGTTTCACAGATCTTGCAGCCGGTGTTGCACCCAAAGCCCCTAAGGTAGTGGACTGGCGGATGGGTGAGGCTATCGCAGGTGTCATCGCACACTGTCCCCGCTCTATGACACTGGAGGAGTACTATGGGAAGGTTGGTCCACAGGTAGGCAAATATTGGTGCTCTGGAAATAAAATATATCTATTAATTTCAAAAAGGAATCAGAACCTGGTGTACCAATTCATACAAACCCAATGAGTACTGGCACATTTATATATGTTTAACCCACGGTGGACGCCTGAGACAAAGGTTTCACACTTTGGGTATATTGCATACTCGAGGGTTAAGGGAGTGCTCATTTTTTAACAACAGGGGGGGGTGGTGGATTTGGGGCGGGGGGTAAAATATTTGGACCCCTTGACCGGGGGGGGGGGGGTAAAAAATTTAGACCCCTCTTGGGGGGGGGGGTGAAAAAATTCAACCTGTTTTGAGGGAAAAAGCCCGCGCATTACTATGCTACAAAGGGGCGCGAACGCGCGCAATTTTCGGCCTGCCGGGGGGGGGGGGGGTTAAAAAAATTTCGACCCCTCTAGCGGGGGGGGGGGGGGGGTGACAAAACGCTCCGCGCGAAATCTCACCGCCCCCCCCCCTGTTGTTAAAAAATGAGCACTCCCTAACCACTGCCCACTGGTCATGGACTCGGTGTATAACACCTCGTCTTGACCTTGTGGGGCAGTGGTTATGAGGCATACCAAGGTACAGGTGTCCTCTATCTAATACATATCACCCATAATGATAAAGCTAATCTCTAGTGTGCGCTGCCATGTTGGCTCCCTTTTTAGTTATTGCAGGTACTAATGGTCCAATCCCAACCTTTCTCTACCATATATGAATGACTCAACCGGGGCCTGACAGAGGTCATAGCTCTGAAAGTACGCTGGTTTGTGGCAATCCGCACATCTATGATACCAATAGATCTAGCCATCCCGTTCTGTATTTAGGGAATAGATAACCGACCACCAGTTGGAGTGTGTTATACGCCTACGAACATTCAAGACGTGAAGAAGAAGTTACCTATTGTCTTTGTAGAACGTTCTGTCAGTTTGTTAACATTTTCAGCAAGGTTGTTAACGTGTTTGTTTCCTCATCACGGCTGTATGCAGACGACTTTCACCGAACATTGAAATGTACAACGTGATAAGACAACAGTCTTGACGTGAAGGTGGTTGTTGTCTATTCTTTAAGTACAGTGTGGCGGTTCATTGATTGGTCTAGACATGATTATGATGACCCTTTAATTGGTTGCTCGGTAATGCACAACATTGCCACTCAACAGCCAATTAAAAGCCAATCAAAGGTCGTTCATATGCCGTTGTAAATGCAGAAAACTCAGTGTTTAGTATCTTTCTCTTGGTTAGGTATTTGACATCTAGGTTAATACAAAGTTGTAAACTATTTAACCATTAAGTAATGACAATAGAGAACCAGTACCTCACATACAGATTCATTCATGCATTATAGGACAACAGACAGTCTTGACGTGCGGAAAAGAAGACAAAAGAAACCACGTTAAATAGAACGTTATTTTCTATTCTTAAATAGAGCAGTGCCACAACGGCATGACCTGATATTTCTAAAACCACAGTTTTCGTTGACGTTTATATTCCAACATTCTATACATCTGGATCATAAAAGAGGGGGAATTTACCTTTTAAATCGATGTATACCACTCGTGGTGCCCTCGGCAAAACTATAATCAACAAGATAACAAGGTAGCTCTGGCTAGTGTGAAGAAGTGTCCCACTTCGTTTTTCTAAAGACAAAACTATAATCAAATATCGCCTTACCCTGGTAAGTCTCATTTAATTTCACAAATAATCCGAAATGTCAGTAGAAGTATCAAACAGAGTAAAGCGTTACCGTACTCCCTTCATTAAAAAAAATGCCTAAGGTAAGGCCACTCAAAAAAGAAGAAGTTTCTCTTCACCAAGCAGTGAAGAATATGACGAGGGCGTTTGGGGGCATAAATACATGGAAAAATTGGACTTTTCGCGATCAATTTTCCCATTTTAGTATTTCAGAGTTTATTGATCAGTAAAAGTTGTTATAATGGAAGTTAATCCTAGCTGACTGCATTACTGACAGCATAAGCTTTAATTTGATACCAAAATAGCCAATATTTTATCCAATTTTAACATATTTTTCATCAAAAATGTAAAAAAAAAAGAAGAAGTTTTCCCAAATCATGAATTTTATGATGCGCGCGGTGATGAGAAACAACTTTTTTTTTTGAGTGGCCTAATTGTAATGAAGATAATTTTTGAAAAATGTACACTGTACGGCGAGTGTACACTTTCAGTAAAATGGAATTTCTAGTTTCTAGGTTGTCTGTTGAGAGTCGCTAGTCGCTACTCCTGCATTTCACAACTAATGCCGCCACTAATTCAGTTGTCTAAAACCACTCGCGTTTTAAAAGCTTAATCCTCTCTAATTCCTCTAAACATTTTTTTACACCCCACTTGACAAGGTTCCAATTTAATCTGCTCAAGACCTCTTTTCATTCATCCGTCTGTCAATTTCCTCCCTGAAATAGATTTTACCACAGTGCCAAATCAAAAGATTTGAAAATAAAAATGAAGAAAGCAGGAGAAGGCGGCACAAACAGAGCTTAGATCAAGGCTGGTGAGGTGGCATGTTTAATGGTGTCTTTCTACAGACACAGGATTTCCAAGTTCACCATTTTGTGTGTGAACTTCCCCAGCTGAAGGTGTTTTCTTTTACTTGGGTTTTATCTATCAGGATTTCTATTCTACAATAGAGGGCGCCTCAATAAGTGTGCTCTGTCACAATCTATGACCTTGAAATCTCCAGCAGGGGCAGGGGCGTTCACTTTCCTTAACACATTCTCAGTCTAGACTCAAAACCAGTTGTATAATCTACCATGGGCCCACGTTAGTCGTCGGTGGATAAACATGTCTGGAAGCGCTCAGAGAGAAGATTCCTCCTTCGATCTCCTCTCAGAATGCAGGGATTTCCTCCCCGATTTCCTTCTAGCTGTGGTGCCCTCTGTTGTTTTCTAGTGTAAGCTGGAGGTAGTCGGGGAGTGTTCCTGAGGTGGATAGGGGTGTGGTGTCATAACTGCTATAGCAAATACCACAGACATAGAAACCTTCCTGTAAATACTAACTGAAATATTTCTGCAAGATGCTGCTTTGAATATTCATTGAGAAAAAATTAGGAATATAGAAACAATGACTTAATAGCTAACATTTTGAATTCCATGCATTGAAACCTGAAAGTTGATAAGAATATTTAACTTTAGGACGTTAGTCAGAACGTGCCGTAAACATGATTTACTACAATTAAACCCAAAAGTCTTAAAACTGCATTCACAATATGTCTCAGGACAAGAAATCTTCTGTCCAGAAAAAGGAAATCAAACCCTACACCAGAGCGTCTGTGGTACCGAGGAGACTGAAAAATGAGAGGTACAGGGGCCCAGTATATGTTACACACCAGGTTGATATAAGAGATGGCCGTGGCGATGCTTTGGACTTTACAGCTTTTAATTTAAACTTATCTTAGTAATATCTGAGAAGATATTTACTATTTTACCGTATAATAGTCTAATCTTGATAAACCTGGTTGGGGTGGACGGTGTGTTTTGTAATCTTGATAAACCAATTATTTTACAGCTACTGTTGCAGCGATTACCACACTCGTCACCTGTGCGAGAAACCCTAGAACATTAGATTCCTGGTAGATCCAATGGTAGTTTTTGGCTACCTTTACACATGTAGCTTTACCCTGTAGTTAAAGATGGTATATCAGCTAATAGACTTCCCAAACCTTTTCTTCAAAAAGGATATAATTTAAATGTCAAGGGTTTTGTTATTGGAGTGGGCTATGTTCGCTGTAACGCTATGAAACTAGGTCAAGCCCACTCTTATATAGTCACCCTGTTTTTTTGTGCAGACATGTTTTGCCTGATCTGTTACAACTTGATGAAATATCCTGTGGACTATTTGAGCTATATCATTCTTTTGCAAAACACCTCAGGTATCTATATCTGTAAAAAGAAATGGGAAAAAAAGAAGTTAAATCACCTAAAATAAGAGATTTCTTTAAAAAACTGAAAAAAAACTCAGATTCTGCCAAAAAAAAGTGAATGTTGGGAGAATGTAATTTTCTACATGATTTCAGTATTGTACCATTTCAAGTATTGTTCTGTTGTATTCCCTACTAAAAATGGTGATAACTCATGTCCTTACTTTGATGAAAATACTTTGCATGAAAACAGTATTTTGATGTGAAGTTTGCATTTGCTTCGCGTATTTCTCATATCTGCGGTCGCGGATACTCCCAAGCTGGCCCCTGCTCCTATTAGTAACTGTGTTTTGTGGTGTCACAGTACTAATCCGCCCAGGAAACCTAGGACAGCCAAATAGTCCCTACTAAAAACGGAATTCTAGTGGATATAATCAGTGCTAGGAGACCTTATTTTTGACTGGGAGTAATAATAGGCATACCAGAAGATGGGCAATGCTTGGTTTAAAAAAAGTTAAAAAAAGTTTTTGGTATCCATGGTAACCAAGGGGTCACGCTTTGAGGTCAAAGTCAAGGTCACAGGTCGGTGCGGCACTTGAAAAATTGATCATATTCAGACTATGCTTTTTCCATGGCAACTAGCGCAAAATCTAATCTGACTCCCCTATTGACGGACATTTTTAAAAGATGGGAAATGACGTCAGCTTTTGTTTAAGGCGTCATTTATGAACGCCATCAAATTTTGAACCACATTTGGAGCCACTTGATAGTGAAAAAGAGGAAAATATTAGAACATCCCTGTGCCAATTAGTACCGTGACACCTTAATAAGGCCAAATGGGTGGGTTTTAGACCCGTTTTTGATGTTTTATGAAGGATTTAGCTGTTTTTCTCTGGATTTCTTGCCTTGATATGGATAGAAGGGGTATTGATGCCACTTATTTTACCATAGATCATTTGTTTCATTAGACATTCACTTCCAAAAGAGACAATATGGGCCTGGAGTGAGGTTGGGGCTGCTTGGCACAGAAATTGATGTCGAGGCATTTTTTACAACTTTGACTTCAGAGGCCCTAAAAATAGTCATAAATAGCATGAATAATGTTCGCCCGATTCAAAAAAGTTGGGAATATCCCTTGGAAATATGATTCAAGAGATTTTGTTGAATTTTTAATTGTGTTGTTAAGGGTTGTCAAGGTGAAATTATGACATATGTACCGGAAAGTCCCTCATTTTCATCCAAAAAGTGCAAATTTGGGCCTAAATCTCATGACATTGGCCCCATATTGATTGTTTTTGTGCTCTCAGGATTGAGATGGGGCCTTAACCACATGTAGAATATTGTTGCCAGTGTTTTGGGGCATCTGGTCAGTGTAGTCCGATATATCTTAGTCAGATTCAGTTTTTCACTAGAGGTCACAGAATAGAGGTAGCTGTTTTTACATCAAAAACTGGAAAAAATAACCTTAAAGGCACCCCTTAGACATACTTTAAAGGGCTCTGTGGTCAAAAATAGATACATTTTTCATAAAATGACTTCAAATTCATGTTAGGGGAGGAAATATCTTTATTTTGTGGCAAAAGTGAAACTTTTTTGGGAAAGCCCCCATACCTATTAAGGTGTCACAGTACTAATTCGCCCAGGAAACCTAGGACAGCCAAATAGTCCCTACTAAAAACGGAATTCTAGTGGATATAATCAGTGCTAGGAGACCTTATTTTTGACTGGGAGTAATAATAGGCATACCAGAAGATGGGCAATGCTTGGTTTAAAAAAAGTTAAAAAAAAGTTTTTGGTATCCATGGTAACCAAGGGGTCACGCTTTGAGGTCAAAGTCAAGGTCACAGGTCGGTGCGGCACTTGAAAAATTGATCATATTCAGACTATGCTTTTTCCATGGCAACTAGCGCAAAATCTAATCTGACTCCCCTATTGACGGACATTTTTAAAAGATGGGAAATGACGTCAGCTTTTGTTTAAGGCGTCATTTATGAACGCCATCAAATTTTGAACCACATTTGGAGCCACTTGATAGTGAAAAAGAGGAAAATATTAGAACATCCCTGTGCCAATTAGTACCGTGACACCTTGTGCGTCAATCTCTTATTCATCGTATTCCGAAATTCATTGATATGTGATGAAATACTTCGTTTTGGAGGCTCAGACCTGTCCCATTGTCTTTATTTTCGAATTCTAGGCCGAAAACATGTGCTGGGGGGGTGGAATGGTGGCTATTTGGACCAATTTGAGCAATTTTATCGATTCGAAAATTGAAAATTGATACATCTTAGCAGCGGCGCAAAACTTCTATATATTTCCTTGCCGCCTGCCGCCAAAATGGCGGCGGCTGCAGCGTGATTTCTGAGTGTCCAATCAGCACACAGCTTAGAGGTCACGTGATCAGTAGAAATCCAACATGGCGAGCGCCAACGTGACATTCGGAAATTGTTGTTGTTTTGACAATTTTCGGCGCGCCGACGAGTCTATATTTGATGAATTACTTTGTTTTGGAGGCTCAGACCTGTCCCATTCTCTTTATTTTCGAATTTAAGGCCGGAAACATGTGCTGGGGGTTGAAATAGGGCATTTTTTTCGCTAATTTGAGTGTATTTATCGATTCGATTCGATGCGAGTTGACGCCCGCCATGTTGGATTTCGTTCGGTCTTTCTACATTTTTTACTTATATCTCAGGATCTACTTCGTTTTCAGGGTTAAGACCTGTCCCATTGTCTTTATTTTCGAATTCTAGGCTGAAAACATGTGCTGGGGGGGTGGAATGGTGGCTATTTGGACCAATTTGAGCAATTTTATCTTCTACAAAACTTCTATATTTCCTTGCCGCCTGCCGCCAAAATGGCGGCGGCTGCAGCGTGATTTGCTTTTGACCAATCAGAAGCCAGGACTGAGGTCACATGACTTTGTGCCGCTACTAAAATGTATCAATTTGGCCGCTACTAAGATGTATCAATTTGCAGCCGCTACTAAGATGTATCAATTTGCAGCCTACTAAAATGTATCAATTCGCTGCCGCTACTAAAATGTATCAATTTGCTGCTGCTACTAAAATGTATCAATTTGCTGCGCTACTAAAATGTATCAATTTGACCTAGGCTAGGCTATTGAAAACAAAGAGGGGGGGGGGGCACCGGGACTATAATCAATTCTCTCAATGTAGGCCTACTAACTATAGCTTGGCCTATTTTATTTATAGCCCCCCTACCCTCGCTGAAGCCAAAAAAAAACACAAATTTTTTTTTATTATTTAGCACCTTTTCTGCCCGAGATCCTCTTTTATAGCACCTTTCCTCCCCAAATTCCTCTTTATTAGGACCTTTCCTGCCCCTAATCCTCTTTTATAAGGCTAGGCCTACTTTTAGCTTGAGGGGATACCGCTTTTGTCATTAGAAAGTCAAATGGATTATCTAATTTGAGTACAGTACGTTATTTCTCATTTCTGACAGCAGAATCGTAATCGCCAGAAGAAGCTACCCTAATTTCATATATTGGAAGTCATGTATAATCGAATTCCAGGTGGTAGCTGTAGGTGAGCAGGTGGCTGTGGGAAAGTAGGTGGCTGGGGGCGAGCAGGTGGCTGTGGGCGTCAGCGCCCGGCAGCGCGTAACCGCTGTTTTACGTCTCGGCCGAAAAAGCGAGTCGATCAGAGCGTCAGCAGCGACACCATCTTCGTTGCAGCTTCGCTTCGAGTTCGACGTGTCGGGTTGGCCGGGGGGGGGGGGGGGGGGCGGCGTGAGCTGCAGATGATGTTGCCTCCAAAGCCGATTTTGCCCCCAAAACCGATTTTGAGCCCCAAAACGATTTGACCCAAAAACGATTTTGAAGTTCTCCTACCCTTCCGAAAATCGGGCCGATCGGAGCGTAAACAGCGAAGATATTTGCAATTTTCGTTTTGTCGGATTATATTGGTACTCCGTTTATCCCGTTCTCCCTTTCTCCCTTTCTCCGTTTATCCCGTTCTCCGTTTATCCCGTTCTCCCTTTCCCGGTTTATACCTTTCCCCGTTTATCGTTTATCCCGTTATCCGTTTGTCGTTTATCACGTTCTCCGTTTATCGCGTTTGCCGTTTATCGCGTTCGCCGTTGATAGCGTTCTCTGTTTATCCCTTTCTCCATTTATCCCGTTCTCCGTTCATCCCGTTCTCCGTTCATCCCGTTCTCCGTTCATCCCGTTCTCCGTTCATCCCCTTCTCCCTTTATCCCGTTCTCCCTTTCTCCGTTTATCCCGTTCTCTTCCTAAAATCTTCCTATATAAATTCAATTCCTATTGGGACTAGGCCTACTTTTAGCTTGAGGGGATAATAAAATCTTCCTACATAAATTCAATTCCTATTGGGACTAGGCCTACATTTTAGCTTGAGGGGATAATAAAATCTTCCTATATAAATTCAATTCCTATTGGGACTAGGCCTACTTTTAGCTTGAGGGGATAATAAAATCTTCCTATATAAATTCAATTCCTATTGGGACTAGGCCTACTTTTAGCTTGAGGGGATAATAAAATCTTCCTACATAAATTCAATTCCTATTGGGACTAGGCCTACTTTTAGCTTGAGGGGATAATAAAATCTTCCTACATAAATTCAATTCCTATTGGGACTAGGCCTACATTTTAGCTTGAGGGGATAATAAAATCTTCCTACATAAATTCAATTCCTATTGGGACTAGGCCTACTTTTAGCTTGAGGGGATAATAAAATCTTCCTACATAAATTCAATTCCTATTGGGACTAGGCCTACATTTTAGCTTGAGGGGATAATAAAATCTTCCTACATAAATTCTATTCCTATTGGGACTAGGCCTACATTTTAGCTTGAGGGGATAATAAAATCTTCCTACATAAATTCTATTCCTATTGGGACTAGGCCTACATTTTAGCTTGAGGGGATAATAAAATCTTCCTACATAAATTCAATTCCTATTGGGACTAGGCCTACTTTTAGCTTGAGGGGATAATAAAATCTTCCTACATAAATTCAATTCCTATTGGGACTAGGCCTACTTTTAGCTTGAGGGGATAATAAAATCTTCCTACATAAATTCAATTCCTATTGGGACTAGGCCTACTTTTTTAGGCCTACTTTTAGCTTGAGGGGATAATAAAAGTCCGAAAAAAAGTCGAAAAAAGAGGATCCACTCTCGACGAGATTATTTATGTCCCGCGACATTCGACTAAGAACACAACATTTTAGCCCTCAAGCCCTTCCTTGTTTTGGATCAAAATTACAATTAGGAAAATTCCAAGATGGCTGCCAAGATGGCCACCAAAAACTCAAGATTGTCTGATTTCCTTGTGTGATACATGGATTTTAGGGTTATCTAGGGTGTAGAATCCATATTTTGGGTCAAAATCACAATTTGGAAAATTCCAAGATGGCTGCCAAGATGGCCGCCAAAAAGTCATGGTTGTCTGATTTCCTTGTGTGATACATGGATTTCATGGTTATCTAGGGTGTAGAATCCATATTTTGGGTCAAAATTACAATTTGGAAAATTCCAAGATGGCTGCCAAGATGGCCGCCAAAAAGTCAAGATTGTTTGATTTCCTTGTGTGATACATGGATTTCATGGTTATCTAGGGTGTAGAATCCATATTTTGGGTCAAAATTACAATTTGGAAAATTCCAAGATGGCTGGCAAGATGGCCACCAAAAACTCATGATTGTCTGATTTCCTTGTGTGATACATGGATTTTAGGGTTATCTAGGGTGTAGAATCCATGTTTTGGGTCAAAATTACAATTTGGAAAATTCCAAGATGGCCGCCAAAAAGTCAAGATTGTTTGATTTCCTTGTGTGATACATGGATTTCATGGTTATCTGAGGTGTAGAATCCATATTTTGGATCAAAAATACAATTTGGAAAATTCCAAGATGGCTGCCAAGCTGGCCACCAAAAACTCATGATTGTCTGATTTCCTTGTGTGATACATGGATTTTAGGGTTATCTAGGGTGTAGAATCCATATTTTGGGTCAAAATTACTATTTGGAAAATTCCAAGATGGCTGCCAACATGGCTGCCAAAAAGTCAAGATTGTCTGATTTCCTTGTGCGATACATGGATTTTAGGGTTATCTAGGGTGTAGAATCCATATTTTGGGTCAAAATTACAATAGCTCTCTAACAACATAGCCCACTCCTTTAGTTAACATTAGTGTTACTCTATAGTAGCTATAGTTTTAAACCACTATATATTTATTTTAGCTGATATGCAGTGCTCAATGTTAAATATATTTGTGTATAAATGCATGATTTGAGATAGAAAACAATGTTGCTTATTTACCTCACTGACTCAGTCACTCCCCCAGGTGAGTACAGGGGAAACTAGCCTGGTAGAGAAAGCACTGAGCCATGCAGTACCACAACATAGACAGTTTTAGTGTCGACCTACAGTAAAAGATATTGCACTGCATGTGCTCATCTCATAGACTAAGACACTGCCAATCATTTTAAAAGTTAGGGAAGATGTATGGGATAGGATATACAATAGTAATATGATAAAACTAAAAAATCTCTAAATATTTAGCTGACACACCATCTTTAAAGAAAACCTTGATTATCATGTGTTCAAGGTGTTGGGGCTACTCCATTCCCCAGACAAGGCTATCCGTAAACAGTTCCTACACGTAGCAGTCTCCACCATGGCCGCTATGTTAACCCGCGATGCAGATATCGCTGATCGTCATGTCATCAATCCGCTAATCCAGCCCCTGCTCGACTGTCTCTCAAATAAAGGTAATAACTATGACTATTATTGTTATTACAAGCAGATATTAAGAAAAGTATACTAAACTTGATACACTTTTTTTTGATATACTGGATATATATTTATAAGGCAATCATTATAGCACCTTAATAACAGCAGCAGTGATAGAAAAATAATTAAAACTTAGATGAGTTATCTGTGCTATAGTTATTGTCCGCTGATAGAACTAAATACAATGTAGATAGTTTCATTATAGAAAACAGTACATATTGACTGTCGATGGTATAGAATTGATTGAACCCTAATTTTCTAAACCTGTACTGTACTTACAATCTGTAATCTTTGTATTTGCAGAAATCCAGCGTCAGGTGAAACCGATCATATTGGTAGAGGAACATGTACTAAATCAGTGCATAGAAGATATCCATTGGGTGAGGAACCCACTTTTCCCATATTTTATCTTACCCTTTGAATAATTAGAATTTAGATATCTTTTGGGTCAGCATGAATGTACATACTAAGCTTGTATTGGGCTAGTTGACACCTAAGTTGAAATTCGTAATCATCTAGAACCTTGATATTCAAGGTGTTCCCGCTGCCTTGATTTTCTCCCTGCTATTCTCCTACATTCCCTCCCTGCCACTCTCCGGCCCTGCCACCCCACACGATCTCCCTGCCACTCTCCCTGCCACCGCACACGATCTCCCTGCCACTCTCCCTGCCACCCCACACGAACTCCCTGCCACTCTCCCTGCCACCCCACACGATCTCCCTGCCACTCTCCCTGCCTCTCCTACACTCCCTACTTTATATCCTCCCTGCCCCCATACTCTCAACCTGCCACAGCCCCTGCCTCCCCTATACTCCCTACCTGCCACTCTCCCTACCTGCCACTCTCCCTACCTACCACTTCCTCCTTGCCACTGTCCCTGGCTTCTGTACACACTCTCCGTGCATCCCTTACATTCTCACCCTGCCATATTCCCTGCCTTCCCCTTTTCTCCTCCCCCCCTCATCCCATACACACTCACGCCACCAACGTTGATCATTGGGAAGGTGTACTAACACTAAATAACTAGATAAGTCATGACACTCACACATAAGTAAAACTTAATGTAAAATTTTATCTCATGTCCAAGATATAAGTACATTGATATTTAAATGTACAGACACAACGACGACAAAGGAATATATTGGAATGTTTTGTTTCCGGATAACTTGGACCATAGGCGTCCCCTGGTTGCAATTTAATAAACAAATTTGAATTGAATAGAATTGTCCCCTACACTTTCTCCCTGCCACATTGCCTGCCCTATGCGACCCTGCCACACCCTCCCTACTTCACAACTTTCCTCCACTACACCCTCCCTCCACTATTGGGGGTCTAGATGGGGGGTCCCCATGTCGCCTGTCGATTTTAAGAAATGCTCATGTCAATTGTCAGTATCTTTGTATTTCTCCTGTCATTTGTCACTAGGCTCCATGTCGCCTGTCGATTTTAAGAAAAGGCCATGTCCCTTGTCAATATCTTTTAATTTCTCCTGTCATTTGTCACTAGGTCCCATGTCGTCTGTCGATTTTAAGAAAAGGCCATGTCGCCCTGTCGATTTTAGGGGTCTACACCCATACTATTTCACATCCTCCCTCCTTTACACCCTCCCTCCTTTACACCCTCCATCCTTCACACCCTCCCTCCTTCACACCCTTCCTCCACCACACCCTCCATCCTTCACACCCTCCCTGCTTCACACCCTCCCTGCTTCACACCCTCCCTACTTCACACCCTTCCTCCACCACATCCTCCCTCCTTCACACCCTTCCTCTACCACACCCTCCCTCCTTCACACCCTTCCTCCACCACACCCTCTCTCCTTCACACCCTATCTCCTGCACACCCTCTCCACTTCACACCTCCATCCTTCACACCTGCCTCCTTCACACCCTCCCTCCTTCACACTCTCCCTCCTTCACACCCTCCCTACTTCACTCATTCCTCCTTCACACCTCCATCCGTCACACCTTCATCCTTTACACCTCCATCCTTCACACCCGCCTCCTTCACACCCTCCCTCCTTCGCACCCTCCCTACTTCACTCATTCCTCCTTCACACCTCCATCCTTCACACCTCCATCCTTCACACCTCCCTCCTTCACACCCTCCCTCCTTCACACCTGCCTCCTTCACACCCTCCCTCCTTCGCACCCTCCCTACTTCACTCATTCCTCCTTCACACCTCCATCCTTCACACCTCCATCCTTCACACCTCCCTCCTTCACACCCTCCCTCCTTCACACCTCCCTCCCTCACACCCTTTCTCCCAAACTTTCCGTCGGCCCCCCCTCACTCGCACACTTTCTCACTTCCCCCACACCTAATCATTCATCCCTGCTCCCTCCCCTTCGCCCCACTTCCCCCATTTAATCACCTCTCATTTACTTGTTCTCTGACCGATCACCCTCTTGTTGCAGGTGTTGGTGTCGGGGGGCGGGCCGCAGCCTCTCCTCCAGCGGCCCCTCCGGGTGCTGCTCCAGCCCGTCTTCCGCCTCCTGTGCTTGTCCCGGACCACCGCCGTTAATCTCAGGTAGTCACGCCAGGTGGCGCCCCTTTGTTCTCTCGGCTGACACCAGAGGGTGGGTCGGGCGTCAACATGGCCGCCATCAAAGGTCATTAATTATCGACCCCGATTAATAAAGTAGGGCCGGCGGTAATGGGGCCGCTGCAGGTGGGTTAAGCTGTTGAGAGTTAACCCTTTTAGGTTGGACCAGGAGCCAAGAAAGGCATAGGAAAGAATGAATTTGCTTTATTATAGCTACACAGGTCAATACATAAAAAACACTAAATTTATGGCTTGACTCGTATTTTAGCCAGATTTAGGTCTGATGAGGGCATAATTATAAGTACAGCTACACCCTGTGGGATTTCTGGTGGGAAAAAAGATACATGTATCCGGTATTGAAAATAAAAAGACATTGATTTATACATGTATACGTAGTGCTTCCCACATAGGCGTTTTCAAATGCATCAGAACATAGGCCCTAGAGGTTCATGGCAAGTCTAAATGTCACTCTTTGGGACTAGTATCTAGACTGTTCCTATGTTGACCTTACAACAAAAATGAATGCACTCACAATCTACCACGATATTCTGATTTATTAGGCCAAAATAATTAGCAGCAGAATGTGAAAGTTAATGAATTAAGAAAATATCAACCTGTAAGGTTTCTTCTTTATTCTCAATCGATCGAAAATGATTAATGGACGCCAGGAATGTACATCGGTAATCAAAACAACAACCTTGTTTGCACTGCTTACACCAATGCTCATTTAACAAGTAGGCTAATTATCTGTAGGAATGTCTACATAATTGTATCTCTTCTATTCATTTATAACAGGCCAGAAAAGGGCACCGGGGCATTATTCCCACCAGGGGGATTTTTTCTCTCTATCATTCATTATGGATTTTATGCCTTGTCAACCATTAAGCCGCCCCTTAAAAAATTGGCTTAGAAAAAAAATCAATAGTGGTCCCATAAGGATGGTAATAAATTACTCTGCAGAGGCATTAAATTTAACCTACTGCCGCCATTTTGAGGAGCTAATGGGCCTTGTCCCCCATGTCATTATAGAGTTATTGTGATGTATTAATTAATTCTTCTTTACTGGGACTAATCAATAGGGATTGAGATGCCCATAGCATCAAAGCCCTCAGGGCCAGGGAGGGAGGATTGGGACGGATCGGTAAAAACGGTGTACACATTAATTTAACAGATTCCGCTTTGATTTTACTCACACGCGGTCGATACTTATTGAACCTGGAAGAGTCAAATATAGTCAAATAGTGTAGTTTAAAATATAGATGTTTATGTAAAAGGTCAAATAAACTCACACCGATATGACTGATATATATATGTTTTCTGACCGATATTTAGGTTTTACTAGGCCTATGTAATGTTAAAAACAACAGAACATACAACAATTTTGTCTTGCACAGCCCAATAATTATCCTGATTTTCATTGGATGTGGTTCATTTAATGTGAATCTCATTTCTCCAGGCACATAATCAATCTAGTATGAATCTTTAATATCTTGCTGAAGTGAGCATTTTTCATCATATCAAATTCCAGCTAATTAAATGAAAGATCTAATCAAATTGTATTTTGTATTGTACTACCTATAGGACAGCCGCAGAGGAGATCCTCGTGACGTCACTACGACAATCAGACCACCAGGTGGCTCTAAGCGTCTTACGTCAGTTGGCGTTCAATGACGTACCTGCTGACCAGCCTGACGGTCTGCGACGTCTACACGACGACGTCATGTTCGCTCCAGGCCCTACAGGTGGCGCTGTCATCATCTCTAAACCAGGACGAGGGTGAGATATTGAATTTGATTTATTGATTTTATTTATCTAGGCTTTTATTTACCGAATGTCACCTGATGAAAGCACACCAATCGCCAAAACGTTGTGATATCTTGTTATGAACTTGTTGACTCAGGGTCCCCCCTGAGTCAAGTGAGACGACTCTGGACACCTCTTTTCACTGAAAAATGAATATTGCTCCCTTTTGCTCAATATTTCACTCTTTGCATCTTGCATAGTCTCAATAAATCACTTTCCACAATATCTATCTAATGGTGTATTTGTTTTTCACAAATTCCTACTATAACCCCCTAAAAAAACGAAAAATAATATTAGGCTGTAATTGGTGGTAATTTGCTTCAGCATAGAGCTCTATGGGAGCGCGAAGACAACCGACAACCCCAAATTTGGATATTTCGTGACAACCAATGCTATCTCTATGGGAGGGGTAGGTGAGACGCTTTTTTTCAGACATCTGACAAACACTTAAGTACTAGAGGTAATTTACAGGGGAGGTTCCTTGCTATTATTTGTGTAACAGTGATAACCCTGATTCACTTTGCACTGACAATGCACATATTGCAACAAAGACCATATGGAAATGTGAGTACCCCCCTCCCCCTCTCTTTACCGGGGTAATTGTTTACAATATGGACATGGGAGAAAGCTTTTTATTCAGTGTGTGTCGGACATAGACGTGAGAGGACAAAAGACATAGATAGCCAAGATCGGGGGACATAAAAATTTGAATTTGGGCTCAAGTACCCCCCCCCCCCCCCCCCAAAATAAAAGTCACTGTACAAATATACCCTTTTTTTGCGTGACTTGCCTCACTCGGTGTGACTTTCTTAGGGCACCTGCGTCATGCGACCTATAGGTTGTGTGGTGCAGGTAGTTGTCAGTTCCTGAATCGCACAATTTGGGTATGCTATCCGAAACGGTCCAGCCAGGATATAATGGGGGAGCCAATCAGGAATCCTGGAGAGAACCTGGTATGGTGACCAATGGATGATATGGATAGTGGACCAGGGTAAACCAAAGGTGCTGAATCCATTTCTGTTATGTGTAGAATGGTATCTAAGTCGGAAAAAGGTCAAAATCAAGGTCAAAGGTCACATCTTTAAGAATCCCATTAATACAAGAGTGCACCCTTTCTCTTTCTTACTATGATAAATGATACATTTCCCTTCACACCTCTACCTGACCCTGAGTCTAGTGTGATCTCAATCACACGTTCAATCTTTAAAGTTACGAATACAATTTCATAAACTTAATTCTGTTGTTGTAGTTGTGTTCACCGTAAATTCTCGCGTAGAAGCCGCGGCTTGTACGCGCGTCAGACTCAGCTTTCTTTTGATACCAAACATGCCTATATAGGGTGCGGCTTATACGATAGTTTTTATTAATATACTACAGTACCAAAATCGCAATATTCAGACCCCCTCTGCGGCTTATATAATTTGTCGAAGTTAGGGGTGCGGCTTATATATGAGTTACGCTTATACGCGAGAATGTACATACTTTATATATTAAACTCGGTTTGATATTATGATTGAAAACATTTACCGAAAAAGTTACACTTTGCTAAGTGAGAGTGCCATTCTTTCGTCTGATTTCATAGTTAGTCCTTTAGGGGCGCGTATTGCTTTGATAATGTTCATGCAACCTATTGAATGTTACCTAGATAAGAGTTGCCCTTATATTGAGAGAACTATAAAAGATAGACATAAATGCTGGATGAATGATGAAATCATGAATGTTGTATTTGAGCGTGAAACTTGGCTAAGTCTATACAAGGTTGATAGATTGCCAGAGCAAAAGGCTGCTATTCTAGCCTGTAGAAGGAAAATTGATAGGATGTCCAAAGCGGCAAAACTAGGGGGCATAACAGACGAGCTAGATGCTAGTTATGCTAACCCTAGGAAGTTCTGGAAAAACATTAATCAGCTTTTTGATTGTGGAGGAACTGTAATCTATCCTGATCTGGTTAACCCTGAAAATGGTGAAAAAATTCCTACAGATGACGCTGCATCTTACATTAATAATTATTTTACTGACATAGGGGAGAAGCTACATACTATAATGGTGGGCCCTGACCAGGCTAATTTAGACAATGATGTTGCTGTTACTGAAGAGGAGTATACTTACAAAAACATACCACGCATAAAGTTTAGGCCACACTTTTTTTTAAATTTGGGTTACGGGCCCGCCGCACTAGGAAAGCCCAAAATCAGAATAAAAATAAAATTTGAATTTTAGACTTTTTTTTTTATTCCCTCCGAAGAAAAAAAACAGGAAAAAAATAAAAGATTTATGATATGATATACCGAAAGAAAGCTAAAATCAACAGGAAAATAACTATCTACTTTTCATTAAGGTAAATTGGGACTTAAAATTTTTGTCGATTTTTGAAACCTTTTCAAAAAAATTCTGTTTAGACTACCTAAATATTATTGTGTTTCTATTGTCAGACCATCCTTTCTATTGTGGGTGGTCCTTTTTATTTTTCCCTCCGACACTGGGATATACAGGCTTTCTGTACAAAAAATTAATAAAATGCCCAGAGGCTAACTTTTATTTTATTTTATTATTTTTTTATTTCGTCCTCCGTGCTTTGATAAATTTTTGAAGGATCCGTAACCCAAATTTAAAAAAAAGTGTGGCCTTAACTAGCTAAACTTGAAATATATTATGAAGGAACTAGATAAGCACAAATCTTCTGGCATTGAGGGTGTCCGTTGTGACATAATGATTAGTGCATTACTTATTCTACTTGAAGAATTCACATATTTATGTCAGGTGAGCTTGGACAGTGGAACGTTCCCTACCAAATGGGGTGATGCGCTGGTTAAACCTATTCCAAAAGATGGCGCTCTGAGTAATGTCAAAAACTGGAGACCAATTTCTTTACTCCGGGTCACCTCCAAAATATTGGAGAAGGTTATTTATAATTTTATGAGTGAGCAAATGACAATTAGCGGAAAATTTAGTGAAAATCAATATGGGTATAAGAGGAGTTCAGGCACGGGTGATGCCACCTTTGACCTTGTCAATGATCTTTATAATTTCCGAAATGATGGTGAGGTTGGTGGAGCCCTATTTGTGGACTTAACAAAGGCGTTTGATAGTGTTGTACATGCCAAATACCGTAAATTCCCGTGTATAACCCGCGGGTTATACGCGAACCAAACCCTCAGTGCGGGTACTACAAAATTCCCAAAGTCTAGGTGCGGGTAATACGAGGGTTTTTGGTAGTATAGTACAGTACTAAAATCACAATTTTCAGACCTCTGGTGCGGGTTATAGGGTTCTCTCAGAGTCGGGGTGCGGGTTATACTCGAGATGCGGGTTATACGCGAGAATTTACGGTAGTTGCAAAAGATAGCTGATCTAGGCTTTGATTACCAAAATTATAAGTGGTTTAAAAGCTATTTAAATAATAGGAGCCAGCGTACGTCCTTTCCATGGAATATTTCTGAGTCTAGGAAGGTCAAATATGGAGTACCGCAAGATTTGGCCCTTGGACCTTTATTGTTTGTTTTGTACATAGACGATGTAACCACTGTAATAAAAAATGCACACATTAAGTTGTATGCGGACGATATAGTAATCTATTACAGTCATAATGACCCACATGTTGTTAAAAGAGTATTGGAATCTGAAGCAAAAGTGTTTTCAGACTGAGTACATGAAAACAGATTAACGGTTAATGCAAAAAAACCTGAGTGTATGTGGTTTGCATTTTGCAAGCAAGCACAAACTCAAGCTGCAATGAAGACGGGCTAGCACAGCTACAGAGGTTACAAAATAGGACATTGAGAATTTGTCTTAAATGCAATATCAGAAAATACCATGTGTCAGAGCTACACGAAATATGTAAAATTGAAATGGTTCAAAGACGTTTGGACAAACTGTTATTGATCTTAATGTACACAAGATCCCAAAAATTGCTCACCAATGTCACCTTGCATGAGAATGTCAACACAAGAAGCAGTGTGAAAGTCACCTTCGATTTACCCAGGCTGATCAGTCATTTCTATAAAAGGTCTCCATATTAAAGAGGAGTAATACTTTGGAATACCTTATCAGCGGGAGTTCAAAGGGCCACGAGCAAGGTGAAATTCAAGTCTGAGCTAGACAAGATTGTTGACCTGAGGGTTAACCTCAAGAAAGGCTATAATTAATCAATTAATCTACCACTTCCAAATGTGATCAGCGTTTAGCGTGAGCCCTGATTGCTTCCTTATGTCTAATTTGATTTCATGATGTATAGGCTGTGCAATTCGCTCTATGTATTGATTGTAATATAATTGTAATTTCAATCCGGATGTATAGGTCTCCTTGACCTTGTTTGTACACGTCTCGTGACTACTAGTTTGTATCCATGGTACCAGCCTCAAAGTCATATACGTACATTCACCAAATGCAGCAGTATTTCCATCACATGCGAGCATTTGTATATATATCCTGTGAAAATACTCATTCAGTATATTTGTAACCATCTACTATTAAGTGTTGACAGATTGTCCTATTACATAATTGTGTTCTGCTATATACCCAAATATTGGTCTTCGTTTGTAAGCATTATGTAAACCCTCATCAAGATGGATTAATGCAAATAAACAGGTCCAAAAAAAAAGGAAAAAAAAGAAAGAAATATGCCCTTTTTATCGTCATGGTGAGTAACTCACTAGTGCCGCCGCATTCAAGCATCCTGCCGACCCTACAGGGTTGATGTATTACGGAAGGGTCCATGGGGTGAATGGATCGTGCATCACTATTTGTAGTTAGGAGCTGTCTTAATAGAGCCATCATGAGATGGAATATGCTTAAGACAGAATGTATACACTGTTATGTAAATTCAAACGGGCCATTAAGAAAGTTTACGATAACTGCTTTATGTAGTTACCGGTAACTAGTTCACTTGTAACTGTAATCAGTACTCTTTATGTCACTTTTTATATTTAACACCCCTTACAATCTAGTCCCCCCCCTCATTCATCTCATCTCATCAACACTCCCGGATCTTGATGTAATTTAGCTCAGATCTGTCGCACCATATTAATTTACATGTTTGTTAATATTGTAATAACACAGTGATAGCCATACCATTGAATTGTATATGTAGCTGAAATACTAGTACAGTACTCATAGGGGTCCTAGCGGAAGGAATGCAACGCGCACATGCTAGATTTAATGCATTTAGTATTTTTTTATGTAATTGTATTATTTTCCCGAAATAAAACACTTTTTAAAAAAAGACAAAAATCATAGCAATGTGCGGCCGTTCAAGGATCAGTTGCTAGGGTGTCCCATTCTGAATCCACAGGGGTTGGCTGAGTGGGTTCGAATCCTACAGCTACACGGGATGGCTACCGTGCTTCCTGCCGTGGTGGTCATGCAACCTCTCAGATGCCTGCCCATCTTATACCCTAGCATGGGGTCTAAAAGAGAATCATTGCCTCAGTAACTTGCAGTGGCATGATTTCTAACCACACTTTGCATGATCGATTCGATCACAATCACTGCCCGTGATATTAAGACTTCAGCCATCGATAAGGCGTAACGTATACAATAGAACCAAGCAGCCAACGGTTTCATTGATAACGTCCAGAGTCAGACCAGACCAAAGTCACAAAAATACAATTATTGTTGGTTTAGTTGACAGCAGAATGATCGTATTTACACTGCTCTTGAGGAAAAATTGCCCTTATCAATAATCCAAAGAGGAAAAAAGGTTAGGGCTATGACCACCTGAGAGCCGCTAGGCAATACATTATTTCAAGCTAGTAGTAGAATAAAAAAACTCCCATTTACTGGTATATAATTATAGACTATTGATTTATCATGTCTGATTTGGTGGTAAACTGGCTGTATAGAGGAATAGATCTAGATCAAATACAACCTCTTAATTATATTGCTGTTTCAAAATGTATCGAAGTGAATGTAATAGATGAAGTGGGGGTTGGGGGGGGGTCTGTAATGGGGATCTGTCATGAGCACTGTAGAGACATACCGTAAAACCCCTTATTTTGGGATTTATTTCCCCTAACTAGGGGGTCGTCCTAAAGGTGGGGTTTTCTTATATAGGATTAAAGAGAAAACCATTTTTAATTTTTTTTCTCATACAACGGGGTCGTCTTAAAGGTGAGGTCGTCTTAAAGGAGGGGTTTTACGGTAGTCGCTATAGTAAATGTTCATGCATGTATCCTAACTTCAGAGAGTTTACGGTACCGGCGGCAGATGACTGGGAGGTGCGGTGTGGCTGTGTAGTAGAGCTGATAAAGAAGTTACACCAGGATAACCTCACTGCAGACTTCTTCCTCTCCTTACTCGATGTGAGTTCCTTTGTGATACAAAAATGCACCATTAGACTTCTAGAGTTTAAAAAGAATCTAGGTACGGTTAACGGGAAAAAAGAGTTATCGACGGAATTTATGGTATTATGATTGTCAATTTAGAGAATTCTTGTCCTTTGAAAAAAAATGCTAGTTAGAATTGTGACTGAAAAGAGTGGGAACCCTGGTTAAGATTTACTGCTTTTTGTCGACCTGAGAGTGGCATCTATGACATATACATCTATAAAATAGTATTTTGAGGTGTATTTTGAGATATTTTTATAGCATTGATTATAGCTGACACAGCCACAGGTTGAGAAGGAACATGTTGCTTAGAGTCATTGCATGTGGCGTGAGGTGTTACACATAATACAACACAACGACCCATTTTACCAACACTTCCACCCCAGGCCAGTGCATTTACCCGACCCAAACTGACTCTTTGTCCATCACCCCCCCCCCCCCCCTACATCCAAACACCCAGCCCCATCTGCACAGCTCTTAGCCCCCCCCCCCCCACCCGCCCCTCCACCCCCAGCCCCACCCCCCTCTCTCCCTACTAGCCCATACCCTGTCCATAGTCGGTCGAGGCTGTCAGATCTCCGGCTTTGATTTCTTTCTCCGGCTGTCCTGCCATTTACGCCACGACACTGTCTCAGACAAATTGAAAATCAAAGGCCCTCTCCCAGGGACGTAGGCGTTCATGGTATACCTCTCCCCACCCTGCGCCACCACTATTCCTTCCCTCTCCCATTCTGCTTCTTTCCCTTGATATATATCAGATGAATTGCTCGTAAAAAGGGCTAGAGCAAATTGGCTCAGTTGGTTTTATTAGAGAACAAATCACTACTGTCTTAGAGTCAAGATAAACATCAAAGATAATCTATTTCTCCTTTGAGTTGATATCTTTTCCCTGATGACTTTTTGACAGTTTCGATATATGTGGGTGACTACCCTATATGCCTAGACTCTTAGGCTATTCCCTGAAGAGAAATTATTGTTACCAAATTCTATACATTGACCTTGATTCGTCATATTCATAATCAATAAAAAGGACGGTATATTCTTTTAAAATGTTAGGTTTTAGGCAAATATTTAAATTGCACGATATTCCGCTACATGTCCAACACTATTAAAGTTTTAACATTATTGCCTGTTCATTTGGTAAAATGCCGCTTCTTTGTAAAATTCCAGAATCTGACAGCATTGATATCAGAGCGTGTGGACTCTGCAAACCAAACGACACAAACTAAAGCGCATAAGAACCAAGCGGAGCAGCAAGTTCTGCTGGAGATTGAGCGACGGCAGAACAAGGAGGAGGAGAACTTTATGCGTAGTATGGTGATTCTCCACCTGGTGGCGCTGTTGGCCGAAGACGTAGGTCCTGCGTTCCTCACCAACCCTGCACACATCCTAGCCTTTGCCAAGGTCAGTGATACTCTCCTTTTAATACATTACAAGTGCAAACTTATAGAATTGTTGACTCAGGGTATTAACCCTGAGTAATATACACCTACTAATTTTGCGTTTTAAGACAATTTTGTGACATAGGAGAATCTTTATATTTTGGTTATCGTCCGACATAGACAAAAGTCGACAAAAACATGAGACAGGCAAGGTCGGGGGACAGCATCTAGCGCAATTTTTTTTCTAAAAATCTAAATTTTTCTTGACTAAATTGAACTGCGATCTTTACGAATTTATTTCTCTCTTTCGCTATTATGTAAATGTAGGAAAAAAAAGCTACCACCTCCATGGGCCTCCATAGGCTCCAAGGCATTAACTTTTTGGATGCAAGATAGAAATGGAATTTTCCACCATTCTGCTCCTATTTCTCTCTTCTACCCCCAAAACCGGGCAAAAACTGGGCATATTATACCGCCAGCACCAGATACATGGTGACAGAAATGTCGCCAGGGGTAAGGAGAAAGGCGCCAGGGGTAAGAGAAATGTCGCCAGGGGTGACACCAAAGTGCACCACAGGTGCACCAGAGATCCACCAAAGTGCACCAGAGGTCCACCAAAGTGCACCAGAGGTCCACCAAAGTGCACCAGAGGTCCACCAAAGTGCACCAGAACTCCACCAAAGTGCACCAGAGGTCCACCAGAGGTCCACCAAAGCGCACCAGAGGTCCACTCAAGTGCACCAGAGGTGCACCAAATGGCACCAGAGGCGCACCAAAGTGCACCAGAGGTGCACCAAAGTGCACCAGAACTCCACCAAAATGCACCAGAGGTCTACCAAAGCGTGCCAGAGGTCCACCAAAGTGCACCAGGAGTGTACCAAAGTGCACCAGAGGCCCACCGAAGTGCACCAGAGGGTCCCCAAAGTGCACGAGGGGTACACCGAAGTGCACCAGGGGTGCACTACAGTGCACAAGAGGTCCACCAAAGTGCACCAGAGGTCCACCAAAGTGCACCAGAGGTCAACCAAAGTGCACCAGAAGTGCACCAAAGTACACCAGAGGTCCACCAAAGTGCACTAGAGGGTCCCAAAGTGCACCAGAGGTCCACCAAAGTGTACCAGAGGTCCACCAAAGTACACAAGAGGTGCACCAAAGTGCACCAGAGGCCCACCAAAGTGAACCAGGGGTGCACCAAAGTGCACCGGAGGGTCACCAAAGTGCACCAGGGGTGCACCAAAGTGCACCAGGGGTGTGGTAAAGTGCACCAGAAGGTCACCAAAGTGCACCAGGGGTGCAATAAAGTGCACCAGAGGTCAACCAAAGTGCACCAGCAGTGCACTACAGTGCACCAGAGGTCCACCAAAGTGCACCAGAGGTGCACCAAAGTGCACCAGAGGTCCAACAAAGTGCACCAGAGGGTCCCCAAAGTGCACCAGAGGTCCACCAAAGTGTACCAGAGGTCCATCAAAGTACACCAGAGGTGCACCAAAGTGCACCAGGGGTACACCAGAGGGTCACCAAAGTGCACCAGGGGTGCACCAAAGTGCACCAGGGGTGCACTAAAGTGCACCAGGGGTGCACCAAAGTGCACCAGGGGTGTGGTAAAGTGCACCAGAGGGTCACCAAAGTGCACCAGGGGTGCAATAAAGTGCACCAGAGGTCAACCAAAGTGCACCAGCGGTGCACTACAGTGCACCAGAGGTCCACCAAAGTGCACCAGAGGTGTACCAAAGTGCACCAGAGGTCCACCAAAGTGCACCAGAGGTCCACCAACGTGCACCAGAGGTCCACCAAAGTGCACCAAAGTGCACCAGAGGCCCACCAAAGTGCACCAGAGGCGTACCAAAGTGCACCAGAGGCCCACCAAAGTGCACCAGGGGTGCACCGAAGTGCACCAGGGGTGCACTACAGTGCACCAAAGTGCACCAGAGGTCCACCAAAGTGCACCAGGGGTGCAATAAAGTGCACCAGAGGTCCACCAAAGTGCACCAGAGGTGCACTACAGTGCACCAAAGTACACCAGAGGTCCACCAAAGTGCACCAGGGGTGCAATAAAGTGCACCCGGGGTCCACCAAAGTGCACCAAAGTGCACCAGAGGCCCGTCAAAGTGCACCAGAGGCCCACTAAAGTGCACCAGGGGTGCACCAAAGTGCACCAGGGGTGTGATAAAGTGCACCAGAGGTCCACCAAAGTGCACCAGAGGTCCACCAAAGTGCACCAGAGGTCCACCAAAGTGCACCAGAGGTCCACCAAAGTGCACCAGATCTCCATCAAAAGGCACCAGATCTCCATCAAAGTGCACCAGAGGTCCACCAAAGTGCACCACAGGTGCACCAGAGGTCCACCAAAGTGACCCAGAACTCCACCAAGGTGCACCAGTGGTGCACCAAAGTGCACCAGAACTCCACCAAAGTGCACCAGAGGTCCACCAAAGTGTACCAGAGGTCCACCAAAGTACACCAGAGGTCCACCAAAGTGCACCAGAGGGTCACCAAAGTGCACCAGTAGTGCACCAAAGTGCACCAGGGATGTGGTAAAGTGCAGCAGAGGGTCACCAAAGTGCACCAGGGGTGTGGTAAAGTGCACCAGAGGGTCACCAAAGTGCACCAGGGGTGCAATAAAGTGCACCAGAGGTCAACCAAAGTGCACCAGCGGTGCACTACAGTGCACCAGAGGTCCACCAAAGTGCACCAGAGGTGTACCAAAGTGCACCAGAGGTCCACCAAAGTGCACCAGAGGTCCACCAACGTGCACCAGAGGTCCACCAAAGTGCACCAAAGTGCACCAGAGGCCCACCAAAGTGCACCAGAGGCGTACCAAAGTGCACCAGAGGCCCACCAAAGTGCACCAGGGGTGCACCGAAGTGCACCAGGGGTGCACTACAGTGCACCAAAGTGCACCAGAGGTCCACCAAAGTGCACCAGGGGTGCAATAAAGTGCACCAGAGGTCCACCAAAGTGCACCAGGGGTGCACTACAGTGCACCAAAGTACACCAGGGGTGCACTACAGTGCACCAAAGTACACCAGAGGTCCACCAAAGTGCACCAGGGGTGCAATAAAGTGCACCCGGGGTCCACCAAAGTGCACCAAAGTGCACCAGAGGCCCACCAAAGTGCACCATAAGCCCACTAAAGTGCACCAGGGGTGCACCAAAGTGCACCAGGGGTGTGATAAAGTGCACCAGAGGTCCACCAAAGTGCACCAGAGGTCCACCAAAGTGCACCAGAGGTCCACCAAAGTGCACCAGAGGTCCACCAAAGTGCACCAGATCTCCATCAAAGTGCACCAGATCTCCATCAAAGTGCACCAGAGGTCCACCAAAGTGCACCACAGGTGCACCAGAGGTCCACCAAAGTGACCCAGAACTCCACCAAGGTGCACCAGTGGTGCACCAAAGTGCACCAGAACTCCACCAAAGTGCACCAGAGGTCCACCAAAGTGTACCAGAGGTCCACCAAAGTACACCAGAGGTGCACCAAAGTGCACCAGAGGGTCACCAAAGTGCACCAGGGGTGCACCAAAGTGCACCAGGGATGTGGTAAAGTGCAGCAGAGGGTCACCAAAGTGCACCAGTGGTGCACCAAAGTGCACCAGAACTCCATCAAAGTGCACCAAAGGTCCACCAAAGTGTACCAGAGGTCCACAAAAGTACACCAGAGGTGCACCAAAGTGCACCAGAGGTGCACCAAAGTGCACCAGGGGTGCACCAAAGTGCACCAGAGGTCAACCAAAGTGCACCAGAGGTCAACCAAAGTGCACCAGCGGTGCACTACAGTGCACCAGAGGTCTACCAAAGTGCACCGGAGGTCTACCAAAGTGCACCAGAGGCCTACCAAAGTGCACCAGAGGGTCCCCAAAGGTGCATCAAAATGCACCAGGGGTGCACTACAGTGCACCAGAGGTGCACCAAAGTGCACCAGAGGTCCACCAAAGTGCACCAGAGGTCCACCAAAGTGCACCAAAGTGCACCAGAGGCCCACCAAAGTGCACCAGGGGTGCACCAAAGTGCACCAGGGGTGTGATAAAGTGCACCAGAGGGTCACCAAAGTGCACCAGGGGTGCAATAAAGTGCACCAGAGGTCCACCAAAGTGCAACACAGGTCCACCAAAGTGCACCAGAGGTCCACCAAAGTGCACCAGAGGTGCACCAGATGTCCACCAAAGTGCACCAGAGGTCCACCAAAGTGCACTAGGGGTGCACCAAAGTGCACCAGAGGTCCACCAAAGTGCACCACAGGTGCACCAGAGGTCCACCAAAGTGCACCAAAGGTCCACCAAAGTGCACCAGAACTCCACCAAAGTGCACCAGTGGTGCACCAAAGTGCACCAGAACTCCACCAAAGTGCACCAGAGGTCCACCAAAGTGCACCAGAGTGTTAGTGTGGACCTTCATGATGGGGGCATGAAGGAGTAGAATAACTTCATCAGGAGCCTTCCACAATACCAATGGGCATACCGGATTTGTAAAAGGCGACAAAACTTGAGGGGTCTCGTGCAGTCACGTAAGCAGTCACAACCGCTGCCCATATGCGCGGGCCCGGGCCTTCCTGCTGGTGGTCTGGCATGGGATTCCTCCTCAGTGAACCACGTCTGAGATATCAAAGGCCGTGGTTTGTCTGGCCCTGTCTACTATGGTACTAGCCCAGGTATGTAGGACCAGGCAAATAAAAGAACACTTGCTATCCTTCGAAAAGAGTAGGGGACGTGCCCCGGTAGCGGTTTTCTCCCTCACCTCATAGATGCGGTCATTCATTTCATAGATTCGATCATCCATAGATGCGGTCACTGCTGTATTGGGCAAGCAGCATATAAATATCTGTCCTACTACTGCAAGGCAGACTACCACTATTTCTGGATGACTCCTTGCCAACTTGAGATGTCCCGTGAGGTACTTGATCTACGTCTGGACGTTAACCCTTCCTTTACCGTACACGCATTATTGCGAGTTTACTGTACAGGACCGTACACGCATTTATGTGAGTTACCCGCCGATTTTCGACCCTCTATGGTTTGCCTAAAAGTTGGTAGAATTCCACAATTTTTTCTGACAGTAATCTATGGCATATTGTCTCTGCATATCTTAATCGGTGTGTACATACATCCAATATTTCAGAAATGCTGGGCATCTCAACTTCGATGATCTTTAACTTTTTTCAATATGATTTGAGCAATATTTAAGGCAAAAATCTAAATAAAAAGTCAAACAATATTTTTTTGGGGTGAAAAATGGTTTTGTCCAATTTTTCATGCTGAAAAAGATGGTACCAAAAGTTAAGGTCTATTTTGATGCATTCTGGCCTAAATGTAAGTTTCAATGGCAACATATACACTAAAATAAACTGTATATAATTTCAAATAGGGCTTTATCTCCCTAATCTGAACACTTAGGGCGATTTGGGTATCTTACTTTCTGGTTATTCAATATTGTTCATCTTGTCATAGGTGTACTTCTAGTTTGAATATTTACAAAATTCTTTCGGTTTCTAAAAGGTTAGACCATCCCCTAAATCCAAATATCCCATTTGAATTCTATCTGAAAAAATCTGGTCTTGGGATGGGTGTCTTTATGTGGAGCCTGATAAATTAAACAAATCAATCAATCAATCAATCAAAAGTGCACCAGAGGTGCACCAGAGGTGCACCAGAGGTGCACCAAAGTGCACCAGTGGTCCACCAAAGTGCACCAGCGGTCCACCAAAGCACAATAGAGGTGCACCAGAGGTCCACCAAAGTGCACCAGAGGTCCACCAAAGCGCACCAGAGGTCCACCAAAGTGCACCAGAGGTCCACCAAAGTACACCAGAGGCCCTCCAAAGTGCACATGGGTGTTGGAAGAGTTGCCAGGGGCGAGTAAAATGCCCCCTCGGAGGTTTTACTGCAAATACTACACCTCCAAGGAGGTTTTCCATCACAAAACCATAAGAATTTATGAAGATATACATATACCATAGGTAACATAAAAAGATACATTTCCAATGAAAAAGTAACAACAAATCGACCATGTACAATTGCTTTTAACAGAAGCACAAATTGCTTTTCACAGAAGCACAAATTATTTATCTTCATACACTCTGTTACCTAACCCTGAGTCATCTGTGAGTACGCTCACACGCTCAGTCATTTTTTCTGTGAATTTTTCCCTTACCAAAAACACTGCCCCTATGTCAACCGTGATACCTATCACTATACCATTCATTGCTTTGTACTTACATCTGTCCGTGCCTGCTATGATCAACAGACTCTCAAGGATGTTTATAGCAGCAACTACTTATATTTTTACTGAATTTGCCACATAATTGTGTGCCTGGGTCCAAGGTACATACCATATACTACATACAATTACTAGGTTCAGTGGAGAAGGTCTCTGCCTGGGTCCAAGGTGCAATTCCATATACTACATACAATTACTAGGTTCAGTGGAGAAGGTCTCTGCCTGGGTCCAAGGTGCAATTCCATATACTACATACAATTACTAGGTTCAGTGGAGAAGGTCTCTGCCTGGGTCCAAGGTGCAATTCCATGCACTACTTACAAGTTCTGGGTTTGGTGTAGAAGGTCTGCCTGGATTCATGATGCATTTCCATGCACTACTTACAAGTACTAGGTTTGGTAAAGAAGGTTTCTGCCTGGGTTCAAGGTGCATTTCCATGCACTACTTACAAGTACTGGGTTTGGTGTAGAAGGTCTGCCTGGGTCCAATGTGCATTTCCATGCACTACTTACAAGTACTGGGTTTGGTGTAGAAGGTCTGTCTGGGCCCAAGGTGCATTTCCATGCACTACTTTACAAGTACTAGGTTTGGTGTAGAAGGTCTGCCTGGGTCCAAGATGCAATTCCATGCACTACTCACAAGTACTGGGTTTGGTGTAGGAGGTCTGCCAAGGTGCATTTCGACATACCAAGAAAGGCAAGAAACATGAGAATTGGTGTCTAACTGTGAGTTAGAATACCACTGTTTATGGATGACTTCCTCGCCAACTTTAGGCAGTCCTTTAAGGTACTAATTAAATCTGGATCAATGATTTGATTAATCATATACTACTTACAAGTGCTGTACTGGATTGTGAAGGAGAACCTAAGCCGACGAAGTTTATACCAAATACTACAGCTCCAAGAAAGCTTTCTCGCTTAAACTCCACCCCTATAGCCTAATTCATTCCTTTCTAGGAAGTTAGAATTGAGAATTGATGCTGCCTCTGTTGGAACCGAGCATAAAGTTTTTAAAGTGGGATTCGAACCACCTACACCTGAATTAGCCTAGCTACCCTATGTAGGCTTGCACACCTACACACAAAGGTTCAACCCCCATACTGAGCAGTTTTTTTTGTCTGGGCTAAAACTCCACAAAACCTCTGGACAGCACTTCCTAAACCTCAGGCCGGGTAGCAAAACACGAATATGAGAATACACCTACAGCAAAGAGAAAAGTATTATTTGATCTTTGCCTATAAATGTAGTAAGAACACTACGTCGAGGCAGAGTACTGTATAAGGAACAGGAGCTCTTTTCCAGGGACCTTAAACAAATATTAAGTTGGTATAGAAGCTCTTTCCCTGGGGCCAATGTACATTTCTATATGATGTACTACTTGTTGGGATTGATGTGCATAAAATCTCTAAGGTAAGCTCCTAAAACATCAGGAAATACCTCCAGATTTATAGAAATGTGCCTCGCATCCATTAATTAAAGGAGCAAGAATTGACAGGGCTGATCTTATGTTTCAATTCTAACGATCAAGTCAACGTCAAATGGAAAATCTTGAATCGTACCCCGCTTGATTAGTTGGCAAAGTCCCATTTATACTAAAATGCTGTTCTTAACCAGTTAGACCAATGTCAATGTCAGAGTAACGGTGGGCAATTCTATCAAAATAGATACATGTGTTATTTCTGAAGCAGTTTGCCATTGCCATTTATGTTAGATAGCTGTCAAACAGTTACATAATATCTGTGAAACGCTTAAAAAAAGTACCTTCATTTACAGCATATTTTCGACCTAATTGAGTTCACTCCTTTCTTGATGACCAAGACAAGTACACATTACTCCTTATACATTTCTGACTTGCTTTGAGTGTAGCAACACGGTTTTAATATGATCTAAACATATTACATTATACAGGGATATTAGGAAGGATAGAGAACACTGTTTTATTTCACTTTTTACACTTGATTTTATGGTCTAAGGAGTCGATTTCAATGTTGCTTTTTTAAAAATTGGCTCTTTTCCTCTTCCCATCTTTTGACACCCGTTCATAATGTGTTTGGTCGCATTTGACAAACAATTCTCTCCAAAGGCTGAAGTATCCCCAATCGGGCAAGTTCTGATTGTCCTCCCCATATTCATGAGGTTCGGTGGCAAAATACACAGTTTTCTCCATAATTATTACTGAACAAATCAGTGTTTTTGAAATTGCCCTTTTGTTTCACTGCCGTCCCTACCGACACTCACCTAGGCTGCTTATTAACTTTTCCCATTTTCATTAGGTCAACCAGTCTGTACAAAAACTGAAAAACAGAATCAACGTTAGAGCAAAATGAATAAAAACAAAGGTGTTACAGTATGCCAGCGGTAAATGATGTCTGACTACCAAAGTGATCCATTTCATTCGCCTCTGCAAAAAAGGTAAATCGATGAATTAGCGGCTGGGTCCCCGGTGACTTGGTGTACGGGAAAATACGGCGGGAGTGCATGCCAACCGGGTATTAGGCGGTCGGGTAGTAGGTGGGTGGGTGAGGGGAGGGGGGGGGGGGGGTTGCAGGAGAAGGGGAGGGGTAGGGGAGGGGGGTTACTTCCTCTACCAGCCCATCCCAGGGACTAAGGTGTGAGATGTAAGGTCTGGACAGGAGTAAGTAGGGGAGGGGAGGCAGGAATCAGTGGGCGGGGGAGGGAGGGGGGTAGATAGGTGATACTAGGGTGAGCATATATACAGATTTGTATCACTGTGAGACCGTTGGAGAAGATACAGCATGAGGAGTCTCTCCCGAGCTGTATACGAGGGAGATGCTTGATCAGCTAGCTATAGGACGTTGTTAGAGCATTGGGTCTCATGAGAATAGGAAGAAAATGTTTCTTGAAAGGCGGGGCAGTCAATTGTCTACCCGACAACCTGCAAGCATAATGAGAGACATCTCTTAAGTTGAGCTACCATTATTTCTGCTGTGCAAAAGTCCTCAAAAGGTAGCATGTCCATTAAAGGGATCATTGGTTCAATTGTCTTTGAACGAAGATTAAGGATATGTATGGAAAATGTACAGGACTGGGGTAGTAATCAAGAAACAGTATATGAAATTTATTTGATTATTTTGGTAGTTTTTTATGCCGAAGTGGTGGCGTAGCCACCTGGTGGTGCCGCCAGGCACCACCAGAACGAGGTATATGATGTTTGCACTTTGCCAGAAGTCAGAACGGGCGCCGCCATCTTGGATTGTGCCGCCATCTTGGATTAAGGTGTCACAACACAAATTTATGCTATGTGATAACAATAATATAAATCAACCTTTGAGGTTGATTATAATTATACCTACCCCCCCTAATATGGACCCAAGGAATTCAATGGTTCTATCGGTTTGTTGCATATACAGCTGGTTGCCTAGCAACGGCTATTCTAATTGTTTATCTGCCTAGCAACACACATTTCCATGGTCCTGAAGTTGATTATAATCATACCTACCCCCCCTAATATGGACGCAAGGAATTCAATGGTTCTATCCGTTTGTTGCTAATACATCTGGTTGCCTAGCAACAGCTATTCTAATTGTTTATCTGCTTAGCAACACACATTTCCATGGTCCTGAAGTTGATTATAATCATACCTACCCCCCCTAATATGGACCCAACGAATTCAATGGCTCTATCGGTTTGTTGCTAATACAGCTGGTTGCCTAGCAACGGCTATTCTAATTGTTTATCTGCCTAGCAACACACATTTCCATGATCCTAAGGTTGATTATAATCATACCTACCCCCCTAATATGGACCCAAGGAATTCAATGGCTCTATCCGTTTGTTGCTGATACAGCTGGTTGCCTAGCAACGGCTATTCTAATTGTTTATCTGCCTAGCAACACACATTTCCATGATCCTAAGGTTGATTATAATCATACCTACCCCCCCTAATATGGACACAAGGAATTCAATGGCTCTATCGGTTTGTTGCTAATACAGCTGGTTGCCTAGCAACGGCTATTCTAATTGTTTATCTGTCTAGCAACACACATTTCCATGGTCCTGAGGTTGATTATAATCATACCTACCCCCCCTAATATGGAGGCAAGGAATTCAATGGTTCTATCCATTTGTTGCTAATACAGCTGGTTGCCTAGCAACGGCTATTCTAATTGTTTATCTGCCTAGCAACACACATTTCTATGGTCCTGAGGTTGATTATAATCATACCTACCCCCCCTCATATGGACCAAGAAATTCAATGGTTCTATCTGTTTGTTGCTAATACAGCTGGTTGCCTAGCAACGGCTATTCTTTTTGTTTATCTGCCTAGCAACACACATTTCCATGGTCCTAAGGTTGATTATAATCAGACCTACCCCCCCTAATATGGACCAAAGAAATTCAATGATTCTATTGGTTTGTTGCTAATACCCAGTGGGCACAAAATTTAGTCCAATGTTGAATCAACATTAATTCACCATTGAATCAACATTGCCAACCAGTTATCAATGTTGATTCAATGTTCTGTGCCCACTGGGTACAGCTGGTTGCCTAGCAACGGCTATTCTAATTGTTTATCTGCCTAGCAACACACATTTCCATGGTCCTGAGGTTGATTATAATCATACCTACCCCCCCTAATATGGACCCAAGGAATTCAATGGTTCTATCTGTTTGTTGCTAATACAGCTGGTTGCCTAGCAACGGCTATTCTAATTGTTTATCTGCCTTGCAACACACATTTCCATGATCCTGAAGTTGATTATAATCATACCTACCCCCCTAATATGGACCCAAGAAATTCAATGGTTCTATATGTTTGTTGCTCATACAGCTGGTTGCCTAGCAACGGCTGTTCTAATTGTTTATCTGCCTAGCAACACACATTTCCTTACCCCCTAACATGGGCCCAAGGAATTCATAGGAAATGCCATATTTGAAGTAAGATCATCCTTCCCCCTAATAACCCCTTCCCGGCCCTGCTTTTTTGGTGTCTTGAACGGGTTCCCTTCAAACATACCAACCATCTAGACATTATGTTTCTTCGAATGCAAGAATTGCTGTTGTTGCCGCATATAAAAATGCCTGAGGCATTTTTTTACGCGGCAACAACCGCAATTCTTGTTAGTAATAAATGTATATGAATGTAACCACTACTGCCTAGGCTACACTGGTGCTATTAGTGTGCTTGCAATCATCTGTAATTAAACATGAATTGAGCGGTTCACTTATACTCCCGATTCTTCCCTCCTGATTGAGATATTCTCTCCCGATTAAGCTCTTCCCTCACGATAAGGTATTATCTCCTGAGAAAGCCTTCCTTTCCGATTAAGGTATTCACTTCCAGGTAATAAAAGTCTTTCTTTAAATATGCAGACAAAAAATATTTACTGATGACGATATATGTGAGTAAAAGGTTTATGTGCAATCACATTACACTTATTCAAATTGAACCATAGTTCACAGTCAACAATTGATGCCATTCTTCAATTGCATATTTCATGTCTATTGGAATGCCATTGGGGACTTGAAGTAGCAGTGAATCAGTTATGGCAATTATCTTTTTCTCCGTACTAGCTTGGAGATCCTTCTCTGTCGCCATAGCGCAGAATGCCAAACATGCTGATTAACTGCGAACCGTGCGGCGAAAAAATGCATTTATTACCGCCTTCTTATGGTCACCCGAGCACCGTATCGTTTAATTCAAATCCAATGGCAATCTGAATATAATTGATACGCATAAACTTGTGACTTTGCATGTCGCAACCGAAAAGGAACCAGCTAGCATTGCGTGATGGTAATTGTGTAGAGGAACCCACTTTAAAGCCGAGACGGAAAAAGGCGAAAAATAAAAAGCGGTTGTAGGAGTGGGGTGATGGATGTAGTGACAACACAGCTTAGGCGGCCTCGTTAACGGATTACCCACAGCCTGCCGGGGAGTTCCTCCCGCACCACCCAGGTGGCACCACTCTATCATTGTCCCAGCGTCCCAAACACAGCGGCCAAGGGAGTAGAAGTAGAAGGGGGGGGGGGGCTCTATACTGAGGACCCAACTAGAAGTACAAGTTAAACAGTTAGAGGAGATGTATGGGTGCAGGAAGTGGAGAAACACCACTGTTAAAATGGCCTCTACCACCACCCAACACCACTACTACTACTATTACTTCCAATAGACACACCTACTTCCAATAGGCAAACTAAAAGGTGGAGTTTAAGATGGAACTAATGGTGGAAATCACTGGTCTGGTAAGGCACATTGCTAGAAAGGGGGTACTGTTTTCCACATAATGAGCACCCGGGCACTTGAAAGATTTTAGGACTGTTTCCAAAATCGTGAAAGGTTAGACATAATCTAGACAGAAAAGCCCCCCCCCCCCGCCCCCAAAGAAAGGGGGGGGGGGTGCTTATTAGGGGGAAGGCGCTCATTATGACAAATACGGTAATTAATGACCTGTACAACATATGCAGGGAGTGGACGTGATCAGAAGTAATTACAACTTCAGATGGGCTGTGAGGGGCGGATGTTTGCAGGCCTGTAAAACATTTGTCTCAATCCATCATCTTCCATGTGTGACTTGACAGTGGAATGTGACATCAGTGTGATGGTATTCTCTGTGATGTCATGGAACTGTGAATCCATGTCGTGTGTTTAGCATAGGCCTCTGGTCTCAGGGGTGTTCCAGTTCTGCCTTCTAACCATTCTTCCATGAAGCCCTGTCTGTTCCGCTGCCCCGCTACTGAATTTTCTTTTGATTAACAAACTAGAAACAAATTTGCTCATGTTTCTGATATTCAACATGACCTGAGAGTGGTATAGAGTCTGCCTCTGTTTGCTTTGATACTTATACACCGATTTGGAATGAAAATAAGTAGGTGTCTAACCAAAGTACAATGCACTAATGCTAATATTCGAAGCAATGCATATCTATCAAAATAAAAAAATGTATTCTTCTTAGGGGCCTGCCGGGGGGGGGGGGGGGGGTATTGTAAAGCCTTGTGTATAACTGGCGGGTTATACAGTCAGCCCTCACTTCCTCGAATTTGGAAAATCCAAGGAAAAATGTCCGAGAAAGCAAAAGCAGGAATTGAGAGCAAATATAATGGAACATATAGGGGAGGTTGCCAGGCACCTGTCTGAGGAAGTGAGGGATCCGAGGAAGTATGTTCGAGGAAGTGAGGGTTGACTGTATGCGAATCAGAAGCCCAGTGTGGATTATAAGATTAGCCCAAACTGTAGATTATATATATATGCAAGGCTTCGGCGTTATACTCTAGTACTTACTAAAGTATTGAAAATTTGACCCCATGGGATTGTTATAAGGTTTCCTCAAACTCTTAAGTGCGTGTTATACGCAAGGTGCTAGTTATAAGCTTACATGTACAGGGTTTTCCGGTAGTAACGGTAGAAATTTGAAAGGACCAATGATTGATAACTCCTAGATGTACAGAATATCACATTGAACAATCCCCCTATCACGTGTCACACGTGTTGGTCAAAGTCACCTGACTATATCAGTGACATGGCCATGCTTCATATGGTCTTGTTTAAAGTGACAAGGTATTATATGAGTTGGTCGGGTGTCCCCTACCATGGCTTGGATATGTGCGAACCTGTCAGCCCCCAGGTCATTCTTCACCAGAGGGAGTGATCAGAAGGTCTCTCTGTGGGGTTCAAATCTCTACCAAAGGCACCTCTCTCCTAGCAGATTCTTGGTCATAGCTCTAACACAATTATATAAATTATCATGCATTATCCACCGCTGGATATTATAATATTAAGATGACCGTATCCGTACAGAGAGGTAATTTACCTCGGCGGCTGGCACCATCTCTCGCGACAGAATGGCCCCCAGGTCGGCTCGGTGTGCTGTGAAGTGGCAGAGGGGGTGTCCCTACAGCGGTTCGATGACTTTTCGGGTTGGCCTTTGCGCAGTGACAAGCAGGCGAGCAGTCATCAATATGCCTGACTGATGGCGCGCCCGCGCTGCCCTCCCCTCTCCCTTCCCACCCTGTGTAATGGCCCCAGCTTGGCACGGTGGGGCTAGAACTGCATTGTGATTTTCTCCCCACCTGAAGCCAACTGCCAACATTATCTTCGCTATGTGTTGGCACGAGGAATACAAGCTGCTTTAAGATTTACTGCGTGAATATAAAATTTCATTGTAAGTGCAGATATTGTTATGTGATTTTAGTCCATGTACGTATACATGATTATCATGGGTGTTGGATATGGAGTTTAGAGCACGGTGGAAGCCAAGCTTAATATTTAAGTAAGCCACGAATCAATTCTTCCTACCTGTAAGTTAGAGATATTTATAAGCATGCAGATACTACCTTAATCTTATCATAACAGCAACATATAAGCTCCTCAATTTTTCTCCTTTTTAATAGAAAATCCATCGGAGTCACTCTCACATTCCTCCAGATCCATTGAGCTATTAGTCTGTCAATTATATAGGGGAAATCTTTGTTAATTTTTGACATTCTTAATCAGACATTCTTAAAATTGCATCATTTGAATTGTAGTTTTTCAAAATGTTTCCTGGGGCCATGATGCCTTGACCACCTTAGAGAGTGGTAATTTTTTAACAAAAAGGGGGGGGGGGGTGTTGGTGGATTTGGGGGGGGAACCAAAGTAAGTGCACCACTTTTTAGCGAAAAAGCCTGCGCATTACTGCAGCCCAAAGGGGTCGGCTGTGCTCAATTTCAACCTGCCATGGGGAGGGGGGGGGGGACCAAAAAACCTGCGCGAAAATCCACCAACCCCCCCCCCCTTGTTAAAAAAATGACCACTCCCTTATAATCATAGAACAAAATAGGCTTTTATATGCTGTCACATTTTCATATGGCGTGACGGGGTTAAGGATGGGGGTTTCTGAAAACCTCCCGTTTAATTTCTCATCCAAAGTTTGCTAATATAAAACTATTAAATTCTTAAATTCAACCATCTACATTACAAATATGTTAATACGTAAATAGTCAGCCGTCGTCTTAAGCTGAAGGAGTTGAGCATTGCTCTTCCAAGCTGATGGCCTTGGGGTGAATGCGATTTAAAATGTCATCTCCACTATAATGAGACTGATGAGAGTGAATGGTCCAATTAACGCAGTTAGAGGCATCAATATTAATAGGGGTAATAGTTATCTTAAATTCCCCATTGACATTGGCCCTGAGGGGCGACCAATCCAGGCATAGAATAGAAGCCTCATCCCTTAGTAAGATGTCATAAGACTGGGAGAACCAATGCTAGAAGTTGCCAAGGGAACAGTCTAGTAGGTGTAGTCTTGAACTAGTTAGGGCCCCCAGACCCCTATAATTGATGAGGCGACAAACCCCATTCCTTCACATAAGCAGTTAGCGACAGGCAACACGAGAGTCGTGCCACGACCAACGAGACCTCTTCAAATACGCGACTAGCAACATGCGACACAGTCATTCTTAACGGCGACAAGGCCTATCCTTAACCAAAACAAGACCCATTTCCTGACCCGGCAAACAATTAAGACCATTCCCTTCTATGTCACAGCGTAGCGCCCTACCAGCTTTACAAAAGAGTTTAATGTGGAAAAGATGAGACAAATGTTAAATGTACAGACCACAATGTAAATCAATATCTACTAGGCCTAAGAATCATTGAGGGAGGCCTGTGTAGGTCTTGATTGTGTCCCTTTGAGATTTGGCACGCAGGGTTTTTGAACTTTGAGAGCCCAGAAGGTTTAGGGGATATTCTAGCTTTTCATTATAAGGGTCGCAATAGACCCATGAACACATTTTTAAGCACCTGCCATCACTAGGAAGGATCTTATAACAAATCTCTATAAAACAGTTGTGGATATCACAAAGGAACTGGGCTGTCATGTGAAGTACGACGTTATGATGTTAAGTACGTAGAAAGGTGATGTCCAATGACATGAAATTTAGGGTGTTACCGTCTGGAGGGTGAAATTAGGAGCTAATTTTCGGTCAGATTTAATTTTTCATTTTTTCAAGGTATTTGTGGTCATAATATCCATATAAATATGTGTGTAGCTTTTTAAATCATTCTGATACATATTAATCCATGGAAAGTAGAGCAAATTATGGTCAGAATAGGTCAGGGAACCCGACTCTATCAGAGAAGGGGTCCCCTGACCTTATGCAGTTACAAGTATCAGAAAGATCAAAAAAACTACACACATATTTATATGGACATAATGAACACAAACAGGTTGAAAAACTGAAAAATAAAAATCGACCCCAAATTAGCTCCTAACCCATCTTTAAATATGTCAAATGACCCGCGACATTGTGTATCGGTTTACACAACTCCAATCTCCCAGTATCCTCCTTGTTATCAAGTAATATGCCAGTGCTGTATTCAAGCATCATGCTGACCCTACGTGGTTGAGACACTCCCGAAGTGTCAGCATGATGCACCAATGCAGCACGGGCCGAGGCTGCATTGATGCACCATGACGACAAATGTAATTTTTCAGCGACATAGCAATTAGCAATGGAAACTCTCTGTTACCCCAAAAACAGTACACCTTATACATGTATAATAAGCTGATCGTCCCAATCTGTGTCCTGCTCTTCATCTATTATCTTCTAGTTTCCTGTCGTGTATTTCACCTTCCCTCCATGCCCACCCAACGTCCAATAGAACAGTTTACTGACGGCTATCGATTCAATTCATTTAAAATGCCAGCTTTCTAGGAGCTCTCTAATAGGAAGAGACTATATGGCAAACGGTGACAGGGGGACGGGCCAAAGGGATGATGCGTTGGGAGTAGGTAGGGGGCTAGGGTGGGGGGGGGTATAGATGGGGAGGGAGGGAGAGCGGGGATGGTCCCGCCATGTTCAAGAGCCTCTGATTTGACGTGACGGGACGCCTCTTGACGTACAATGCCCGTCATTACGTGCCGTGGGTACCTACAGGGGCCCCAAGGGTGAAGGGTAGGCCTATGTGCGGTGCGAATAGGGTAGGGGGAGGGGAGGTCTAGAGCAGGGAGGGGATGGGATAGGGTTGGAGGTAGGGTATCAGATGATAGAGAACCAAGAGGATAGGAAATAGACATAGTAGAAGAATAGGACATTGAAGTCTAGTGCGACTAGTCTAGGGGCTGGTTGTAGCCGAATTTGGAAGGTTTTGAGGCAAGGAGTTAGTGCAGTGGAAATGTCTGCAATGACGATTTGTAAATAAAATGAGGAACACTGGTCCTGAAGTATAGCTGGGAAAATATAGAATTTGGATTGATGACAGGAGCGATGGATGAAGTAATACGTAATCCAACGATCTAGTCCGGTTGGTCAAACATCTTTTATCTTAAAGCACACCTAAGCAGATTACTGCAGCAACTCGTGAATTGCTCTGGTGACTCATGAATTGCTCTGGTGACTTATTAATTGCTCTGGTGACGCGTGAATTGCTCTGGTGACTCATGCATGAATTGCTCTGGTGTTTCGTGAATTGCTTTGGTGACTTGGGAATTGCTCTTTGGACTCGGGAATTGAATTGAATTGCTCTGGCGAAGTGCGCTAGCGACTCACAAATTGCTCTGGCGACTCTCAGATCATTGCGGTGACTCAATATACCAAAATCAGACAGCGTTCTCTTCTAACACCCTAACACGCCGATGTCACATGGATGGATAGACCTTGTTCCCATATGTCCCTGTGATGAGACATGCTCAGACACTGTACGTATGCAGGCGTGAGGCTAGCTAAAGCAACAGGCCGTTACATATAAAGATAACTAACCTATCGCCTTGTCATTAGCCTTCACTCCAACTCTTTATCTCGTCTACATGTCCATACTCAGGTCTGAGAGTGTCCATGCAGAAAGGGTTGTCCATGCTCACTGCCCATGCCCAAGCACACTGGTTGTGGGTAGTGAGGCATGCCTTTTATGACAAAGAACAAACAATGCACCATGTTACAGTAAATTGTTGGTGTTGGTGGGAGCTCTCACAATCTTGACAATTATTCTCTCTCCATAGCCAACATACCAATAGCTTTCAAGAACACTCATGACTCTTGCACCCAAACATAGGTATTGTCCCTTACAGTTTATTCCCTTCCAAATCCTACCCACGCTTGCTCAAGCCACAAGCCTCTCTTATTTAGTCACCCAATGCCTGTTGCGTATGTCCAACCGGAGTGCTACCTCCCAGCTCCCAGCTCCTTCCCTACTTTCATCATGCCCTTCCCGTATCTGCTCAGCCATCGCTTACTCCCTCAAGACAGTCGCCTTTACTGCCCAATACTGCCCATTTTACTGCTCAATGCTGCCCAGTTCTGCCCTCCCCTCAGCTCCTACCCTTACCACCACATGGTCACACTTCCACTCCATTTCACTCCCTCTTCGCAGCTATACGCAGAAAGGACACTCCGCGCAGGACGGCGTGGATCATCCTTTCTGCTTGACTGCTTACCCCCTATTGTCACTTAATTCAGGTGTCCTTAATACCCAAAGCCGTCTCTTTCCCAGCTGTCACGTCCCACATGGAGACATCCTACTGGCTTTACACTCAGAATATTGTTCGCAGATTTGAATTTTTGCGTTGGAAATTGGTTTTCAGGCGACATTCAGTGCGCTTTGGATCATATCCTGCCTCTTCTCTCTCATCATGAATGTATTGCATTCATGTAATGGTTATTTGAGAAATGATATTGCAATCCATTTGTGTCCTCGTCGGATTGGTGGGACTTTGGATTGAAGGGAAATAATCCTGAAAGTGTTATATTTTAACTAGATTGGGTGGGGGAGGGGGTATTCCTGCCACCCCCTACATTTTGGGGCTCTGGATGGCGAAGGAGAGGGTGTCCTTATGTCCCCTGTCGATATAAAGAAATGACCATGTCTCATTACTGTCATTACATGTCACTGAGCCCTATAACAAAATTCCCATGTCGCCCTGTCGAAGTTATTGGTCCAGACTCATAATTTTACATCACAATAGTTTCTATTTGCGTTTTCTTTGGGTTGGGACTTTGAGTTTTAAGACTTTGAGTTTGGACTTTGGGTTGGGACCCTGGGTCACATGTGATGTATGTTACACAATCAATCTTTTACCCTTTTACCCACACAACTGCCACCCCCAGTAGCGTCTCACGGTAGATAGCTAGGTAGCGATGTCGGGTTTCTCTGCACTCAGTCAGCATGGAAACTCAGCCTCAGAGAAAACTCCTCACAGGTGGATGGCATTCCGTCACAGACAGCCCCCCCCCCCCACACACACACACACATACTCCACTCTCCGTCAGCAGACGACAATTGTCCAACTCTGCCTGCACACAGCGTCCCTCCTCCCTCTCCTCCTCCTCCTCCCCCTCCTCCCCCCTCCTCCCTCTCCCCCTCCTCCTCCTCCTCCTCCCCTCCCCCCTCCTCCCCCTCCTCCTCCTCTTCCCTCCATTGTCTCCTCACATGGGCGACTGTTTGACAACCGCAGCGGTCATAATATTGGGCGAGCACGAGGCTGCCTATGTCTAAAGTCTTTTACTTGTAAAGGCTTATGATGCAGTGTGGAGAGCTGCTCTATCACATTAGGGACACAGACACAGAGAGGACAGGCCCAGTCCATGAGCTGCTCCATTGGTTCTAGCACACTGCCGACAGGGACCATATGACAATGGCTCTTATGCTTACTGGTGTCTATTGTTTAGTGCTTTTCATGCTTTCTACAGTTTATTGCGATGTATTTTTATGTTCTTGAGAACCATGCACAATAACCTTTTAAGTGGATTAATGGTTAGATACATGTATTTTTTCGGTAGACATGTATTTACAAAGGAAGTACTGTCACATAGATTGATGGCCTCCCGAGACTGTGCTTTTTAAGATTAAATAACAAATGGAGAAGCTTTTTTAGTTGCACAATGAATTAGAAGAAAAAAACAGATGTAAGTTGTCCCATATATACCCTCCCGCACCTGCTACCACTACCGCCATGTTCGTGTGAGTGTGACCCTGGAGTAAGATCATAACCTTCTGTTTACCCTTTAAGGGCCGCATAGTGCTTTATAATGCAATATCCCTTTATCGCCATGGTACATTCATGCATCATGCCGATAATGCTCCTGTTTTTATTTTGCCGGCAAATTGAAGAGCACCCCTGTGCGTTAATGCGATGGTATGGTATCAACCCCAGAGGGTCGGTGGTAGGTGAAGCACGGGCGAGTCACTTGCCAGGGATGCATTCATGCATCATGCCGACAAAAGACATTAAAGCACTATGCGGCCGTTAAAGGGTTATCTATAACCAATCAGGGCTAGTGTTCGTGACCTGGCAGTAATCCAGGCCAGGTAACCACCCCACAATAACACCTTCCTCCAGACCATATCTACATACCATCGCACCATAACACATCTAGACCTTGAAGAGCCCCTTTTACCACTGGAATGTAACAAGGGTTAGACAATTTGACTGCATCTATCCAAGTGTCAGGGAAAAATCAATAAACTGAAAAGGGTATTTTTTGAAAATCCATTGAAATATCCTAATATATTTTACCCTCCTCTATAGGGGGGGGAGCGCTGGTGGGGAAATCCACCAACCCCCTCTTTTTAAATACTGTCCACTCCCGAAGTAGACGATTAAGTAGAAAATGATGCTCAGGGTCAACAATTGAAATAAAGCCCTTACTGTCAAACTTTATGAGAAAAAGTGGGTGAAAAAGGGTGAAGCATATCCAAAAGGAAGCAAAAACATAATTAATGCAGTCAGATCAGTCAAAATAACCCTTGATTGAATTCTTCAATTTGCATAGACTAGTCTACCAAGAACTACTGCAGATACCGGTATAGGGTATAACAAAGCGGCCAGCGACACCCAAACCCGGTTCCGTCAGCTTTAATCGACAAAGCTGTAATCGGTGGGTGGGTTGGTGAGGTGGGGCCCCCACTGTACCCTTGTTATTGCGTGTAGTACCTCCCTGCTAGTGGTACAACGCCCGCAGCCACAGCGCAGGCGCCACTTCTGCTTCCGGTTCCGGTGTATCTGCGCATGTGCTGTGAGAGTAACGCCCCCTTTCTGCACGGACTGTAATCATTGATGGTTCTGTATCACGTGATACCCCGTCATCTTATCTCTTTAAGTTTATGATGTTGGTACCCACTTTTGGTGTCACCCCCTGGTGCTATTGGAGTATTGGATGGAGGTGCCCTGCTAGGGTGACGGTTTGGTAGAGATGAAGACATTTTCAAGTAGTGCTTGTTCACTCTGCGTACAAGCAGCCTATGCTCTCCCTGCTTTTATTGATACCAGATTCACTGTGCGCCTGCATGTGTGACTAGGTGTCTGTGTGCCTGTCCACCTTCCTATCTGCTTCCCTGCCTCTCATTGCCAGCCTACCTCCATTCCTGCCTGCCTGCCTGTCTGCCTGCCTGCCTGTCTGCCTCTCTTGATGTTATCATAATTAACGAGGGCTACCGAAGTTTAAGGCGCCAACAGGTGGAGCCCTCCAGCGCGGGGTGGAAATTGAAACGCTTACCGTTGTATTTTTCGTTATATTGCAATAAATTCACTTCTTTCTGCACTATTGTGTGTTGTGGCAAAAGTAGAAGTGTTGCACTTACCTATATTTGGCATTTTATAGTACTAGAGCACTGTACTTTTTGAGTATTTCATCTTATAAAATGGTATAAAAAAATAGGCGTCTTAATTAAGACTTCCCCTTTAACATAGGATCAAATGGAGAATTGTGAGAATTCCAGTGAGAATGCAGGAAAAGTGATATAGTCTATAGAATAGCATTAATCCTACCAAGCTAAAATGGTAGAGGGGATAGGAATGAAGGTGCTGACCGAAAAAGAGCAAAGTTTACCGTGCATGGGCTGTGCAATTTAGAATACTCATTTCTATATTCAAGCCATTCTCTTAATAAAGTGCCACATTGAAGCTAAATTAGAAAAACGAAGCTTCTTGCTCAGGTTTTGGCAGGAAAATTTGTGCAACTTAGGTACATGGGGTCCACAGTTGTAGGCCATGGGTTATGAAGGATTGGGGAGTGTGCATTATTCACCCCTATATGGAAAGACAATGTTAGATACTTTGACATTCATTGTTAGACATAAAATACTGGCTGGCCCCTCTGTCTAGGTCATGTGACCCTTTCAACCAATCACAGCAGACATAAGGTTATAAAAGGCAGGCTCTCAGAGGAGAGAGCTCATTTGGCCACTGCAGCTGGTAGGGGAAGGATGTATGGAGTAGAACGATTGTATACCTTTATGCAAATGAGGCGAATTTGGCGGGAACTGAATAAATGGTCAGTGGATGACTACAGTGCCAATAGACACAAACATGATATACAAAGCTATTCTTTATTACATGAATTTAACTTGACCCATATTACAATGACTATGGTTATGACTATGGTTATAGTTATGACTATGGTTATGACTAGGTTATTAGAGCCCTGGGTAACATGTGATGCTAATCACACAATCTTTATTGTACTACATGAATTAAGCTTGACCCATATTATAACCCTAAATTACACATTGCCCTCGTTTTTTGCACTGCTTTTGCAGTTCAAGTCCTCTAGTATGATGATAGTTGTGCTAAAGTGTTATGTACTTTCATGGAAAGCCTTCAGTGTCTGGCTGGGATGCAACATCCACATCCTTGTAAACTTTTACACATATGGCCTGTCCTATCCCCTCCTCTGCCTCTCTAGCAGCAGTATTGCTGTTTTGTGTGTTTTTAGTACTGGAGCCGAATCTGCACCGCGGCTACCCTAATAAATCTCCTTAATTGCCAGCACTAAGAACCAAACGCGCTCACCGGCCGAATCCATTGAATAATTGGCTATCCTGAAATGCCATTGGCTGATTGGCTGCAAAGATAGGGCTGATAATGTTACTTGGATCTGAGTTTTTATTTTTCTGCTTCCATGGCCTGTTTTATGCTGTATGGGTAATGTTACACGGAACCATGGCGTGTCTCGAGGTAAATGGTGAACGCGCCGGTAGTAATACGCATTGGTTTGGGGTGTAAGTAGTAGACGATATGCCGATATTTCCCAAGGAGATAATATTGAAAATGATAAAAACACCACCAACATTTATTTTCAATCAAATCACGTGTCAAATTCTAGTCTCTGTATTCATGCTCGGATTTCTGATTGTTTGTCTGTCTGGTTGGCTGGCTGTCGGTCTGTCTGTCTGTCTGCATGCCTGCCTGCCTGCTTGTCTGTCTGCCTGTCTCTCTGACTGTCTTTCTGTCACCTGCTTACCTTCTTCCCTATATGGGTTGCCCGAAGCCAATGCATGTATATAAACGAGGGGTCATAAAGAAGAGCTTGTTTTAAGTCCGTTTTTTTACTGCAGAACTGTATGTAGAACGAATTAAATACTATAGTAGTATATATAATATATGAGAGACCCCTGTAACATTACATTACAAATAATATTCCTACACTACCTAGAACTCCTACTTCCTTGCCATACCTCTTCGTTTTTATTGCCCATGCAGTCATACCAATTGTGGAATAGACTACAATTGGGTGGTTATAAAGTGGAAACAAAAACCTACATCAGAATGTATATGCCTGCCTCTAATGTGATAACGGTAATAGCCATATCAATTCTGCACCGGACCAATGCTTTCTTCCCGCCAAAGGCGATGCAGCCCGCCTCACTTTACGCCCATGATGAATAGCATATCGGAGACATTTTTATTGTATTACTTTTTGCAGCAGGGTGTGTGGCCTAGGCACTAGGGTGATGCGACCTTGACCTCTAAGTAGAACGCTCGTCGTTTTTGGTATAGACTGAAGAGGGCGTCTCGGCTCCGATATATCCCGCCATTCCTCTGTGGAAGTAGATCTCGCGAGGCGGGCTATGCTTCGAGACGAGAGTGTTTTCTAATGTATCACACAAGATGGCCGTCTAGCCATAAAAGGAAAATAACTATATAGACAGCATCAATCCATAAAGGATAGGTGTCCCCTGCAACTATATATTCCATTAAGTGTGAGAGTATACATCCTAATGTCAATAATAGAGAATGGATTTATTTTCCTATTATATGGTATCTATGATGTCAAAATGCAAGAGAGGGAAACTTGCGAGGATAATTTGAGCACTCTGTGAGTTCCTTATGTGAGTTCCTTAAAAAGTAGTTAAAACCTTAGACTTCTCGGATTCCTGCTATGTAACATTTCGCCTCTCGGAATCCTGAACAGTTTGCCTCTAACTTGATTCCCCTTTATATGGTGAACTTCCCAACCTGAGGGGAAAACAACGCAATTTTATCCAGATTTGATAGATTTTTATTATGGTAAAAGTCATGAAAGATGTCAGGCAATATCTTAAAAAAAACCAAAAAAACTTACTATGGACAGTTTGTCATGCTAGAAGAAATGATATCAACATTTGCTGCTCAGTTTGGTGTATTATTGATAAAATGATGGGTTGCCATAGCAACAGATACCTCAAAAATAGCGATTTTGTGTAACTTCGGGTGCCGTGGTAGCCAAGTAGAACATGTATTATCATGATCATCCCATACACAAGATCTGAACATATTTAAAAGTACCTATACTATAGAACTTATTTCATCGTATTTTAGACCTGAAGTTTGATTAATTCATCAATTTAATTTTGCGAATAATGATTGTGTTATTGTTACATCTCGCTTAATGATATGAACACATAGGACTACATCATTTCACTACTAGTTGGAATACTTACATGATTGCTGTACATCTTTGGAAAGCTTATAAATCCCATTCCCTAGAGTCCGCGAATCATCCAAAAATACTCTTGTAATAATAATATCCAAAAAATTGAATGAGGCTTGAAAAGTACATTTAGAATCGACTGTTTATATGATGAAGCCATGCCTGCCGTGTTAACAAAAGGGTTAAGCTCCAACACCAGTCCGTAAAGGGTTAATAACACACCCAATCTCTGCTGGATCAACACCCAGACATGGAGGATCACGCCGAACGCGGTCGGCGCACAGATTCAGGGACATTTTCCAGATTGCATTTTTAGATTAGGTTTTCATTTTTTAAGACAGTCTTATTAATGGTCCTTTACTTGCTAACCCCCCATCCCTCCTCACATCCCCTGCCCCTATTCTACCACACACGGTCCCCACAAATTCCCTGCTCAAGTCCCCATTTTGAGATTTCTGTCACCGATAAAGCCGATGACCCACCTCCTATTAAACTCCTCGATGGCTATGTGTGACCTGCCACCCTGAATGGATGCTCCAACTGGTGGCCTCGGATCATCCATTCTACTTGACTCCCAACACTGGAAACAAGGCGAATCCATGTTATCAGATAAGCGGAAAGGATGATCTATGCAACCCTACATGGAGAATCCTTTCTGCATGGCTGTTCACATATTCAGATATTCACATGTTTACAAAGTCTGTGGAAAATGAGCCTTGGATATGGATGTCTGCATAGGCCGATGGGATTGGGTCGTGTGATGGGGAGCATTACAGCTCCAGGGGTGGATTTATAGCAGGCTGGATTTAAGGGAATTTAGTTGTAGTCTCTAGAGGTTGAGCGGTAGGACTAGGAAGAAAGGATAGCATGGAGAAGGGACGTAATTCAGACGTCAAAGAGGGGCAAAGGGTTGTATAGTAGATACACATATATATACACACTGCTGTTTTACAATTGAACTATAGTAGTTGTTTGGGTTTCCACAATAACATTTAGGTCAAATTTTATAAAAGGTATGTTTCAGGTTACCCGACCCTACCTCGCAAAACATATTGACATTTTAAGTAATTTTTCAGCTATTTCAGAGTGAATTTGATAGTCCATGAGTCAAAGCCGAATTCTTTAGGGTTATGGTAAGAGGGGCAGAAGGAGTAGAATGACGACTTGAAGAGTGCAAAACGACATAGGGTAGAGGCTCCCTGACTCGGACAGACACCTTGAGTCGGACACCCTTGGCCTTGAATGGCACAATCAATATAACAATTGCACCTATCATGCAAACGAAAAATGAAACATTAGGTGTTTTTCCATCTCACAAAAACAAAATACCAAATATTAGCCACCTTATACATGGTCCCATGACTCCCTGAACTTGGGGTGTTCTTGCCATATTATCAAAATAAAAGTCGAGAGTAAATGGGAAAATTGGTTTCCTTGCTCAATTGTTATTAGTGTTTCCTATATACTTTCAGCATATCTATGGATAATAATAGTACGATATGTCATTTGCTGTAATAGCCCAACCAACAAATATGAATAGATTACCCATGATGCCTTGCCAGAGGGAGTTGCATCTCAGCATCCAATTGCACCTAAAGTCGGACACTAAATACACCCAGAGTCGGACACCAAATAATACATGAATAAGAAGGTATATATAATGTAAGTTCCACCCGTTATCTTCATTATACTGTTTATGGATGGAATTTGATATCATTCCATGTTTGTGAATGTCCATCCATTGAACAACTACAGGAAACCAAAAGTGGGTAATAACTCCCCATGTCTGTCCTTCCTGTCAGCAGATAATAAAGCATGGGGCATTGTAGCCCCATAGGGAGCCCATAGTGTGCATTTTTCAGAGAGCTTGACTTAACTGTATGATATACTATATTTGTGACAAAACACCTGAATAAATAACCAAATATACCCACTAAACAAATAGCAGTAGATAGTGTCCGACTGTAGGATCATAACTGGTATGAAGTGTCCGACTTTCGGTTCAGTTCCATATTTTGAAATCAACTTGTTAGGTGTACATTTATTCATACTTAAAGAAAAGAATTCAATGCAATTCCCTCAGGAATATAAACTTGCATATGTGATGTACCTAATGGGTGCCCCACATCAAAATTGGTATATGTTTAATGTGTCAATTTGAACAGCCAAAAGTGGTCGCCTATTCATTGTCCAGGAGCGTCCGAAATGGGTGCCTTTACCCTAAGCGCCATTAAAAAAAAGAGGTGCAAGAGGTAGAGGATGTAAGAGGGTAGGGGTGGTGAGAGAGCTGGATGGGGAGGTGTAAGAAGTAGAGGAGGTAAGAGGGTAGGGGTGGTGAGATGGCTAGATGGGGAGGTGTAAGAAGTAGAGGAGGTAAGAGGGTAGGGGTGGGGAGATGGCTGGGTGCCGAGGTGTAAGAGGTAGAGGAGGTAAGAGGGTAGGGGTGGGGAGAGGGCTGGATGGGGAGGTGTAAGAAGTAGAGGAGGTAAGAGGGTAGGGGTGGGGAGAGGGCTGGATGGGGAGGTGTAAGAAGTAGAGGAGGTAAGAGGGTAGGGGTGGGGAGAGGGCTGGATGGGGAGGTGTAAGAGGGTAGGGGTGGTGAGAGGGTAGGGGTGGTGAGATAGCTAGATGGAAAGGTGTAAGAATTAGAGGAGGCAAGAGGGTAGGGGTGGGGAGAGGGCTGGATGGGGAGGTGTAAGACGTAGAGGAGGTAAGAGGGTAGGGGTGGGGAGAGGGCTGGATGGGGAGGTGTAAGAATTAGAGGAGGCAAGAGGGTAGGGGTGGGGAGAGGGCTGGATGGGGAGGTGTAAGAAGTAGAGGAGGCAAGAGGGTAGGGGTGGGGAGAGGGCTGGATGGGGAGGTGTAAGAAGTAGAGGAGGTAAGAGGGTAGGGGTGGGGAGAGGGCTGGATGGGGAGGTGTAAGAAGTAGAGGAGGTAAGAGGGTAGGGGTGGTGAGCTGGCTGGGTGGGGAGGTGTAAGAGGTAGAGGAGGTAAGAGGGTAGGGGTGGTGAGATGGCTAGATGGGGAGGTGTAACAGGTAGAGGAGGTAAGAGGGTAGGGGTGGTGAGATGGCTAGATGGGGAGGTGTAACAGGTAGAGGAGGTAAGGGGGTAGGAGGTGGTCAGAAGGATAGATAGGATAGGTTAAGAGAGGTGGAAGAGGGAAGTTGATTGTCAATTGCTTTACATAACGTAAAAACCAGCACAAAGCAAAAAAAAAGTTTAAAAAAGTAAGGCACTTGTTTTGCTGGAATCGGTCGGGTGTCTGGAAACAAACTATCCCTTCCTTTTTACCCAAGGCCAAATAAAAAGGTCTAAACAGGGCCGACCCTACGTTTTTTATGCAATTCTGAAGAATTTTTCTCATTTTTTACCCTTTTTGGGCAATTTTAGGTTATGCAGAGAGGCTGGCCAGTACATTAATGTAAAATAATTATTCTATTTATTTTTTTTAAAATCCGATCTACCTACCTTATATTTTCCTCCCATGTTACCTGAAACAAACCTTTTTTGGGGCCAAGAAGCAGTACGGGAGGTAACACACAGGGTGGGTGGGGGAGGGGCAGTGTCTTTGTCCTGCTGACAGTCTGACAGCAAGCAGACGTGCTGACAGGCCGGCTCCTAAACACAGTCGACACGTTCAAACTGGGATTAAATCAGAGATTTCATTGGCGGATTAAGACGCACAGCCATCTGATTACCGGCGTGTCATAGCCGCCGGGGACCTGTCCTTCGGGAACAGGCAGGGACTTGAGGGGGTGGGGGGGGGGGGGGGGGTAGGGATTGGGGGGGGGGGGGGGTAGGGATTGGGGGGGGGGCTAGGGATGGGGGAGGGGAGTAAACTTGTGTTTTCTGGTTCAGTAGGCTAGTTGTGATTCTCTTGGTTATAAGAAAAAAATCTTATTTTTGAGCAAGGAAATTATTATAAGTGATTCTGACCCAACAGGAAGGTATAATTATATCCAGATGACCGTATGGCATCCATCACTCCACGTTCACAGTTATATCTTACAAAAGTGGGATTTGTTTAGAAAGGCTTGTCCTGTCTTGTACCTAACGATGTGATTTAGGGTTTTGGGGTGTGATAGCCGATATCCAACATGTGTGGGTTATTGACTTACTGTCATGTGGAGGTCTCTATTATATTAGATGAACAGTCCATAATGAGATGACTCTGGGTTGGAATGGTTCGCTACATAAAGCGATGCCACTCTTCCTGCATCAGGAATTCCTACTTTTTTTTTTCTGGAAATTATTATGAGTGTACATTCCTACATGCCTACTGCCATGATCCTTGCCTTCCCCCATTCCATGTCGTTTTTACCTATTTAATAGGTAATTTGTTTAATTTGTTTAATTAGTTTTATTAGTTTAATAGGCTATTAGTTCTGCTTATTACCACCTTTCCCTCACTTGTCTACTACAGTCCTAGCTACTATTCATATTAGATATATCACTACCTGGTGTTGAATGAGATTTTATTTCACCACCAGTGGTTTTTATAAAAAATAAATGACAGGATATTAGATGGTAGTTGATTCCAATATGTGGTATATATGTCCACATATATGCAGGGTTGATCTGCATTCACCCCTGTGATAGATGTTGACAACTATCAAAATACAAAGCAGACAAACCACACAACGATGTCATATAGTTTTTGATCTAAATAATTCAAGCGTCCACATTATATTGCTTATACTTAGTAGTAGTCCTTACACTCAGAACCAACCAATAGCACTCACCTTGTGGGTATAGTATGGCAGCGGACAAGGAGTGGTGGTTCTAGGGTAAGGTGGAGTATTGGACGATTGGTGATTAACACTTTAAGGCTCGCATACTGCTTTAATGTCCTTGGGTCTTCATGATGCAGGAATGTATGCAGCCTAGCGAGTAACTCGCCAGTGCTACATTCATGCATCATGACGACGCTCATTGAGTGTATCATCATCCTCGTAGGGTCGGCATGATGCTCGCCTGGGCTACATTCGTGCATCATGCCGATAGAGGGCATACTGCATTAATGGAACTATACGGCCCTTAAAGGGTTAATATTGGAGGGTTCGAGGTGTGGAGGCAGCATATCGGACGGGGTGTGAGGGCAAAGGGGCAACGGGCATCAAACACTATGAAGTATCCCCACCCCCCGCACCATAGTGCCCCCCCCCCCCCACCCACCCACCCAAGATACCCACCCATGTCCTGGGCTGGGGCAGTGTAGACAAAAGACCCAGGGTAACACCCTCTCCAGAGGGTCACTCCCCTCCAGACCACACCACAATCGACTTTAAGACACCACCGCCGTCCGGCCAACAGATGTTTCCTCACATCGATTTTCAATAATGCCACCATATCCCGCTTTCCGCGGAGTCGCTGCCTAAGTGGCCGCTCTCCGGCCAGGGTAAAAACCGAGCGGCTGGATTAATAATAAAAGAACAAGAAATGGCCCTGTTTTAATCCTTGCCTTTTGCAGCCTTAAAAACTCAAGGGATGACATCTTAAGATTTTAGAAATCTGGAAGGATTTTCTTTATTTCCTTCAGTTCTCCAGAGCAGCACCCATAATCGGCATAGAATTAAGTGGAGATTTTTTAAAACTGATTTCAGCTATCTGAAAGGCATATTTCTTGGTCATCAAGAAGAGAACGTGTTAATATCAATAAATGTGTGTATATTTTTCTAATATTCTAGTAAACATGTATTGACATTGCGGGTGTAGTTTCTATATCAACCCCATGTCCAGAGCATGAGTAGGACATACTTATTAGTTTAAGAGACCCTGTGTGTGTGTGCGTAGATCGATATAATTATAATGAAAAAAAAACCCGCATAAAACATAATGTGCTTTACCTATTAACCCTTCAAGGCCGCACAGTGGATAAATGCATTATGCCCTTTATCAGCTGTTTATCGTCATGATGTATGGATGCAGCCGTGGCGAATGGTTAACTCACCAGTGCTGCATCCAAATACCATGCAAATCAACCCCACAGGATTGATACACTGCCGAAGGGTCGGCATGATGCATGAATGAATAAAGCACTATACGGCCCTCAAAGGGTTAACCACTCCAGCACATGGTGGGTGGTAAGCAGACAGGTTTACCCAGTACAACTGACCTACCCTCATAACTAGTCACCACCCCCCATCTCCTGTTATCATGGCTAAACACTCCCAGACCTTCCAGGAACCACAGGCACAGGTACAGGCCTCCAATCGATGCTAAACCTGCACTAACCTCAAGGTATAAACATCTCAATCAACTCTACCTTTTCATAGAAGTCATGCCACAGGGGGGTTACCCGGTAGGGTAGATTCACCTTGAGTCGGACACATACCCTCAGACAGAGAGTAAAATTTGATGTTATTCATGTACAATTACGACTTCTAGTGTTGTTTTTTTGGAAGGAATACACTTAAACTGTGCCATTGTTCACAGATAAAGTGCCCAAAATGATTTGATGACCACAACATCAAGTGTCCGTTTCAAGGTATGTGTCCGACTCCAGGTGAATCTACCATATAGGGGGAAACCCCCTAATAAGAGCAGCTCGCACTTACCCCATGTTAGATATTGGTCTGGATTGGGGATGACTAGTCTTGTTCTCCACGCCCTCTCTTCTCTTACTTGTAGTTCTGCTTATTCTAAGAAGCCTTCCATGTGGACATGACGGCTGCTCATGGATGAATTTTTGATGTGCTCGTCTAGAAGGTGGTGTGGTGTTATGGTTCAGTTAGGTATTAGCAGGAAGGGAGGGGAGGGTACCAGCAGGGCATGTTACTGTTAGATACAGGCAGGCTGTCTTCTATCTAGTTAAAATTTGTTGGTTCAATGAGCACTAAGGGAGTGCTCCCCTTCCCTTAGTGTTCATTTACTAACAACCTGGGGGGGGGGGGGGGGGTTAAAAGGTTCAACCCTTTGGCCAATAGGGAGGCGGGCAAAACAATTGCAACTATTTTCAGCGAAAAGACCTTATAAATGTTACTACACTAAGAAATGGTTAACCCTCTACCCCTCTCCCCTCAGTTGGGGAACAGGGAGAGGTAAGATAATGCACTACTGCTGGCCCTCTGATGTTGTATTGCATTCAAGTTCAACTATTTGTATAGAGGACTTGTAAGTATAGTATATGGACATTTGGTATGTTCTTCAATTCTCTCCAGTTACTTGAAAAATATTCTCCTCCGGAGGGCGATCATTTCAAATATCTAGCCGTTGTGTGAGTTCTTTGTTTGTTTAGTACTGCCAAATTAACAAACACACAAGTATCCTAATGACATCAGATACTGAGACTACATCCTATATATAACTGATTCCTACAAGACCGCCACAGTCTGTCAAAGTACTCTAGTCTAAGACTCCATCTTCTTTTCTTGGAGGGTTACCCATAGTCCTTTGGACCCTGTCTGTCACTGGTTGCCGGCGATAACCATTGTATTACTATAGATACGATTGTAGGATTGCGGGCTGCACTCCACCTCCCATTTTGTTCTGAGCAAATAAGGTTGGATTATCACTGTAGGGTGAGACAAGGGGCCTGTTTTATCTTAGCAGGACAGACGCTGTTGTTGCAAATGGTTCTGGTAAAACTATAGTCGGCCCTCACTTCCTCGAGCATTCACTACCTCGGCTCCCTCACTTCCTCATTGCCCGTCTATATGTGCAATTATATTTCGATTTCGAGGCTGTGGGAGCTCACTGCACATTGTTTACAAATACTTAGATCTGATAGGCGCTGTCACAGTCTCAGGACGCGCCAGTCTCAGAAGATGTGGGTGTTATCTCAGTCTGGGTGCAGACTCACAAGCGGCCTGTCCACTGAAGGCGTCATCTCAACATGAAGGCCTAAGGCGTTTAAGAACGCGACAGCACAGTTACAGCAGTAGCAGTTGTAGAGAAGTATAGACTGCAGCTGCATGTTGTGTGCTTTCTGTTCCTGCTGGTTTCCCACTAAATGCTGTGGTGGAAAAAACGAAAACAGAAACCCTTCTAAAGGCCAATTTGTACACTACTCAGTTACCTGCCTTTTAGGGCCACATAGTGCTTTGATGCACTATGCAAGTTATGCACATAGCCGTTTGGTGGCACGATCTTGACCCGCGTATGGCTGTGTCTCACAAGACTTTCACATTGGCCTGATCTCGTCAGACACAGCCGTACGCGGCATTTAAGGAGTAACATAGAGAATAGTCTATATCCAGCCATGGCTGAATGTAGACCATTTACTACACTAGGGCAGTGTGGATGGCAACTATAATTGACTCACATCTATGGGATTTGAGCAAAGCCCCCCCCCCCCTCCCCGAGGACGTTTGGGGAAAAAACCTCTCCCAAAGTTGCTATTTATTCAATTCGCCGCCCTCAATGGGTTAATGGGTTAAACCCTTGTGAGAATATGTTAGTGTTGTTGTCGGGTATAACAATAGGCACATCTGTACACTGTCGGGTATTAGCGTGGGTGCGATATGTTTTGGTGTTATTGTTGAGTATAACAGTGGGTGCATGTGGTGATGTTGTTGTTGGGTATAACAGTGGGTGCCTGTATTGGTGTGGTTGTCGGGTATAACAATGGGTGCGTGTGTTGATGTTGTTGTCGGTTATAACAGTGGGTATATGTGTTGATGTTGTTGGGTATAACAGTGGGTGCATGTGTTGATGTTGTTGTCGGGTATAACCATGGGCGAGAACCTACATCTCCAATCACAGTCTTGGTCGTGGGATGGGTAATATAGAAGAAGGGTCCGCCACTAGAAGTCCCCCATCTCCTTTGAGCATCGCATTCTGGCAAGTATACATCCATTTAAATTTATTGAAAGGTCACATATTTTTATTTAGGCACAATTAAGAATATTCCTGGTATCCAGAATTGCCAAATAAATTTATGACTAATGATACAGCCGCTTCAAGTAAAGTCCCCCATCTGCCTTGCACCAAGTTTGCTGCAGGACTGACCTACTGACCTACATAGCCACAGCATAATAGGGGAGCAACATAGCACAGAGAGCAGGCATAGGCTGCCAGTGTAACTTTCCTAGTGGCGGACCCTTCTTCTATATTACCCATCCCACGACCAAGACTGTGATTGGAGATGTAGGTTCTGGCCCATGGGTCTAACAGTGGGTGCATGTGTTGTTGTTGTTGGGTATAACAGTTGGTGCATGTGGTGATGTTGTTGTTGGGTATAACAGTGGGTGCATGTGGTGTTGTTGTTGTCGGGTATAACAGTGGATGCATGTGTTGTTGTTGTTGTCAGTTATAACAGTGGGTATATGTGTTGATGTTGTTGGGTATAACAGTGGGTGCATGTGTTGTTGTTGTTGGGTATAACAGTGGGTGCATGTGTTGATGTTGTTGTCGGGTATAACAGTGGGTGCATGTGTTGATGTTGTTGTCGGGTATAACAGTGGGTGCATATGTTGTTGTTGGGTATATCAGTGGCTGCATGTGGTGGTGTTGTTGTTGGGTATAACAGTGGATGCATGTGTTGGTGTTGTTGTTGGGTATAACAGTAGGTGCATGTGTTGATGTTGTTGTCGGGTATAACAGTGGGTGCATATGTTGTTGTTGGGTATATCAGGGGCTGCATGTGGTGGTGTTGTTGTTGGGTATAACAGTGGGTGCATGTGGTGGTGTTGTTGTCGGGTATAACAGTGGGTGCATGTGGTGATGTTGTTGGGTATAACAGTGGATGCATGTGGTGTTGTTGTTGTCGGGTATAACAGTGGATGCATGTGTTGATGTTGTTGTCAGGTATAACAGTGGGTGCATGTGTTGTTGTTGGGTATATCAGTGGCTACATGTGGTGGTGTTGTTGGGTATAACAGTGGATGCATGTGGTGATGTTGTTGTTGGGTATAACAGTGGGTGCATGTGTTGGTGTTTTGGGGTATAACAACTGGTGCATGTGTTGTTGTCGGGTATAACAGTGGCTGCATGTGTCAGGTATAAGGGTGGGTGCATGTATTGGTGTTGTCAGTTATAACAGTGGGTGCATGTGTGCCATTATAATATACCCTAAGGGGCCTGAAGCCAGCTCCATAGCAAGTTAATAAAATAACAGCCCAGCAGGAGAAGAAAATGTCACGTGTTATCAAACATGACAGCTACAAGTGGCCCCTTTCACCCTGCTCACATGTTGGCCTGCTATTCGCCCTGGAGCAATGTTTACTAAGCAGCTACCATTTCCAGCCTCCCACCTCCAGTACCAAGCCCCACCCAGGTGCAGGCCGTAATCCTTTAAGGGCCGTATCGTGTATACTATAGTGCATGTCATATGCCCTTTGTCGGCAGTATTCATGCATGCAGACCCTCCTGGAGTGCATCCACTTTATTTGGTTGGCATGATGCATTAATGCAGCACTGGTAAGTTACTCACCAGGGTGACATTCCTGCATCATAAAGATAGAGGGCATAATGCATTAAAGCACTAAGCGACCCTTGAAAGATTACGCCCAAACCCACTTGGAAAGACATTTACTAAACTGTAAACACCAACATGATGTTAAAGTGTCAATTGAGCCTTGCCATTTGTAAGTAAAAGTCTTGCACGTCCAATTTCACAGTACCCAGTATACATACCGTTAGTTTGCGTCTTAATTCTCAAATATAAGTTTTGAATGCCTAGTCGAAACACATGTACAAGATAACATATACCACTATATAATACCCTCATACCCTCAGCTAGTCGGACGTTGGTCAAAATGTGACCATGTTTTAGAAAATGTAGCTGAAACGCAAACGTTGGTTAAAAGGATCTTGTGAACTTTTGGCAGGTATTTCTTTTCAAAACTTATTCGCTAGAGGGATTTCGGTGAAAAGTAACCCCTGGAAAAGGGTGAAAAACTGACCCTTGGCTAGGCAGATTTTGCTCGGAAACTACCCTTGCCAGCCGCACACTTTATGTGAACAAAATACACCAAGTGCCCCCCTCCCCATTTTTCATTTCAGGGCAAGTTCTAAGCAGCTTTGCGGTGTTAAAATAGCACCACCATACCCTAGCATTTTGACGGTTGATAAAACCACTGATGGTGTTGTTTCTTTCATTCGCAGATCACACTGGAGAGGGCGCTGCAGGTGCTGCGGAACACGGATGACGAGATGATGGGTATGTTTGAGAGTGAGACGGTCACCATGGCCATGGGCATGCTCACTGCACTCATGGGAGGGGCGGCAGAGGTAAGTGAATTTGGGAGTAGTATTTTTATTTAACATGAGGAGGGGGAGGGAGGTACATTTTTTGGGGGAGGGGGGGGCAAAAATAACTGCTTCAGTGGAGAAATCATTCACTAACCGCCGAGATCATTTGAAAAATAGGAAATATGGATTTTTGATGGATTAAGACGAGTATTCTGTTAACATAGAGCTCTGGGTCTTTTGCCAGGAAACCAATTTCTTTTGATTACTCAAAAAAGTATTTTTGAAGAAAAAAGAGTTCTATCCAAAAATCAGTTCAGAAATACCCAACATGTTTGTTATCTTCGCATCGATGGGAACTGCTGATAAACGATTTCAAAAGACCCATACCAAAACACCTGTATGGTCAGTATTGTCACACCTGTGAGATTCCCCAGCTTGGTCCCTCATACAATGGACAGGTGTGTGTATTGATGCTGTGGTCATATGCCGAGGTACCTCTTTTTCTACTTTGTGGGAAAGGTCAACCTCATACCTAAACCTCATACACCTGGTTACATGATGCTGGTAAGCTTCTTACAAAGGCAGGGGTCCGTTACAGAATTATGAACATTATTTTTTTTAAAGTAGATGTATTTCTCAGGGTGCACATATTTGATATATATATAAATCTTTTGAAATAGACGACTACTCAACTGTTTTAAGTCACGTAGTTTCATCCCATTCCATGCCAATTGTACCTCTCTATCCAGAAAACGAGGACATTAAATTTTTAGCAAGAGAGCCCTCCGCCATTAACTCTTCCTTTCCCAGATCATTTTTGGGTGTTTTTTGGACTATAGATGATGGCATGAGCATTCTAAAGCTTTTGGAAGTATGTAAATATTCAAACTACAATTGGAGTAGTGATACAATGAACTAAAGATGTTGACTTAAAAGGGTGTTACCCTAGTATTCAATATTTATTTAAATAAGCAAGATATGGCTTTATCAAAATAGCAATGATATAAAAAAAATGTGTATCTTGAACCAATATTCAAACTGCAATATTTCAGGATTGCCTTCATCAATTGAGATGGAATAAATACCATGTTGTAGATTTTGTTAGGTATTTTTCGATTTTGTATGTGAAATGGTCATGATGGCCATATTTAATACGGTTACCATGGCAACCAATAATTCAAGAAATCACTATTTCTAGCAAATCTGTTGCTATGGCAACGGATATTTTGATCAAAATCACACCGAAAATAATGGGAAATATTAGTACCATCTTTTTAATCTTGAAAAACTCTCTAAAGTAGGTTTTCACAAAAAAAAATCATATTATCCTACATTTTTAATGATTTTTACCTGAAAAATCGATTAAATATAGGTCAAAATCGGGTTGATTGTCTCTCAAGTTGGCAAGCAAACCATATCAAGGAAGATTCTACCAGAGATTAATGGTTCGGGATCCTTGGAGACCATATTCCAAATAGTGAGAATCCAAAAAATCTAAGCTTTGAAGCAATTTTTGAGAAAATGTTAGGGGCCTCAAAATCGGCCAAAAATCGGCCGAAAATTCCATAAATGCGCGATCGGGAAAGGAAGAGTTAAACTAACTACCGTAAATTCTCATAGAAGCTTTGGTCAGTACGTAAATCAAAAGGCCAGTGAAGCTTATAGGATTTCCTCAAGGTCGGGGTACGGCTTATACGACGTATCTATGCCTGTTAAGTACAGTATAAAAGTAACAATTTCCAGCCACAATTGGTGGCTTATAGGATTGTTCAAAGTTTTGGATGCAACTTATATGTATGCGGAATAGGCTTAAATGCACGAGAGTTCACAGTGAACCTTATGTCTTATACAGTGCACGCGGAACCCTAGAGTATAGCAGGCAAATATTATTTCATACAGTAGTTTATGTATCTGTGAGCCCATTTGGTATTGTCCGCCCCACATGGGTACCTTGACCAATAACAGTATCGCTACACGCCTCCCATAGCCACAATATTGTGAGAGCAGATGGGGCCATTGAGCTACTCGGTTGGGCAGGTTGGAGTCTCTCAGCGAGTCGCTCAGAGTAGAGAAGGGACATTAACCCTTTACTGACTGCATATTACTCTAATGCCTAATGCCCTTTTGTGTCATGATGCAGGGCTGCATTCATGCATCCTGCCGATCCTATAGGGTTGATGCACTCCTAAAGGGTGGGCATGATGCATGAATGCAGCCCTGGTAAGTAACAGGCCAGGGCTGCATCAATGCATCAAACACCGACAAAGGTCATGCACATTACTGCACTATGCGACACTTAAAGTGTTAACTTGGGGCCTTATGCTGCATAATACTGTAGCAGGACTATGTGGGCTGTGGGCGCAGATGGGGTTTATGTGGCCCCTCTGTGTGTTGACAGTGCACTGACACGAGGTGATAAGGCCAAAAAAAAAGAAGGTTTGTTTCAGGTAACCCGACCGACCCTATCAAAACATGGCCGACCCTACTTTTTTTATGCAATTTTGAAGAAATTTTAGGTTTTTTACCATTTTTTGGTCAATTTTAGGGGTTTCAAAAAATTAAAATCCGACCTACCGACCCTACATTTTCCTCCAATGTTACCTGAAACAAACCTCCTTTTTTGCCTAATCCTACTGTGTGGTACACCATACAGAGTACAGGTAGCTCTACGTCATGTAGTATTTGTACTTTCAGGGAGTGTACACTTGGTAACGTATTGGACTTATTCCCGAGGAAGTTCATTCATTCACACTCACGCCATATATTGAATTTAATTGTTTAAATTAACGTGCCCTTTCCAATGACTAAGCCTGTAAAATGGGGCACACAAAATTTGGCTGGACAGCTTTGAGTATCATTTGAAAGCATTGTTGAAAATACATCAGACTTATTTGGCATTTATACTGTATAGGCGTTGTAATACACACCCTCATTATCAATGTATGGACAAATATGGTTTATTAATAATGAAGCACTGGTAAGTACTATAGAAAGGTTTTGGAGAAGAAAATCAGGCAGAGAGTACATTGAATCCATCATCCTACCAGTTAGAATGGGGGAAATGACCACAGTAAGTCAAATGAGAATTGTTTCCATACGTAGTCTTTGTGTCTTTATGTCAACACAAAATCATAGCAGACGACAAACGACACTGCTAGTCGCTGGTTCCTGTTGGCACTGCTGTGACAGGCGTCGTCCAGCCGGTAACCAGCTGACAATCGCCGTGGCGCCCCCAGGCGACCACTGCTTGTACTAGGGGTGTTTGCATTAAGCGCTTGTTGCTCACGGTTCCAGCTGGTGCCTGCATTAGTGAAGCACTGTCTGCTGATGACCAGCAAAGGCCGTTCCCGCCCAAAAGTAAAAGTGTCGTCTGCTCCTTGGGGCCAGGCTGTAGACACGATAGAGCTATACACCATCCAGTCAAAGCTATGTAAGCGAATGAAAAGTAATTTTGAGTATCAGGAAAACTCGCAGAAAGCCAATAGTTTGCACATTTTTCTTCAAATGAAACCCTGAAAAAAAAGAGAATGTACTACCAGTGAACCCCGTTATGGTGGGAAATCCTGTTAAAATGGCGGACAAGATGGCAGCCCCCATGGACAGTCTCCACTTGAGACTGGACAGTCTACGCCAGAGCCTGATTAAGACAATTGATGCCTGTACTTGTATTAGCAGTCTCCACGAACCCGGGCCCTCCGTATACATGGCCCTCCCTACATGGCCCTCCATACATGGCCCTCCATACATGGCCCTCCATACATGGCCCTCCATACGTGGCCCTCCATACATGGCCCTCCATACATGGCCCTCCATACATGGCCCTCCATACATGGCCCTCCATACATGGCCCTACATACGTGGCCCTCCATACATGGCCCTCCATACATGGCCCTCCATACATGGCCCTCCATACATGGCCCTCCATACATGGCCCTCCATACATGGCCCTCCATACATGCCCTCCATACGTGGCCCTACATACGTGGCCCTCCATACGTGGCCCTCCATACATGGCCCTCCATACATGGCCCTCCATACATGGCCCTCCATACATGGCCCTCCATACATGCCCTCCATACATGGCCCTCCATACATGGCCCTCCATACATGGCCCTCCATACATGGCCCTCCATACATGGCCCTCCATACATGGCCCTCCATACATGGCCCTCCATACATGGCCCTCCATACATGGCCCTCCATACATGGCCCTCCATACATGGCCCTCCATACATAGCCCTCCATACATGGCCCTCCATACATGGCCCTCTTTGGCATCACCTATAAACTGCTTTGTGTGCCTGCCTAACTATAAATGGGGGTTTAAAACGTATCACCATGGCCCTCTCTACCCGCCATTTTGGGACAACAGAAGGACCAACATGCATATACCTTACATGTATATTAATTATTAAAGTACCCCACCTGAGTGTCAGGGTGATCTGGTATTGATTTAGTTCCACATACCATAGCCTTCCATAACTAGAAGTTCTAGGAACAGGACCTGTGGCTGGTAGAATAGACATGAGAGATAGAAACCCTGGAGGACAGAAGTAGTTTGGGTCTAGCATAGCCGTATGACAATGCCAGTATGATAACCGAACTGCTCAGCTTTGTGTGTTGTACCCTTCCTACACTGATCTAAGATCCCCAGTAACTGTGCCCCCCCCCCACTATCCCCTCCCTCCCTCCCACTTCCCCCACCCCTACACCACCATGGCCCATTCCCCAGATCCACAGCCCACCCCCTCCCCACCCCACCAAAGAAAGAAAAACACACCCCAAAAAAACTCAAGAAGAAACCGGAGCACCACAGGGATATAAGCCGGCCCGGTTGGAGGCAAGAGGATGGGCCCCTGGTCCAAATCAAAGGCATCTTGGCCATCTATGGATATGAGATGCGGCCGTGTGATTTGCGACCCATTTCGGAAAGAGAAAGGACTGGACACTGTAAGGCGAGCCTGTGGCCGCGGGGCAGTGTGATTTGTTAAAGGGCAGTCTGAGATGCACAGGAGGAGGGACAAGAGCAACAGTGGGATTTGGTATGGTTGGGTGTGGGTGTGGTGGTGGTCTTGGTTGGAGGGGGGGGGGGCTCAAATAGAGCATGTATGCAGGAGCACAGGTTAAAGGGGGACATAGAAGGGGATATACCAAGGAGGGTGGGGTAGTGTGGGGGGGGGGGGGGTACAAAAGCTACGATGAGGAGGGATCATGTCTGTGAGGACCCTTATTATTTTCATGGAAATCATGTCAATTCAGTGTATATGTACACATAAACAGTACATGCAATTCAAATATTAGAATGCTGTGAGATAGGCATAATACATGCTACCATTTTCTAGAACCACCTACTAATATGAAAACGCCCAACAAGCGGAGACGCAACAAAGTGGACGGGTGAGAAGGGAATTAGAAAGCACAGCCCGAGGGGGTGGATGGCCTCTGATACCTCCTCCTGTAACACACATTCTCCTCCAGGGTCCCGACAGTGTCCAGTCCCCACCCCACACCCTCCCACCCACCCACCACCCACCCTCCACCATCCTCCACCTAGTGGTGGTCAGACCCAGCCTCACCAACCAGCCCCAAATGGCTACATTAGCAGGCGGGGAGGAAATTACACAGGGCCGACGCATACAAATGTGAGACAATATCAGGGAGAGGGCATCTTTGGATCTGGCCCTGACCACCTTCATCCTACTGCCTGGCCACCACCCCTAGCCCTCCTTCTCCTTGTCGGCAACAGTGATTGGGGAAGGGAGGGCTTAGTGGGGATATGGCTATGAGAGGTGGCGGTGGTGGTACCAGAGGTGTGTACATGTGGATGGGGTGGGGAGTGAATTGTAGGGGATTTAGGAGTGGGTTGAGGGGATTGTGTGGTCATTACATGGAAGGGGTTATGGGACAGAATGGGGTGTCTGGACATGTGCCTCCTGGATATTTGCCCCTGAAGACTTTCCCTGCTCTGCCATTTGCCCCATAAAGATTATTGCCCATGCCCAGACCGCGGTGATGGGTGTTTTCCAGTATGATTAGACCTCACATGGGGATAGGGTGTCCAGGATTTGGGATGTGAGTATCGATTTATCAGGCAGATGTACAAATTTCATCCCCCTTTCGAAATCCTTGATGTATTGGCTTAGATTCTCTAGTTAGATTACAAGGATATCTCCATGACATGTAACCAAGATCAAAAATATTTCTGGCTGTGTCTAATATATGAGTGTTTATAAAGAATATGAACTGGAGGAGTTCATTTCAGACAAAAATTGGAAAAATAGTGTGAGTGCGAGGCGGGCGGGCGGGGGGGGGGGGCTCAAAATATACCAAGATCCTATCATGAAACACAGGATTACCTTCGTCAGTAGACCCATATTATGGTGTTGGATCAGGGGTCCTAGGCCCCCAATCAGAGTAAGGGGACAATACACCATACTTTTCTTATACAAGCGAGTATACACTTCAAGGTGCATACACCTATGCTTAAAGGTTTACAGAGAAGAGGGGAGGGAGGGAAATTAAGGTAAAAAGACTTGAATATATAAGAGGCATTTGGGAAGGAGTATATAGGGGTGAGGATGTAGAACGAGTTAGCAGGTGTGGTGTATACTGGGCCAATGATATGTAAGGGTTGGCAGCTGGCTGGGTTTTGGTCGGAGACATTTTGTGACTCATGCAGTAATATAATGTCAAGAAGCCATATAATATTATAATGTATGTGTATGGAGGGGGAAGTGGTCTAGGGATACAGCATGATATTGTGTGAAGGGGGTGGTGGTTGTGCCTGGAGCCCCAGTTGTATTTAGCAGGAGAACCTTCCCACAGTGTCCAGCACCAAACCACCTTCAATCATGACTCCCTCCAAGCGGACAGCCCATTTTCCAAAGGGACACCCCCTACCCCTCCGTCCTCAATGGAGGTAGGCCCTTTGGGTAGTTGACAGGAAAATGGAGAACTATCCTTATAATACTCTCAGGAGAAACTCCTCGATTTTATGCACACACAGTTAAAGCTGCTATGAGATTTAAGCCCCACTGCCACTTCTGGCATCTATGTTTCCCCCTAAGATTTTAAATACTTAAAGCCTTTATGAACAGTTTGAAAGGAAGTGGGCTATCTGCAGTAGACATGGTCTACATATGGGGTTTGATGCTTAGCTAAAGAACTTAAGAGCGACTTTCCGTTTGGATGTCTGTCTGTTTGCGCCTTTACAATGTTATGAATACCTGTCACCACCAGGCCTCTCTTCCCCACTCCCCCCCCCCCCCACCCTCACACACCTTCCATTCCCATGCTCTCACCCCTCGCCCGATCCAAAGGCTGGTTGATAAGGGACGAGTCCCATCCGTGTGCATGGATTATACGGGACTATCGCATCCTGTTACTTCAGGTAGTCGGGGGCTAAACCCTATCTCCTTATCAGGCCAATCCCCTCCTTTCACACCTGGAACAAAGAAACTTATAAGAAATTCACCCATAATGCACTGCATTGGAGTCGGGGGCCTAACCAGAATGCATTGCTGTGAGCCAAGATGGCGGCCCCCATAGCCTAATGCGCTAGTGCCGTTATCCGCGATTGGAATTCACGAGAAATCATTTGTTCATGGATATGGCAAGGGGAGCCCTTTCTCTGCTAAGGATGATCTGTGTATGACCTGGCTTAATTCTACAGAAATGAAGTTTTGTCTACATGATATACTGTATAGGTTATGCAGGTATGTACGGTTGTCAGACATTATACATTAGTATACTAAATGTTCACTTGATAATCATACGGTGTCGATGAAGGGCTTCCCTAGTAAAAAGGGTCTATAGATATCTTCTCTTTACTGTCCACTCTTTTGTTTGTCTGGTGCCCACATGTGAAGACGCAGAAACATTATTATCTGTAGAATTGATGTCCAATGAAGCTTTCTCGCCATGAATATGACATAAGCTGTCGGAATGGCATCACACAACCATTACTCGCTCACTACAGTATCGATTGCAATTGGTACATCGTTGGCTTTTAACCCTTAAACTTTGAAGGTCTCATATGATATAGTATACATAATTCCCTTTATTTCATGTGGAGAAAAAAGTTTCTATGCTTAAGTACTAAAATGGCCGTTCTCCACAGCCCCGTGGAAAAACTGAAGCTCATTCTCCATGGCCTGTTTCTCCACGATCATAGCAAAGAAGCCAATTTTTAAATGTATATTTTGATAAAATTGATTAAGAGTTACATAAAATAAATACAGAGATCCACTCTTATCAGTCTGAACTCCTGAACTTCTGTCTATTTATCATCCTGCAGCATTTGATATTATGGCGTTGGTGCCCCCCCCCCCCCCGAAGAGTCAGCATCATGTATAAATGTGGCATTCATGCATTATGAAAACTCAATATGGGTATGTGTTAATAAATATTATTGTTTCATGGATTACATTTTTTTAGATGTGCCCAACCCTAAGAAAAACATACAGTATTTCCTTTGAAACATTGATGCTTATAAATGCAGCCCTGGCAACTAATTCGATCACTAGTGCTGCATTCAATCAACATGCATCCACTGCGGAATCAATGCACTCTCAAAGGGTCGGCACAATTCAGGAATGCATCATGATATAAACAAGCCTGGCATATTGATAACACACTATGCGGCCCTTGAATGATTAATGATCATCTATCCAGCATGACCCTCTCAAACTCGCACATGTTTCCACCCTATATAGGTCATGAGCCTATATCAAATTCTCAAATGCTTTAACACTAGCTGTCCTCCTTTCTAAACAACCCTCCCTGTCTTCTCCCCACAGAACCCTAGTGTTGTGGGAGACCCTACAACTGCAGGACTTATCAGAATTCCCAGCAGCCCCGCCCAGTCAGCCATCATCGGCAACCCAGGCCACTTCCGGTAGCCCACTTCCGCCGGCGGCGCAGTGCTTTCTGTCATCAGTGCAGGCTCGATGATTACCGAGGCGATTCCGCGGCTGCGGCGGTGGTGGTCGGTCTTCCAGGGAAAAATACACTGAAAAAGAGAGAATTATTGAGGCCCAAAGAGAAAAAGAGGCATTGACAAATTTTAAGGGTGCGTCTGTCGGTTATCGTCAAGGCATGTGGCGGTAATTGTCATCTCGAGGATCTAGTCGCTCATTCAAATCTGCCGAAAAATAAAATAGCCGGGCTTGGCTGTCATCTGTACCCGCTTGATGGCGTTATCCATCACATCCCTCAGGAATTTGCTGGTGTGAGACCCCAATACGCTGCTTTTGTTGGGTTTCCACTTGGGTGCCCTGTACCTTGCAGTACTTTGGTTCCTTTCTTCTTTACAATACGGGAGCAAATCGTGATCACATGTAGTACTGAACGGTTTAGGAATCTCTCTGTCTCTTTGTGTACTGCTGTCTCTTTCTCTGTCTGTATTGCTTTCTCTGGCTGTGTGTTCGTGTCTGTCTGTCTGTCCAAATTCCTAGTACACAAAATAAATAAACAAACACACTAAAACAAACAAAGGATATGCCCTCTTATGTCCTTCATCGATTCCCCGTCAGTAAGGAATACTGCCTAAATAATTGTTATTTTTTACTCACGTGTCCGGGATGTATTCATTTCCCCAGGCCGAACCATCAAGGGATTCTTTTCTTGATTTAATCAACTTAATACAAGCATGTGTAATCCACCAGGAAAACACTAGGGACAGATTTAAATGCACAGAAATGGCTTGGATAATCTTAAGGATTCAGTTTCCTCGTGTGCCCTGGATAAGACCTTTATTCCCTCCGTGTCTGAGGCAGACAATCTACTGAACCAGCAGATTGTGACAAACCAAGACAATACAAGAAAATAGCATGTCAGATATTAGATAGAACTGTAGGAAGAGTCATTGCTCAGGGCATAGTTATAAGCTTATACTGAACGACCAATGAACTGTTTAAATCATCTGTTTAAAATGTCAAAGATGCAGAGGAAAATGCACAGCTATAGGATAGAAATTCGGTGTTTTTGTCCAGTGGATTCAGTAATTCGGCTCATTTACCTTACAACCCATTTTTATTTCATCGACATATGCCAGTTTAACGAGACATGGCTGTGCATGTAAACGACCCACCTGCTCGTCAGTATAACTCAACAAAGGATATCACCTCGTTTTCCGCACCGTCTCCCCACCCCCAGAAGAAAGTATAATTGCCCTTTTTCCCTATAAGTATACTGCCATTATTATTCTGTTTTTCCCTCCAGCAATACAATCAAGGGATTATTATTTTCCTGGTGTAATCAACTTAATTAATACACGCACGCAAGTTGTAGAAGCATGCCCCAGCTTGAAGGATATAGCTCCAGGCCAAGGGTATATCCAAGAAAGGGCCATTTGACTGCAGTCCCAGTAATTATCTAATTAAAGCCCGCGGGTCGTTAGCCACCGCAATTAGCAACGTCTGGCATAAGGTGGAGAAAGATGCTCGTGTAGGGGATACTGGAGGAGGAAAAGGGAATAATATAGGGTGTAGGTATAGTACAGAAAGGGTGGGCCTTATTATGGTGTTAATACTTCTGGTGCCACTGGAGGGCTAGGGAGGGTATTGGAGTGTAGGGAGATGTATAAGAGGTGAGCTATGTACCAGCTAAAGCATGGCTTTAGTATAGGCAAGACAATTTATGGTCTGGGGTTAGAAATGAAAAGGATGAATGTGCTGAGTAAACCTAGAAAAAGGACAGATAGTTTGTCTGGCGTACCAGAGAGAGAGGGGGCCTCATTTGGAATCGATACACGACTGTACAACTATTACTCTACTTGTAGACATCTGAATATTGACAGATTAAAGTGGTCTGGGATTTGCCTGAAAATAAGGATCTCCCCACGTGAATTAACACTAAAATAGAGATTTTAAATGTAATCGAGTAACTTTTCAGCGATTCTGTCTTTACCTAACTTACATAATTATCTGAATAATATTCGATAGTCAAGCTTTTAGTCTTTCTAATTCGAGATAATAAGCGAAATAACTATTTTGGTGGCAGGATAAACCATTGATTGGTGATATTAACCCTCTTAACAGCAGTATCCTTCCCCTCTCATTCCTATTGAGGCTGGTCTAGCTATCATTCAGAACCAAGAGACAACAACGACTACAAAGAAGCAACTACGATGTAATGGACAGTGACTTTATTGTATTATCAAACCATGCACAAAGCTTGGTATCTCAGGGGACACCCTTGTGATATTAGCAATTGGATACCATTAGTAACCTTACATAGTAGGTTCCCTTTTATCATCTGAGCTCCAATCGAGTGTGCCACAGTTAGACTGCCTTAAAACTAAAAGCAGTCCCCCTTATGTAGGATTAGAGAGGAGTCACATGACTATCAACACTAGTGTCATCTAGTAGTCGGTAGTTGTGTATGCCTGGATATATCTAAGTGTATAACAAACATTATATAGATAACGACATAATGTTGGTATATAAATACCGGGTACTCAACAGAACATAATGGCATTACATATAACGAACCCTGTCGGTATACACGAGGATTGAATAAAATCCTATTATGACAACAATAGCTTATAACAGTATTATAACGACTCATTACACTACCCTTAAAAACTATCCACTCTTCATGACCACATGTAAGTCTCCTTCCCGTTTCATAGCAACCCTTTTGCTGGTTCCCATCCACTCACCACATCTCTTTCTACCCCCCCCCCCCCCACCTTCCCTGCCCCTTCCACCTACTACCCACCCTTTAACCCGTTAAGGATGACGCGATGCCTCAAACTGGTTCAAAATAGCCTAAATAGCCTAACTGCCTTATTCCAAGATAAGTATACAAAAGTACAATACAATACATTATCAAGGCATCATATTCATTTGTCGTCATGATGCGCCATGGTATCACAGGCAAGTAACATTCTGGCACTGCATTGGTGCATTGAAGTCATTCAGTGCCTCTATATGGGTACCCACGGTTCTGGCCGTGTCGCCGTGTCAAATTTTAGCAAAAAGAGCTGTGTCGCCGTGTCGAATTTTATGCATATAGGAACTCATAGAAAAACTCCTGTGAGTCGAATTTTACCCCCAATTTAGCCGTGTCCGTCGAATTTTAAAAGGGCCGTGTCGCCCGTGTCGATTTTTAAAAGGGCCGTGTCGCCGTGTCGCCCGTGTCGATTTTTACCCATGTAGAGGCACTATTCACCCGGGTTGCATTCGTGCATCATGGCGGGAAAAAAGGCATACTACCCTCTGCTGCCGTATAAAGGGTTTAGGCATGCCTGGGTCTGGGCCTCCAATGTCAATTAACAGCTGGCCACTGATCAGTTCATCAGCGGATAAATTGGGTTATCGACCCGCCCCGCCGAATGGTAACAAGAACTCTGAATTTAGTCCCGTTGGAAGTGATTGATAGCACGTCAGTGGGGGCAGAATGGTATTATGGAAGAGAAAGAGAGAGAGGGAGATGGGGGTATGTGAAGGGGTTGGCTGTTGGGGGAGGATTTTTTGCAGCCACTCAGAAGGGATGGTCCATATAGAGGCGCACAGATCACCATTTCTGCTGAACTGCTCACACTGGAAACAGGATGGTTCCATGTAACCTCTACCTTGTTCTTGGAGAGTGTAGGGGCAGCCACACTGAAAGGATGATCTGCACGCCTCAAAGCCAATGTTATGAAGCATTGAAATATGTAATAAAAAGGCTGTATTGATATAATGGGCTTCATCTTAGAAGAAGGTCTAACAAGTCAAGGAATGATCGAAGCAATACATCGCTGCCTAAAGAGATTTACCTTCTAGTTTTTCATTCCATATTCAAGCCTAAAATGTGGCCTGAAGGAATTTGAGAACTGTTTACATGTGCTTTGTGTACAGTCCCACCGCCCCCGTCTCGTCTCAATACACTTGTGTTGACAGTTTAGATAATGAATTAGGGACAAAAACAACCTGTTATGTTTGCATTATGTGGGGCAGGTGAGAAAACGACGGCTGTTATCAATGACCCTCAGCAAGCTTTTAATAATATTTGCCTTAATCATTTTCCTGCGTTCACCTATTCCACAATGTGTTTTTGATGTCACCTGAAAGCAATAAAAACATTGATGAATATAAATTCAGTTATATTATTTGGTAAAAGAAAAGGACCAGCGATCTGAATAAACGGGATCTTGGTTGTTTTTGGTATTAATTTTGAAACTCATAGAAAATGAGAATGTCATGGAAAGTCATGGATTTAAAAAAAAAAGTGAGTCAGGTAAAGTCAGGAAATTTTAAAAGAAAAAGAAATATTGCAAAATCCAAAAGAAAATACCATTTGCTCTTGGGATTTAAGCATCATAGTATCAAATGAAGAAAATTGGAATGCAGACCAGGCCATAGTCATAGCCATTGTAGAATCTTAAAAGCAACATCTTTGATTCTGAAGTACACACTTTAGAACTATTATAATATAAAATATTATAAAATAACATATTATAATATAAAATAATAAAAAGTATTATGGTGTATGAGTAGCATCTGAGTTGACCCGAGTACTGTTCTGTATGCTTGCAGCTGTCACGTCAGGACAAGGACGACATGCAGGTCGTCCTACCCCTACTGGAGGAGCTGGCGGACCAACACCCAGACCCCGAAGTCACTGAGATGGCCTCCGACCTGCGCATCGCCATTGCCACACGCGGGGCCGTATGGTCAGACCTCCTCCGCGACGCGAAACAGCGAGACCGGGATAAGGCTAACCGGAAAGAGAAATCCGCAGCGGAGGCAGAACTTACGACACTGAAAATGCCAACAGAATTGCCAGTTAAGAAGGAGGATGTTAATGCTGGTGATGGGGACGGGAAAGGAAAACCGCGACCACTTATTGAGGTGCTATCGTCGACGGAGACGCCGGAAGTGAGCCCCAAACTTGAAGTAAATATTAAACCGGAAGTACATGTCAAACCGGAAGTCGACTTAAAACCGGAAGTGAAACACGAACCGGGAGTAGCAGAGGAAAAACCGGAAGTAGCTCTCTCAGACTTCCAGCAGGCCATCGAGGAGCTGTGCAGCCCAATGATCCCAGTCCGTGGCCACGCTCTCATATCTCTGCGTCGATTAGCCGAAAAACGAGACGTTGAAACATTAGAAAAGCATGACCTCCTACTGAAAGTCTTCCGCGAAAATCTGGATCACTTTGACACCTACCTCTACCTGGCTGCCATTGGAGGCCTGGCTGCACTGGCTGACAAGAAGCCAGATGCCCTTCTGCCCGTGTTAGCTGCCGAGTATGCAGACCAAGACACAGCAAGCGGGGAAGATGGCGACCGGAAGCGGAAACGGTCACCGGAAGTACGCATGAAGCTGGGAGAAGTGCTACTGAAGACCTCCCGTACTCTGGGTAAGTCACATACGTCCTCTTAATATCAGGGAGAGTCTGGAAAAGAAGGTTTCATTATAGAACATTCAAATAATCATAAATAGATCATGGCTAAGTTATTGGTGTAAAATGAAAATTAAAATTTCGTACATGAATACAACTAATTAGTTGAATACCATTAAATCATGTATCATTAAACAAGATACAACATAAATCATCGAATAATTGCATCCTAGTAAGAGAGTTTAACTCATCTTTTTATATTTCATCAATACAACTACACGTATTATATAATTATACTGAACCAATAAATTAACGTGGAATTGAATCAAACAAGCACCCAAACCCTGAGTCTTTTGTGATGTTAACCACAGGCCCTATCATTTCAATGGTTTTGAGATGGTCCAATTGTTTCCAGACTGGAAACTAGAATACATGTTGCTTAGGAGCATTTTGCCGTAGTACATGTATCACATGAGATGCAAGTGCCCTGTGTATAATATCTGGTTGCAATAAGAATTTCCATTTCTTTAAGAAGCAGGATAGATTTATGTTTGTGCCCTTCTGAACCTGAGAGATTGATGTACATAGATAAGTGTCGAGTCAGCGACTTTTAGACTAGACGATAAATTAGACTTAAGGCTGAGTCTTTGCTAGAGCGGACAGCATAATAGATAACCTGTTTACAGGGTATATGACCATATACAGCAGAGTACACATAAATTTGTTTTTATACCATACCAGAATGACATGAATAAGCACGCAGCAATATGATAAAGAGCGATAATTTTGATTTATCCAAAGATGTGTACATATAGTTGTAACCATAAGTTACAATTATGTTATGTTCCTTGATATATAGACGAGAGAAAAAGCATACTAGTACACTATCCCTTTCTTGAATATATGCAATATTATATCCTACCCATGAGTTATTATTGTTGATATCTTACCATCAAGACCAATGAATGTGTTTAAAACATGTCTTCAAACAAATGTCTTCCGATCATATAGAGTGCTGGACTGGGAATAGAAACACATTAAGAGAGACTTAAACCCCCACCCGCTCTATTCAAGCCCAGAGTGCCAGTCCACGCTCAGCTCTGACTGCTACTGCAGGGGCAGCAAGCGTTTTGTCCTTAAAATGGGACAAATGCCTCTGGCTTGCTTGGAGAAGATAACTTTCCCTATTATGAATATTGAATAAAGCAAGAAGGTGGTGTTAATATAATACACTCCTCTACAAACAGCAGTTGTCTGGCTCAATACCCGACTAGAGAAGGAGCGGATCTGTCTACCAAGGCATTGTTTAGAAAATAAGAAGAAAAAATAAAGAAAGAAAAATGCAGGACAGGAATAGAGAGCCCAGGGAAGTGTGAACTCAAGCCCGCCAACCGCAAAATGGTTGCCTCAGTATCGTTATCTAGGGAGAGCTAGTCAGGCAGCGGTCTACACATTTAAATAAATCAACAGTATGGAGTGCCAGTGTGGACAATGTATCTATACTAGTAGTTTGAGGAAGCTTCCATTGAACAAATCAAAAGGTTTTTACGTGTAGTATATTGCCGGATATATATTCAACAAAAGATAATTTCGTTATATTATGTGTGAAAGAGATAAGAGGACAATCCCAGCATTTATCGATTTGATTTTACTGTATGCAGCATCAGGCATATTTTATTTTAATTTTTGTTTGGGGGGGGGGGGGGGGAGGGGGGTAGCGTCAATTTTAATCAATAATCTTTATTTTTCCTTGGCCCAATTATTTTTTCTTCACAATGTGCAAGGGTGTTATTGGAAATATCACAGGAAGAGCGGATCACAATACATTGTCAGTAAATGTCCTTCTACATTTTCTGTAACAATCCCTCATAGGTCTTCACCACTCCTCCATTCCTCCATTCACGATAGCCCCACTCGTTGGCAGTTTCGATTGTTGCTCAACTCTTCGAGCCTCTGTCAAAAGGACCGCCTCGGATAATTGGATACCCAGGCCTCATTGTAATTGAATCCATATCGGATTTACGTTTTAATATTAGTGTAATTTATTATAGCAATGAGGAGGGTGGAGAGAGTGTATAGAGGGGATACTGAATATGTAGGGTGGGAGAGGGAGAGGATGGGCCATCTCCTGAAGTTAACAAACACGATTTGTTCATATCACCCCATGCCATACCCACTTCTCCCAGACAATACCTTACTAGACAGGAATCTCATCTGCATTTCAGTCAGAGACTTCCCCGGTGGGGGACAGAATTTGAAGCCCAATGTTATTGGAGGGTCTTTACTCCTGTAGCAAAGCAGGACATGGTATAATTGAGTATCACTGGCTGGGGATACCATTTGTCGTGTTATATAATAAGCCCCAACCCAGGCAATGATACCAGCTTATCTGGATAGGCCTAGGGGGTATGAAGCAGGTGAGGACATGAACACCGCCTCAATGGCTTATCGCCTTAATGATATTTCATTAAGTACAAGGACCTAGGAGGAAATCAATTAGAATTGCTTACACAATCAGAGCGCATGCTCTCAGAGGGTACTCCACGGTTAGGATACCATTGCTCATTGAGTCACCCTGTAATTAGATTGATGCCCATGGCTGCAAGAGGGCAGATGCATTTAGTAAAGCTGATATTTAACCAACCTTTTAAATTTGATATACTAAGCACAATTGTACTTCATAGCTCATTACACTTTGTGATCAATATAAATAAACCAGGCAATAATCAGTATCACAGAGAGAAATATTTTAGTATTTGATTATATTATTCATATCAGCATGAACAATATATTTCACCTGCTCATAGCCTAAACCCCACTTAGCCAGAATAACACGTACACCAACTTTACCCTCTATGCATAGTAAACTATTATTAGGCCTAACGACCCCCCTTTGGTCGATCTAATCATGATTCATACTCATGCATCATGCCAACCCTATAAATTGGTTCACCCCAAAAGGTTCGGCATGATGCACCAAGGCAGCACGGCGAGGTACTCACTAGACTGCATTGGTGCATCATGACGGCCAGTATCAAAGAGTTAATATTGGTCTGGCTCTGGCGTCATCACCAAAATGACGTCATAGTTAAATGCCGGGGTTTGGACTAATTAAAGCTAGAGGAGTCTCACATTTACCTGTGGGCGTATTTGAGGGCTGGCCATTTGGCAATTTGGGTGTCAACCCTGACGGTCAGAACGGTAATTGGTATATTGGTGGCAGTCTTACAACGTCACTGTGTCAGGAGCTCCTGACATGACTTCGGGTAAGGCCTTGCTACTAATGATGAAAACCAATACTCAACCTGCTTTCATTCCATAAAATGCAATTACATTCAATTACATTCAACATATATGAGTATGGTATACAATACAGGTGTAGTGCTCACTCTCATTGTAGATGTCAATTGTTATAACACCTTACACACAATGTACCGTAGGTTCTATTCTATACGCCTCATACAGGAGAGCCGTAGAAAGACTAATAATGAAAAGACAACCGTCAATCGAATAACAAATTTAAATGTGTGAAGAATTAAAATGTAAATATTACCAAATACCCCTGTTCGGATTGTGTCAGGCTTGATAAGTGATCACAAACCTGTGGATTTTTTAATATTAAGATGTTAGATAAAACATACTCTCGTTCCCAAACCCTTCCGAAAGAAGGCTCTGGTAACAGCCAAATGACCTTGAACTTTGGATTTTGCTGGGTCTGGGCAACCCCTGCTGGTAGGCTGGAACCAGCGAACAGGAACAGGAAATGGAACCAGAATGTATGATGGTAGTTTAAGGTAGTTTTACCATCAGCCTTTCTGGTTCCATTTCCTGTTCCTGTTCGCTGGTGCCAAGCTACCAGCAAGGGTTGCCCAGACCCAGCAAAATCCCAACATTTGGCAGTTACCAGAGCTAATGTGACCAACACCGCCCTCCCCATTCCACATAGTATGGTGTGTCCAGAGGTGTGCGGGTAGTGTAGATTACAGCTTAGCTATAGATCCCCTCTCCCCACTGCCCCCCACTCCCGGCCACGTACACAGTGGTACATGAGGTAGAAGGGGTACAGCCAGCCACACATGCTATAAATAAAGGGAAGATCAGCCTAATTATCTCCCTAGCTGGCGGGTGTGATAGAGCCGTATATGGTGATATTCTGGACCGTGGAGGATGTCGGGGTATAGTGTAGGCTAGCCCCCCACCCCCTCCCACCCTCTCGTGCTGGTCTCAACAACTGCCCTGTTTCCCATGCCCAGAAACAGATAGGGAATGATATGATATCTGTAGCTCAGAAGGCATTATACAATAGTCACAATATAGTGGTCACTTCCTCTATGGTTCAGTCATTAACAATAATTTCATCAAGATTCCATCGTAATTATTATAAATAGGTAACTAGGGATGACATGGGGGAGGGAGGGGCAAAATATGTCACCGGTTCTCAGTGAAAAAGTATGCACATTATATAATGGTAAACGTAAAAGGCCGCGCATGCAAATAATGATTTTGGACCCCCACACCCTACTGTTGGCCACTCTCTTATTAAGCCGTTCTGTGCTTCATTCAATATATATATATATATATATATATATATATATATATATATATATATATATATATATATATATATATATATATATATATATATATATATATATATATATATATTAATCATAGATAATATACCATATATGTGTTTGTGTGGCTGATTACATCTGTTTCAGTGCTGCCATGTCCACATAATGCACTGGGATATGGGGTGTACTGGTTTTAGGGATGGAAAGACAAACCCGAAATAAGATTAAATTCTATGAGTAAAGAGGAAAAGAAATTACCTTCCATCGTCAATTGCCTACTGGCCGAGCCGTATCCCGGTTTTTATATATTACGCCTTGTCGCATAGGATTTGGAGAGACACTCTTGCAATTGGACTTGTTTGGAAATCACATTAATGGTGTAGAAAACTGACACCCCTTGTTGTGTCATGTTATTGTGGGCTTTACTTGGAAATGCATCTTCCATCATGATGATGTCAAATAGGATTACAACTGAAAGACGACAGCTCTTCCTGGGTAAAGATCCCATTGCGTAATGCTATTTCAACATAACACATAGAATGTAATACAAATTTGTGATTAGGGGTTGAATGAAAATAAAATAGAATCACCCTTTGTGTACTGATTGTATACCGTAATGGCCCGTGTAAGCGCAGGGGTCTCAAATGAGCGCAGGTCTCGTTTAACCCTTAATGGCCGAGCATCAACTATAGGTAATACCATGGGAGCCGAGCATCAACTATAGTTGATGCCATGGGGGCCGATCGAGCATCGTATAGTCAGCAAAACGCTATGGGATTCAGCAAAGGCTCGGCCCAGGGAAAGCTCCTGTAAAAATGCCCCGCCCCCATGCATGGTCTATAAAAATGTGGCCGGCTTTAAACTTTAAAGCGTGAAGTGCAGGTCTAGGACCCCCTAAAACCCCAAATCTCTAGTCAAAACGACTCACATTTATAAGCACAGGGTGTAATAAGCACAGGGGTGCTTGAATGAGCCATTACGGTATTTATATAAGTTTAATGATTGTAAGGTGTTCATATGTCGTACCACAGAAGAAAAAAACCCTGTTATTACACCGCCTTAAAGGCTAGAGTCCACTACAGTTGACACAATGTGTAACTAGCCTGAGATTGACTGCAGTTGACACCACTGGAATCTACTATCGTCGTCACTATCATATAGTAATAGTATATAAATCGCAATTGGGGCCCTACTCATAAGAACTAACATTCCTCAGAGCTCACCCCCATATCTAGTAAAATATCAAAGCCCAAAGGGCAGCTGTGTGTCTAATTATCGAAATGTGTAGGTTTTCCAGAATTGTATAAGCTTGCTCTCTTATGCTTATGGGCATCTAATATTCATCTCCATGATTTAGATGTATTAATACTTTAGGAATTGAACATAAATCTCTCATACCTGATCATTTGGAAATTGCAGGTCCGATGGTACCCAGATACCGTGACTTGCTGCTGAGTTCACTGCTAAGGGGAGCCCGGGACCCTGACCCCCTGGTCCGTGCCAGCGCTGTGTCCAACCTGGGAGAGCTGTGTAAACTCCTAAAGTACTCCCTGGGCAACATCATCCACGAGGTAAGTGAGGGTACACACATATCTCACTGAGGGATAGGCAGGGAAGTCGGTACAACACGATCCATGAGGTAAGTCAGGGTACAGACAGATCTTACTAAGGGACAGTCAGGGGGCTCAGTACAACATGATCCATGAGGTAAGTCAGGGTACAGACAGATCTTACTGAGGGACAGTCAGGGGATCAGTACAACATGATCCATGAGGTAAGTCAAGGTACAGACAGATCTTACTGAGGGACAGTCAGGGGGCTCAGTACAACATGATCCATGAGGTAAGTCAGGGTACAGACAGATCTTACTGAGGGACAGTCAGGGGGCTCAGTACAACATGATCCATGAGGTAAATCACGGTACAGACAGATCTTACTGAGGGACAGTCAGGGGATCAGTACAACATGATCCATGAGGTAAGTGAGGGTACAGACAGATCTTACTGAGGGACAGTCAGAAGGCTCAGTACAACATGATCCATGAGGTAAGTGAGGGTACAGACAGATCTTACTGAGGGACAGTCAGGGGGCTCAGTACAACATGATCCATGAGGTAAGTGAGGGTACAGACAGATCTTACTGAGGGACAGTCAGGGGGCTCAGTACAACATGATCCATGAGGTAAGTGAGGGTACAGACAGATCATACTGAGGGACAGTCAGGGGGCTCAGTACAACATGATCCATGAGGTAAGTGAGGGTACAGACAGATCTTACTGAGGGACAGTCAGGGGATCAGTACAACATGATCCATGAGGTAAGTGAGGGTACAGACAGATCTTACTGAGGGACAGTCAGGGGATCAGTACAACATAATCTATGAGGTAAGTCAGGGTACAGACAGATCTTACTGAGGGACAGTCAGGGGATCAGTACAACATAATCCATGAGGTAAACAAGTATTTAGAGACAGATGTCATTTAGGACCTAGACAATTCTGACGTATTCTATATCAAACTAATCCATATTATTGGAAGTATAGACATAAAACTAGGTAATGTTATTGTAGATTTTCAATTGGGCAACTGAGTGAACATTTACACTTCATTACTATTTCCTGTGTCGAATCGTTTGACCAAATACAATTTCACACTGCCCGTAAAATACACAGACTAGCAAAATCCTCGACCTCTGCCATACAGCCCTTCCACCCCACCCCATATGACCTCTAAAGGCGGGTGGAAAGTCTATGGGGAAATTCCAAACCTGAAAAAATAACCAATGAAATCTCCTGGCCTGTTGGGCGCTTGTGTCCCATTCCTGCAAGGTTCACAATCCTTTTTTGCCTTCACGGCTGAGAAGCTTGCAGAGTGGATTGAATGTTCCTTCTGGGACCTGCCCACCCGTTGTGGATTCCATGCCGCCAGTGCCCTCATACCAGCACCTTCCATGTGTAACTGTAGGGTCTGTATTCTTGGTATTAACCCTTGCTTAACCATAATATGGCTATATTATATCTAAACTTCCACACAGAAAGGATGCTTCACACTTGGGGTGTTGATCATCCTTTCCGCTTCACTGCTCAACCTATTGGAAAACTGTTTCTTCTTTGGCTTTCTTTAATCAAATAAGAAGAAATGGATGAATAAAACTACCGCCCAAGTAGATAGATTGATTCTTTTCGCATGGCAGCTCATCAGTACATGCAATGGTAACATTTTTAGGATGGATTCAAGCACGGGAATCCTCCAGAATCATTAGGCATTACCGCATGGTGCCCCAGTATAAAGGATACTAGAACAAACGGTGGTAAACAACAATACATGTCATTCTTCGTGTTGCCCTGTTCTTACCAGCAACAGTAGAAAGTTCTGTTGTTGAGCTCTTCATGCACGTTCCTATACTGTTGTAGTGATCCATGTAAGGCAGGTTTTTGCTGGCAGATCTAGAGGAATTTCCTTTTGAAATACAAATATGCTATTTAGATAAATTCATTATTTAAAAGCAGGCGCCATTAGAGGCACTGGAAAGAAACGTGAACTCACGTTCTGAGGACCCAGAAGTAGCGGGGCTGTTATTGCCATCCATAGGCTTATAATGACCCCAGAATAGCAAAGGGCGGTGATCAAACTACAACCAGAACCAGATTGAAAGGGACTGTAATGTTAGAACAACCCTACATAGAAAACGAAAGTCTGAAGAGAGAGAACAACAACACGATTCTTGTTCATACCCCTATTGCAGAAGACTGCCTCCACCCCACCGCCCCCCCCCCCATTTTATTCTGTTTACTGCAAAAAAATCTTTTACCCATAGATTACAGTGCAATTGGTACAGGGCACCTTCCTAACCTTTATCATTATGATAGTGACAACATTTTGCTCCAATTCTGTTTCTAGTTAATCTACCATAAATATTCGTGTACAAGCCTTACTGGTGTATAAGCAGCACCCCTTACTTTGAAAAATCATCCGCAGGGGGTCTGGGAATTTATACGTATGCTAAACTGATGCATTTCTGGCTGCAGGTTGTGGGTTGTGTGACTGCGCTGATTAAATCGGACCCTGACGTTGAGGTACGGAAGGCTGCCGCTCTCTTCACTACACTATTACTACAAGGACTCGGCAAGGATGCCACTAAGGTAAGAACATAATTATGACAATATCTAAATCGTATTGTACACTATGCAACATCTGTCTATTATGCAGCCGTATGTAACCTGCCCACCTTGCAGCCCTATGTCACCTGCCCACCAAGCAGTCCTATGTCACCTGCCCACCTTGGAGCCCTATGTCACCAGCCCACCTTGCAGCCCGATGTTGCCCGTCCACCTTGCAGCCCTATGTCACCTGCCCACCTTGCAGCCCTATGTCACCTGCCCACTTGGCAGCCCTATGTCACCTACCTGCCTGGCAGCCCTATGTCACCTGCCCACCATGCAGCCCTTGTCACCTGTCCACTGTGCAGCCGTATGTTACCTACCCTTGCAGCCCGATGTTGCCCGTCCACCTTGCAGCCCTATGTCACCTGCCCACCTTGCAGCCCTATGTCACCTGTCCACCTTGCAGCCCTATGTCACCTGCCCACCTTGCAGCCCTATGTCACCTGTCCACCTTGCAGCCCTATGTCACCTGCCCACCTTGCAGCCCTATGTCACCTGCCCACCTTGCAGCCTTATGTCACCTGCCCACCATGCAGCCCTATGTCACCTGTCCACTGTGCAACCCAATGTCACCTACCCACCTTGCAGCCCTATGTCACCTGCCCACCTTGCAGCCCTATGTCACCTGCCCACCTTTGCAGCCCTATGCCTGCCTTGCAGCCCTATGTCACATGCCCACCTCGGAGCCCTATGTCACCTGTCCACCTTGCAGCCCTATGTCACCTGCCCACTTTGCAGCCCTATGTCACCTGCCCACCTTGGAGCCCTATGTCACCTGACCACCTTTGCAGCCCTATGCCTGCCTTGCAGCCCTATGTCACATGCCCACCTTGGAGCCCTATGTCACCTGTCCACCTTGCAGCCCTATGTCACCTGCCCACTTTGCAGCCCTATGTCACCTGACCACCTTGCAGCCCTATGTCACCTGCCCACCTCGGAGCCCTATGTCACCTGTCCACCTTGCAGCCCTATGTCACCTGCCCACTTTGCAGCCCTATGTCACCTGCCCACCTTGGAGCCCTATGTCACCTGACCACCTTGCAGCCCTATGCCACTTGCCTACCTTGCAGCCCTATGTCACCTGCTCACCATGCAGCCCTATGTCACCTGCCCACCATGCAGCCCTATGTCACATGCTTGCCTTGCAGCCCTATATCACCTGCCCACCTTGCAGCCTTATGTCACCTGCCCACTTTTCAGCCCTATGTCACCTGCCCACCTTGCAGCCCTATGTCACCTGCCCCTATTCATGGCAGTTGACATGAGCCGCTCATGGACGGGCTTTCATCAGACTTGGTTGGCTTTACCAGGTCCATGCTTCCAGTATCATAAATAACACACACCCAATGGCTACCCCTATCTCCTGCCCCCTACCCCCATCTCAGTTGGGTTCCTAGTCAGTTGCAATCTCCACTAGACCAGATCTAATTAAGATACTGACACGCTGTGAGGCGATATTAGACAGATCTATGGCCTAACATGAGTCTGTGCGTCTGTATGCTAGCCCACATTAGCATAGCGTCCTATCAACCCCGCAGTCAACGGTATAGAGGCTCTAGATAAACAATAGTTAATCATGTTATAGATAATGCTGACGCATACAATAGGTTCAAGCTACAGAGTGTTAACCTTTGAGTGTACACTGTTTATACTGTTCATAATAGTGTGACTTACCTACCCTGCCCTCTTATACCCTCCCTCCCTCCCTCCCTCTCTCCCCCCCTCCCTCCCTCCCTCCCTCCCTCCCTCCCTCCCTCCCTCCCTCCCTCCCTCCCTCCCTTGTCCTCTCCCATCCGCTCCACCCGCGCTCTCTTTTCCTCTCCCACAAAGCATGTTTGATAAATTGCATAGAACAATGTAGAGTCACTATCAATACTTCCAGTAGGTCCCTTGTCAGGGTCCGAAGTAATTAATGGCTTTGGATAGTCATTTATTAATTAACCTCATTAATTGTGTCTTGCCAGCCATCGCCACAAGAGCTGAGTTGAAATATGACACGCCTAGTTGGTGTGTTAGTAGGGGGAATCCATGGGAAGGGTTCGTGTTGGATACTGTGTAATGGCACCAAGTGTCAATCATAAAAATTAGGCCATGACGATGGACTCTTTAAAGATCTCCAAGTGGGCTGTTTATTGGAGGTTCCAAAATGGTCTCACTACATTTAGAAGATGGGGTTAATATTAGTTCTTTTAGTTCTCTTGGTCCTATAGTGGGAAACCTTGGGTTTGTTACGACTGGGAGTGGTATTTACTCTGTTTAGTTAACTTGAATATTACACCATGAAGCTGGGACAACTCAGTCAATGAACCTATCTTCTGATTTACCCTTGCGTTGTCAGCCTTAATCTTTTTTTTCCAAATCCCTGACCCCAGGGTAAGTTGGCTTCATTGAACAATGACCTAATTATGCTACTAAATGCCCAGTCTTGATGGAAGTAGTAATATAGACAAAGTAGAACTCATCAGTCAAGGGAAATCCTACTAAGCCAAAACCAGTAGACGGATTAGCGTGTGTATTACTCGGGTATTACTGGGGCGGAGGAGGGTGAGGTAATGCTAGGTACAACTCAAACCAGGTTAAAACTACATAGTTGTGGCCTATTTTTCTGTTGTTTTGCACCAAGAAGACATGCAATAGCAGTAGGCCACTCCGAATCCAGCAAGGGATATGAATGCTGTTGGTTCAAAGTCTACACAGCAAATGCTAATAAATATGGATCACTGTAGATCTCAGAATATGCTTTTCGGTGTCTATATTAAACATTGTCATAATATTTATGACATCTAAGTGTGAATTTGGTGGTGACTATTCCAAGACAAGTTCTGCAGACAAGTTCTCTGGTTGATATGCTAACATTACGATACCACCAGTAACGATAGAGTGTCAGCGTATAGAAGGACTGATCGCGGCAATGGTGGAGATCATAAACCCATGCAGTCGATGGGTACACTGTATCTGTATATAATACTTAAATTGAGTGACTTGAAATTTGCTCCTAGCCTCTACTTTAGATGTCAGGTTTTCTAAGGATAAGAAACACTCAGTGGCAGTCAATCATACTTTTTGTGTGATTTTCTTCCGCTTAGAGATTAGATTAGATAGGCCTATAATGGAGTTGCTCCCTAAGCGCTTAAATCCCTCTGTGAGCAGGTCCGATCAGCTCGCCGTGCGGGGAGTCAATCGTCAGTGCCTGCTATTAGCGCTATCTAGGTATTGATTCCCTCACACAGATGGTGATTACACCACGGCTACCAGCTCAATGCATTATAGTCACCCACTCCATCAGAAGCTGCAGAGGCTGCAGTGGTAGAGGGCAACATTATCATACATTATTATGCAAATGAGCTAGTTATAACTGTCCTATTTTGAAGCCAATGTTGGTAAAATATATGATTCTATTTTATACCTAGTTTAGCATCAACAGAACTGCGGAAATACCTATTTTATCCCATTTTTGGCATGGAAATATACCCATGTTATACCTATTTCATTTTGGAAAGGTGGTATGACCACTGCTTGAGTCTTTACCTAGTTATTCACTCTTATGATCAAACTGACGGGAAAACAGATCTAGCTTCTTTAGGCGCTTTATACATGTGTGCCCTGTGACGAATATATGCAACTCGTCCTACATCATATCTACGGCGGTTTCCAAATGGGAATAAATTAACCGGTCAATTTCTACATGTATATGGAGATTATATTATATTCAACTGCTCCTAGATAAACTGATGACCATCTAAATCTGCTAAAGGCAGTCTAGACTCAGAAGAAAGGACGGCCAGACATTATCCGATTACATTGAGACAGTAAATATTTAATAATAAAACAAATCAACCCTCCTCTCCTAATAACCTTTTCATGTGCGACCTCCTTATTTTTTCCTCTCGCCTCCCATAGTATAGTCTTTCTAAATGGTTCTTCTCACAGTCTCTTTGAAATACACTCTGTCCCGTCCCCAAGCGTGGCACACCATAGCACTATCAAGTATTAGCAATGCAGAACACAGTACTAGGCAAACAGCAATGGCGGAAGTAGAAAAAGTGGTAATGGGATTTTAGTGGGATAAAACCAAGGTCGCACCTTAAAGCTTTGCATAGCTAGACGAGCACCTTTTTCTCTGTATTGGGTAAAGAAGCTAGTTGTTATAATAGATACGTGTGCAACCATATGCCGACCGGTTGCGTGGCCGGCAAGGAAGAGTCGGAGACATGAAGCATGGTTATGGGGCATAACTCTGGGGGCCTTGTAAGCTCTATAATATTGTTGGGCCGTGTTTTAAGCTTCTCCCCATCCTACGACCCAAGGACTGCCTGCCTTTCATAAATCGGCAGATAGCGGTGTACTTTATGTTTTCTCCCCCATTCCCTACCCCTCCTCCGCATTCCCCCAACCCGCCGCCTCCACCCATCGGGCGCGTGATTTACATTTAAATGAAGTGGAAGGGAAAAAAGGAGGCCCATTGCTTGGTGCTGATTAGAAGGCCTAGTCAATCACACCCTCAGCTTGCCACCACCCCCCTCCCCCCACCCTTTAGCTCGGTGAGAGAAGATCATATAACACTTGTGAGCTGCTTGGGGTATTGGAATAGTCATAATTCGGTCTTCCCTGGCGGTACTGGTGTTTCTCCCCTGCAGCAGCTCCCTGAGCAGCTCACCCTTTCATTGGAGCTGCTCACCCCCATATGTTGAGCTACACGCGCACTTATCTCTTGCGTCTTGCTTCACTGGTCACATGGGCACCTCCGAGGCAGTCAAGCACAGCATTGCCTTTGTTTGCGCTAGTGATCCAGAGGGTGGGCTTTTTAAGCGCGAGCTGCTCCCCTGGCTTTGTCGGGAGCGGTTTTGTCCTGCTCGTCGATTTGTCCCTTTACGAGCCAGGGATGCTAGAATTCCGATAAGTCGCCAAGATTTACGATGCTTTCTTTTTCTAGTGAAGACAAAAGAAAAGTCTTAGAACACCCAAAGTTGTCTGTGAATAAGGTGGGCGTCATAGATGTATTATTGTGAAGTAGGTAACTGGTAAATAAGAGTCGTAATAATACAATGATATAGTGTAATTCTGATATTAGGCGGAAACACCAGCTATAGTTGTATAGTTAATGGACTCATTTTATTTGGTAGAGTCTCTCAAATAACATATATATAGTGCATTTTATAGTTCAGCATGATTATATTTCGTTTCATAGAGGTAGTTCACCAGATTGAGTCGGGACACATACCTTGAGTCGGACACTTCTAGTTATTGACTCAGGGTTACTAAGCCAGAGTAATATACACTGCCTAATTTTCAGTTTTAAGACATTTTTGGGAAATGGGAAAATCTTTGTCCTTCAGTTTCTATTGGACATAGACAAAAGGAGACAAATGAGACAGAAAGCCATGATCGGGGGACAAATGATTCTTTTGATTTTTTTCCAAACACTCACTCTTTCTATGTTATATTCGCCTGCGATCTTTAACAATTTTTTCTCTCTCTTTTGTTACTATGGAAATGTACTAAAACCAAACTTCCCTTGGTAACTGGCGACCATAGACTCCAAGGCATTATTTTTTTCTGTTAAAGATAGAAATCATATTGTGAGCCAAATTTGTACTATTTCTCTCATCTTTTACCTCTATCTTACTTGAAATACCATCTAACTTCAAAGATCTACCGCCAAACTGGGCGAAAACTGGGCATATCCTGTGGTAACACATTTCAAGAACTGCAATACAACCCGAAAGTCATACTGTTGTGCACTTACCCTGGTAACAGGGGTGACAACAATCATACTACACCCATAACCACCCCCCCCCCCCAACCTATATATTTTGGGGGTGGGGTGTGTAACTTAGCTTTTCAGTTTTACCGTGGACGCCACTCTAATGGTTTCGAGGCTACAGGAGAGGTGGAAGCGAGGCTAGCGCATGCCACACGTCAAAGAGTGGTGCCAGGGATACTTCTCGTACTGCGTGAGATCTCAATGTGTGCAGAGGAAATTGTACCACCCGTATCTCCGCTGTTTATCGTCCGATCGACTCGCTTTTTGATAGGGACAAAAGGCGGTACATGCCGGCAGCCTGCAACTGTCGCTCACACCCACCTGCACACCCACACCCACCTGCTCTCCCACACCCACCTGCTCACCCACACCCACCTGCTGGCCTGAAATGGAATAACATACATGTATGACACATGACTTGAGGGTACTTTTTAACAAGGAATTCATTTCTGATGCCAGAATTGACCAATGAATGATTATAAGAGAGTACTATATCTAAGTACATGATAAGCTTCAGCTCCAGCCTACCCTGAGTCATCTGTGAGACCACTCACATGCTCAATCTTTAATTATATTAATGCATGATAGGTTATTTGTTGCTGTTAGGAATAACACATTTCTATTGCTTTTCACGAATTGAGGACCTTGAGTGTCCGACTCATGGTATGTTTCCGACTCATGCCACTCATGGTAAATCCTGCCTCTTGTATATTAATAGAACATACTATTAAAGGTCTTTACAACTTTTAAGTCCCAGTACATTGTCACTTAAACCCGCAGATCTTACTGCACGTCCGGTAAGAGTCAGAGTGCAGTCGGGACAGTTACTCAGCCCTATATATAGGAGCGCTGGGGCTTTAAACACCGCCGTCTACATTCTAGCACTACATCTGTAGTTCCTTTCATAGTGCATACCTGACCCCATAATTGGTTATCTATGAATAGCTCTCACATTTTTACAGCAGTCATATATCTCTAACCCTACTGCACCTATTGATAGAAGCCTTATTATGATTTTACCCGGTGCCCTCCAAAGTGAATGATCGCTGTACCCTGCTCCAGGGGCAATAAAAACAATATGGCGGCTCGTTTTATAGCTTCATGAATTCTTCTTTTTGAAATACTTCTCTTGTCCCAGATTCCAATGGACAGGGTATACATTCTTAACAGTCCTACATAAAACGGTACACACAGTCCTACATAAAACGGTACACAGGCGAGCTGCAGTTAGGCCTAATACACTTTTATTTTCATGTCAGAAATAGTGGCCGCTTATTACACCCACAATTTTACAGCCTAATTCCTCTAAACGCCCTTAAATGAAGGGTAATATCAGACTAGAGGACCCCATAGGTTCGGTGCGCCTATTGCCAGACATGGCCCACTTTTACAGTACCCGACTCCTAGACCAGGCTCCTAAGTAAAGTAGGTTAACCCTTCCAGAAATGGACTTGTGCCTAGTTTGAACTGCAGGCAGTACACTGAGAGAAGTATCAGAGTCCCCCTAGGTGGCCCTGGTGATAAATGAGAGTCAAGCTGCCAATGACTCCTCCTAGTTTTAAGTTGACTGCTCATATTAAAACAGTCAGCTCCACTTGACCCTTCACTAACCATTTTTATGAATTTCACTCATTGACATTTTCTATGTTTTTATGTGATGTCTTGACCGCAAGCCTTTGTCAGGATGTTTTAATAATTACTTATATTGTCCAGGGCCATAATATCTCATTGCTATGGGGTTACTATTGGAAAAGAAATGAACTTCAGAAAATGGTGGTTAAAGTCTCCCCAGCAAACTGCTACAACAGAATATAGCATCGGTCAAAGTGACAGGTAAATGCTGGTAGCCGGCAGCTAATAACCCTTCAAAGACCGCCTTGTGCTTAAATGCATTATACCTTTTGGCGTCATGATGCATGAATGCAGGCCTGGCAAGGGACTCGCAAGTGCTGTATTGAAGCATTGTGCTGGCCGCTTGGGGTTGATACACTACCAAAAGGGTCGGCATGATGCATTCATGAACCCCTGGAGAGTCTGGGGAGACTCCCTCGGGCTGCATTCATGCATGCTGATGACAAAGGGCATAGCACCTTAAGAGTATCACTCGGTCCTTAAAGGGTTAAAGCCCAGTGCACGGCCAGTCAGCCACCAGTGGTGGCCGAATTACGGCTTTACTAACCCAATCGTACAATTTGGACGCGCTGCTATCGTTTTACGACACGCCATTATACCATTAAGTTGCGTTTAGGAGGCATTGCGTCTGAAAAATTTCTCACTGGTTAAAGATGATGAAGTGAGGGAGGCAGGGTAAGGTAAAGGCGGGAGGGTCCACCCAGGTCTAAAGAGGTAAGCTAGGATTAAGAGATGTTCTTTTCTAACTAGTATCAGAATAGAATTTGAATATTTAAAAAAAGATTACCTTAAAATAATCGCATATATCGCGTAGACATTAAGGTCATAGCATGAATGCTCCAGGGGCAATAAAAACAATATGGCGGCTCGTTTTATAGCTTCATGAATTCTTCTTTTTGAAATACTTCTCTTGTCCCAGATTCCAATGGACAGGGTATACATTCTTAACAGTCCTACATAAAACGGTACACACAGTCCTACATAAAACGGTACACAGGCGAGCTGCAGTTAGGCCTAATACACTTTTATTTTCATGTCAGAAATAGTGGCCGCTTATTACACCCACAATTTTACAGCCTAATTCCTCTAAACGCCCTTAAATGAAGGGTAATATCAGACTAGAGGACCCCATAGGTTCGGTGCGCCTATTGCCAGACATGGCCCACTTTTACAGTACCCGACTCCTAGACCAGGCTCCTAAGTAAAGTAGGTTAACCCTTCCAGAAATGGACTTGTGCCTAGTTTGAACTGCAGGCAGTACACTGAGAGAAGTATCAGAGTCCCCCTAGGTGGCCCTGGTGATAAATGAGAGTCAAGCTGCCAATGACTCCTCCTAGTTTTAAGTTGACTGCTCATATTAAAACAGTCAGCTCCACTTGACCCTTCACTAACCATTTTTATGAATTTCACTCATTGACATTTTCTATGTTTTTATGTGATGTCTTGACCGCAAGCCTTTGTCAGGATGTTTTAATAATTACTTATATTGTCCAGGGCCATAATATCTCATTGCTATGGGGTTACTATTGGAAAAGAAATGAACTTCAGAAAATGGTGGTTAAAGTCTCCCCAGCAAACTGCTACAACAGAATATAGCATCGGTCAAAGTGACAGGTAAATGCTGGTAGCCGGCAGCTAATAACCCTTCAAAGACCGCCTTGTGCTTAAATGCATTATACCTTTTGGCGTCATGATGCATGAATGCAGGCCTGGCAAGGGACTCGCAAGTGCTGTATTGAAGCATTGTGCTGGCCGCTTGGGGTTGATACACTACCAAAAGGGTCGGCATGATGCATTCATGAACCCCTGGAGAGTCTGGGGAGACTCCCTCGGGCTGCATTCATGCATGCTGATGACAAAGGGCATAGCACCTTAAGAGTATCACTCGGTCCTTAAAGGGTTAAAGCCCAGTGCACGGCCAGTCAGCCACCAGTGGTGGCCGAATTACGGCTTTACTAACCCAATCGTACAATTTGGACGCGCTGCTATCGTTTTACGACACGCCATTATACCATTAAGTTGCGTTTAGGAGGCATTGCGTCTGAAAAATTTCTCACTGGTTAAAGATGATGAAGTGAGGGAGGCAGGGTAAGGTAAAGGCGGGAGGGTCCACCCAGGTCTAAAGAGGTAAGCTAGGATTAAGAGATGTTCTTTTCTAACTAGTATCAGAATAGAATTTGAATATTTAAAAAAAGATTACCTTAAAATAATCGCATATATCGCGTAGACATTAAGGGGGAGGTTTAGAGGTTGCCAAGAGATGGTATAGATATTTTTTGCTAATTCTAAGGTTGAAAATTATTCAAAATGTATGACTACATTTGTATATTATGTGTCCCTGCACTCTTACAAGGCTGTCAATGCAAATTATCCAATTAAAAAATGCAACTACCCTTGTGATTTGCTACCCATGTACTGCAGCTATATTATTGCAGCGAACAGAATGGTATAGGATGCATGAATTGCTCCAGCCCTTCATAACACTCCACTGTACCACCAGACACACTCCTATATACTAGGCTATATCGGCTGAGGGCACTGGAGGTGTATGAGAGTATGAGATGGGATAGGGTGTCGGCCGGGCCGCAGTGTTATCTAATATCAGGTAGGGGGCCCGGTTCATTTCCCGGGAATTGCTATTCATCATGTACTATTCGTCTTGTCTCCTCTTACAATCTCACCGGCGAGCCTCTTTCTGTCCGTGTCATCCCTCTTGCCTCTGCGCCACAAAAATACTATATTGGCCGAGCTTCATTTACTGCAGCGGCTCTTTCACACTCCTCTGGTGCTTTGTCCTCTAGTTACTGTATACTGCGCTTTACTCCAATGGTATGTTGGTCATTGCATCCCTGTTGTTGTTGTATCTCCAATGATATGTGCTTTTCTTCGGTGCTTTTCCTAACCTACTCTGTCTGCTGGCCTTTGCTGCCCTTTTCATCGGCCTGCCTTCCTTAACTCTCTGCTGCTTTGCCACTCTTCTTCCCCTCCCCCCTCTCCCCCCTTCCCCTCACCCCTCTCCTCCCTTCCCCTCACCCCTCTACTCTCTTCTATAAATCTTCACTCATCCCCTCTATAGCTGTGGACTGTGGATTGCACTCATAAATGTACAGCCTCCCCAGTAGTACATACACCGTTAAGGGCTGCATAGTGTTATAATAATAATTTTGCACTACCGGGGCATGCCTTTTATAGTTCTGATTCATTAATGTAGCCCTGACATTCAGGCATCATGCCAACGCTATGGCGATGATACACTCCTGATGGGTCAGTCTGATGCATGATGCATTTATGCAGCATGACGACAGAGCTGACACATTATAATTAATGCACTTTGCCACCTTTAAAGGGTTCATAATCCTAGTTCATTGCTGACAGCTGAGTAACCCGCCTAATTCATATTTAACCCCCATGAACTGACTCACTCACCATCAGCTCATAACTGCTCACTCTATGTGAGGAGCTGCGTGAGTGTGTGTGTGTGTCGGGGGTTGGGGGGGGGGGGGGTCAGTGGGGTAGAACCATCCCCAGTCGCTGAGATGAATAGCAATAAGAGAGTAGGGTGGTATATAGGTGATTTAATATTCAGGCGCCAGCTAACGCCCAGCGACCTTACTTCGCAGGTTGCATGTGATTAAAAGGTATAGTGTCTGCAGGGAGCACACCCTACTGAGAAACACACCTGCCATACCTTTTGGTATCTTTGTTTCTGTTACTAATATCCTAACACTAGTTTTATTATTATTATTTTATAATTTTTACACTAAGTGAATAAAATCACCTTCACTGTTATGTCGCCTGTCGGCTACCTGTTCTCGTTCTGCTACCTACACTGCCTATTCACTAAAAAATGCAGTTAAAAAAAACAGAATCTGAGGGAAGGAAGTTACACCCATACTCTATCTATCCTCCCTACTCCCTCTTTTTTTCACTTTTTTTTAAAATTAAAAACTCTAAATCCTTCATTCTACTCATACGTAGTCACTAATAGTTGCCTTTCATAGTACCGTAGTCTACAGTTTATATTATATTATGTATGTTGTTTTTCTCAGAAATTCCATTTCACCACCACAAATTTCAAGTACAGACTGGTATAGGACGAGGAGGAAGAGAGTACTTGAAGTGGGCGTGAAGGGAAAGTGCATGGCAGGGTAGCCGCTGAGATATTCCCATTATGGATCAATTGATTGATAATCGATGTACTGCCTGGGCTGCCTGGGAGGGGGTGGGTGAGGGAAGACATGTCATAATCATTTTTCGTGTTGAGGGCCACGCTTCGTTTATTGCCACTTGAAATCACGTGAGAGTGCCGCCGGCGTGTTGTTGTGCCCGGCCGCTTATTACTGGGTGTATGGGTGTAGGGTATATAGTGTATACTCTGCTGTGTACTGTAGCGTATGTGACAGTACTATAGCAGCTGTATGTAGGGTATATAGTGTATACTCTACTGTGTACTGTAGCGTATGTGACAGTACTATAGCAGCTGTATGTAGGGTATATAGTGTATACTCTACTGTGTACTGTAGCGTATGTGACAGTACTGTAGTAGCTGTATGTAGGGTATATAGTGTATACTCTGCTGTGTATTGTAGCGTATGTAACAGTACTATAACAGCTGTATGTAGGGTATATAGTGTATACTCTGCTGATGTTATTCCTGTGAATACTGTCGAGAATCCATAGATCGATGATAACCCAGCCACAAAGATCTAAGGTGCCATGGCCATATGTGTGAACATGATACTGCCAATTTGAACAGTTGTAACTAAAGGAGTCTAGTCAATAAAATTCATAAACTTTGGCTCTAAATATTTGAATAATGTCATACCTTAACACATTTTAATAACATCTAATTGTAATAAACCTTATAAACAAATACTAGGTTAAGATTATGCATATATGCTCTTTTATGAGACTAGATTGATCAATACCTAACTATATGTGGCTCAACACGTGAGAAGGTACCTTCGCGGGGGCTTTTTAGTTCTGGTTTTGGCCACCAGGGGGCACCAGAATCGCAAAACAGTGAAAGATATGCCCAAAAATGATTTAGGGTACTTTTTTATGGAGAATACAGTAGTCTTCTTAGAATTATTCCATCTTTAGTGCTAACATTCTATATTTGGAATGTAAATGGAACATTTTCTATGGGAAATTGGCACATATCACATTTCCTGGTTGCTATGGAAACCATTCCATGGTTTCCAAATGGAACATTTTGGCCCTAGTCTCTCGAGAATTCCACCAGGAACTCAAAACTGAAAACAGATCTTGAAAATTCCTCCTAGAACCAAATCTACATTAGATATTCACATTTATTTAGCATATTTTTTGGAAATCTGACATTTTCATCATTTCTAGTGGTTATTATGGGATACAGCGCATTTATAGCTTATCTATCATTTTCAGTTATAAGTAACAACACATGTTCAAGATGTGATACCCACAATACCACTAGGAGTATCTTGCCTCATGATATCTCATTTTAAAGATCATGACATCAACTTTAATCATCAATTTCCCCTTGAGTACCCCTTTCCATGTGCCTGGTCACATATGCAGATGGGGAGGGTGTCAGCAGATTAATTTGTGACATACTTTTCTAAGGGGTGTCGGAAAAAGTGTGACAAAGTGTGACATGGGTGTGGGGGTGTTCAAAATGGCCCAAACAAGCGTGACATACTTTATGGACGGCCCCTAGTAGCTGTATGTAGGTAATATAGTGTATTCTCTGCTGTATTGTAGCGCATGTGGCAGTCCTATAGCAGCTGTATGTGGAGTATATAGGGTACACTCTGCTGTGTATAAACTGCTGTGTACTGTAGCGTATGTGACAGTGATATAGAGGTTGTATGTGGGGTAAATAATGTATACTCTGCTGTGTATTGTAGCATATGTGATAGTACTATAGCACTAGCAGCTATATGTAGGGTATATAGTGTATACTCAGTTGTGTTCTGTAGCGTATGTGACAGTATTATAGGGGCTGTATAGTATATATAGCGTATACGCCAGGGATATGTTATGGTGAATGATGTCAGGTGTAGGCTTGAGTTTCTTTTTGACAGGGGTTCACACGATAGAGTCGACTGATCATCCTAAAGGTACACCCCGCCGACCCCACTCCCACCCCATACCCAGGTCAGTATAGAGGACCCACCATGTAGCGTCAGCTGACCGCTCCTCCCGCTCAGCCGGACAACGCCCATGCCCTCTGTGATGCAGGGACACTGGAGGGAACTGTATGTGTGAGAGGTGGGGTAGGGGGAAGGGGGGTTAAAACAGAGGGTGGAATTCAGGGGTAGGATAGAGTAGGACTAGCAGGGCGGCCAACCAAAGCCAGTCGTCTCGTCATGAAGGTTTCCTGGACACTGGTCCCGCATTAGTTATGGACCACCTCCAACCCATTGCATGCCCTTCTCCAGTTACCTCCCCTATGTATGGCCCCTGGTACAGACCCGTATAGTTTATTCCCTGGCTGCCCAGTCCCCACACAGTCAGGAGGCCTGTCCTACACAGCAAATTATTCTTTATAACTCTTTAAGGGCTGCATGATGATTTATATTGCTGTATCATTTGCACCAATGCAGTCTCGGGGAGTCTGCTCTGCAGAGCTGCATTCATGCATCAGGCAAGTTCCCTTTTGGGAGTGTATAAACTCAGTTTAGTTGGCATATGCTTGAATATAAAATGCTGCTTTAGATTAATATATTACATTTAGTATCTAAATAATTTGGCAAGCAGAGAGGTTTGGTTGAAGGAACAGACAGTGTGACTAGAGAAATGAAGGGTAGTGTAATCTAACGATAGTGGAGTGTAACATGCAGTCCTGAACGTATCTAGGGACCTGGCAGGGTAGGGTAAATAGGAGGTGCGATATCTGCCATGTCGTGGCTGGACAGCGGACTGATATGAGTGTCTAATAACGGCCGGTACTACTTTGTCCTGGCGGGGGGACATGAGATGTCGCTCATCGATCCCAACATGCCCTGCGACCAGCCGGCTGCTGGTGGTGCCCCCGTGTGGCGGGCTCTTTAATTTACCCCATTATCGCCCATCAAGAGGCGCTTATCTGATCAGCACCCCTTATAGTGCACTCTGTGATCACGAGGGGGCGGGTCGGACAGCTAGGGGCATAGGCAGCAATCCGCCCGCAGCGTAACAGATACATCCCTGATCTCGTTACAGCTTACAACCCCTCCTACCAGTCCTACTGTGTAACACATGCCGCCCCCCTACCAGTCCCATAGTGTAACACATGCCACCCTCCTACCAGTCTTACCGTGTAACACATGCCACCCTCCTACCAGTCCTACAGTGTAACACATGCCACCCTCCTACCAGTCCTATAGTGTAACACATGCCACCCTCCTACCAGTCCTACTGTGTAACACATACCACCCTCCTACCAATCCTACAGTGTAACACATGCCACCCTCCTACCAGTCCTACAGTGTAACACATGCCGCCCCCCTACCAGTCCTACCATGTAACACATACCACCCGCCTACCAGTCCTACTGTGTAACACATGCCACCCTCCTACCAGTCCTACAGTGTAACACATGCCACCCTCCTACCAGTCCTACAGTGTAACACATGCCACCCTCCTACCAGTCCTACTGTGTAACACATGCCACCCTCCTACCAGTCCTACAGTGTAACACATGCCACCCTCCTACCAGTCCTACAGTGTAACACATGCCACCCTCCTACCAATCCTACTGTGTAACACATGCCACCCTCCTACCAGTCCTACAGTGTGACACATGCCACCCTCCTACCAGTCCTACAGTGTAACACATGCCACCCTCCTACCAATCCTACTGTGTAACACATGCCACCTCCTACCAGTCCTACAGTAACACATGCCACCCTCCTACCAGTCCTACAGTGTAACACATGCCACCCTCCTACCAATCCTACAGTGTAACACATGCCACCTCCTACCAGTCCTACAGTGTAACACATGCCACCCTCCTACCAGGCCTATAGTGTAGCACATGCCACCTGACTACCAGTCTTGAAGTGATGCATACTGCCCTCCTACCAGTCCTACCGTGTAACACATGCTACCTACCTACCAGTCATACAGTGTAACACATGTCACCCCCCTACTAGTCCTACAGTGTAACACATGACTTTCTTCTCCCTGCCCCCCCCCCCCCCGATAGCTCTTGTAATTGTCATTTTGTGCTTTACCTAACATTAAACTCTGTGCACTGTCGGCAAGAGTCTTACTGTTCTTACATAATAAATCAACCTTAGTCCAGCAATGTGAAATTTAAACAGACGCCTGTCTAACACATGTGCATATTACTCAGCCATAACCCCTTCTCAATGCAATCATGGATTATATTTTGTTGGCGTTCACAGTGCGTGTGAATTGATGCCAGGACACTGGCCGATTTGAATTGTAATCCTTTAATTAAGAGTTGCATAGTGCTTTTATTTCACTATTCTCTTTGCTGTCATGATGCATGAATGCACCATGGGGACCACTTTGGAGGCATAGACAATACCCTTAGTATGGATAATAGATCACATTAAAGCACTATGCAGCCCATAAAGGGTTAAATCTTACCCAGACTGCTGAGTTATCTTGGCATCAGGGAGGCTAGACTGAGTTGCATCCACTCATTATGAGCATTTGGGTTATCTGAGCTACTCACTGCAGAAGGGAAATAGCTCGTTTGAGTACAACTGATAAAGCATTGAAATATGGGACCCAGTGCTTTAATACAGAAATGTACTTTCCACCAATAGGCCTACAGTCTTTATGATATGGAGAAGTAGTGAGAAATCAAGAGATACACAATAATTGATACCTGCAGAACAAGAGGAAGTGATGTCATTACAGTCAGAAACGATTAGATTTTACCCCGGTTGAAGCTAGCCCCGCCGGTATGAAAACTTCTCCTGTAGGTGTGTACTTTAGTCGCATTAAATCTGCTAAATGGCATTTTCTTGAGATTAAGTCAGCTTCATTCCAGCAGCCTTCCCCACTGAGCCGGGCGCCTGACAAAAAGATTATCTGGGAAATCAGCCCTTGTGAGGCGGCGTCTTATTGAATATGGCTGTGACGACTGAAGTGCCGCTGGCACCGTGCGTCTACTTTGTGGCGCCCTTTGTCAGTAGCAATGGGAAGGACCCTGGTCAGCGGCTGAGGAGGTACTGGAGGAGGATGGGGTAGGGGTCATGTAGGCAGGAAGCCGCTACTATTGTCTCAGCAGAAGGCTGGAATGAAAATGACAGACGTTCAGTGAGGGTTTGGAGGGGGTGAGCATGACGTGACAGGGCTGGTCTCGGCTGAGGAACAAAGGCTTGAAACCGTCAATAACCCTGGAGGGCTTGGTCCATGCTAGGGGGTAGTCGTGGGGCTTGGGGCAGTGCACTGCCGATAGAGCAAAGGTTAGTTCACCTCAACGGCTATCATTTAATACACCTCAAATAACCATACACAAGACATGGATTTCATATATTGAATCATCGAGCACGTGATACTGGTTAACTTTCTATGTGCATCCTAGGAGATGTGCATCTCTGATAAGGTACACATACCAAAGTAACAAAAATGCCTAACTTACCCTAGGTTGAAATCACAGTCAAATTAGGGTTTGACTAAAACATGGACTCAAACCAACGTTAGATTAATGTTGAGCCAATGTTTGGTTACAGTTGAATCAATGCGGAATTTACAACAAAAACAATTCTAATCCAAATTGGTCCATTTCTTACTTCATGTACTTCTTTTCATTTTTTTTGTGTTCCATGCGCTTTCTATAAATTTGACCAGTGGACCCCCGTATTGATTCAAAGGTAAATGGCCTATGTGGAATAACGTAACAAATAAGTTGACTCATACAGTTAAATAACGTGGAATAAAGGTAATCTAGGAAAGCATCGAACAACGTGCTTCAAATCACATTCTTCAGGAAGTCGATCTGTACTGATGAGGATCATGATAGGAAATACATCTTTAAAAAAAAAACAGTTTCCTCAAAGTCAACGATGAAACAGTTTATTTTAACAAAACATTTATTCAATTACCCATCAATGATCGTTAATCAACATTCATCAAACGTGTCCTGTTACCTGGATATTACTTTTATTCGGCCAAAGGCAGGAACATTATGGAGAGTGGATTTCACTATGCAGCAGCACAGAGAGAGTAGGACTTTTGTCAGGTTCACTATGGAGTAGTATACGGAGAATGGGATTTTTGTCAGGTTGACTATTTTTAGGTACAGAAATGGTTTTATTGTAATACTATGAAGTGGAACATGGCAGGCGGGAATAGTTATAGGTTAACAATAAAGTTGTGTAATTATGACAAGTGGGATTTGTGTATCGTTAACAGTGATGTAATATATAGAAAGTGGGATTAGTGTGTGGTTGACTATGATGTAAAGTGGGATTGTTGTGTGGTTAACTATGGAGTAGTTCATGGAAAGTGGGATTTGTGTGTCATTAGCAATGAAGTAGTATATAGAAAGTGGGATTAGTGTGTGGCTAACTATGATGTAGTATGGGAAGTGGGATTTGTGTGCGGTGTTAACTATGAAAGTAGTATAATGTAAAGTGGAAATAGTGTATGGCTACAAGTGGGATTGGAGATCGAATAACAAGAGTGAGTAGAATTATACTAATGGTTTAGTAGGAACATCCATACAGTAAGCACTGTAGTATGTCTATAGATATAGATATGAATCATAGTAGTTAACGGTATACACTCCAGATAACTGCAATACACAGCCAATATCAAAGCACTTAAAATATTAGTTCAGGTCAGTGCGCGCCTTATATCGGTTCATGGCGGTGTATTGGGAATAACAATGCATCATTGTGCACCTCTCATAACCATCTCCGAGCACACATTCCCATATAGCCGCGCGGGTTCCGCTGCCTCGGGCAACAATAGATTACTCCTACCGGTCATCCCGCAGACCTCTCTCTGAGTGGCTTTGATTTTGCCCCAGCACCAAACGCTGAGTCTACTTCCGCTATAGATGTCAGCCCACTGCTGTGCCATTGACTGGAGGTGTAGTCGGTGCGGAAGCGACGGAGGGCTGAGGGGCCACCGCGTCTTTTAGGGGCGTTTTACTGTTTCATTACCCTGTCGTTCATGTGCCGGCCCTCTCTCATAATGGCTGGCACCTCCTTTAATCTTCGACGACCATTGTTTCCCCACAATGGTGCCAGGAAGGCGCGGCTCTGAGGATCGACGTGGGCTTTAAGTCGTAATGACCGCCTGGCCCCCTGAGAGAGCTACATGCATGTTGCACTATTGCAGCACAGCACCAAGCCCTTACCGTAACCCACTTCTTTGTAAGTGTGTGCCACATATTTGCCCCTCTTTTTGTACAGATCTATGTGATGTTACCATTTTTGCAGCTCTATTTGTGCACAGCAAGATCCAGCTTGTATGGCCTTATTTACAAAGCACATTATTGCGTTCACCAGTTTGTTCTACACACTAATTTTATACGTTTGGGTAAACATATTTTACAATTAATTGGCATTTTGTATAGACACGGTACAAGATACAAAACACTCCCGACGGAATAGCGATTATAGATGCGATTTTCCAGGCAAACAGTTGTTATTATGCAAGGATATAGGCTAAGTCCAAAGACAGTGGGATACATCCATTCTTTTTGAGTTGGACCTGGGTCGGAACACAGAAGTGTAGTACGACTCAGGCTCCAATGTGTGAAAAAAATGAACATTATTTCAAATTGCTGAGTGGGATTTTGCATTCATCACATGTCTCTTCTGTCTAAAAAATAATGGGAAATATCAGACAGTTGTCACATGAGTGACGTCACGAGCCATGGTTTACAAACATACTATGAGGGGGCATGGTATATGGACGTCCCTATTCTTAAAAGTAGATCATTGTTGTACCAGTGTGTGATAAAACACAACATCCATATCTAGCTCTATCATTAAGCAACACAGAGACGCCATTGACCACAATGTCTACCCATACTACCCCCCTCCTCAAGTACTACCCTGTAGAAGGTGGCTAGTTATGACTTGGGACTGGATGAGAGGTACGGGCAAAAGGGTCAGTTTTCTACTGGTTATGTTTACCCACAACCAATCAAGGTTAGTCATGGATGTGTCTAGACCAATCCCGACAGGCCATGAGTGGCTGGTCTATGTCTTAATCTGGTGAGCTGAAATGAACAACTTGGTAATTATGGTCATGTCTAGACCAATCAAAGGGTAGCATCAATGCAGTAAACAATCGCTGTCTGCACATACTGTCTTTCCAAAATGCTTTTAAATGTGGGACATGCGTAATAAACTGCACAACATATAAAACATAGCAGGGTGGGGGTGGGGGAGTTGGATAGTTAAAGGGATCTCTCTGTGTAGTTTCAACCCATAGAACTGTACATTAAACCCAGCCGCATACCTTCCGCGGACATTGCGGGTTTTAGGCTACTGTGGGTGGCCGATCTAAGGCATCCTATGCTCATGACCCCATGACCCAACTGACCATAGACTACATTCTGGCCCCTAGGACCAACTACCCTCCACACCCATGAGACAGGAGAAATCTTATAGGCATGGGAATTTAGGACCCCATGAGACAATTGCAGTCACCAAGTGTCACTATGAATGGAGACTCCTAATTCGGAGCGGTTATGCAGCCTATGAACACCTGCAATATGATGGGACAAAACTACATTAGCAAAATAGAAGCATGTTATGCCTTATAGATATAATCCCATTTTGCCACCCCCATTTCTGGATACCTCCAACGTAGTTTGCCAATCCTGCATTCCCTCCCCACCTTACACTCCTTTACCCTGAGACTACAGCCCTCCTCCTACCTATGCCATCTCCCCCATCACACCCAGCCTCCAAGGGGTGGGGGGGGGGGGGGTCGTCCCTACCCTTCTATCGATCGTCCTTCTGGTTCGATTGATTCAGCCATCCTCCAGGCATTGAGGCGAAGAAGCCATATGGGCTTAATGCATGAATGCCCCTCATTTGGAGACGGCAGGGGGGGGGGCTTCCCCATCCCCCAACTGATACACACACATCCTCCCATGCCTTAATCTTTTACTGACATTCAGAAGATGGTATAAAAGTGGGGTGATTAGTGGTTTAATTAGCATTGGTCCATGATGATACTAGATGAGATGATTAGGACGTGTTGATGCTGTGAGAGAGCTGCTCCCAGATCCCATGAGCTGCTCTCTCTATTCACCCAGATATATGGAAGAGCTGCTCAATTATTCACAGGGGATGGTGTTACTGTTTCCATTGTCTAATGCTATGCATCAACATCATTGTTTATGTTTTGTGCTTATTTAACCCAAAGCCAAGGTATGCATATACATGCTTTATGTACTTGGGTGTGTCAGATACCTTTAATAGCTCTTATCGAGACTTTCCTATAGGTGGGTCAATAACTTTATTATCTGAAGAAACAGCCCTGTGCTGTGGATACGGGAATAATACCAACGCTACTATATATATAACCATTCCCTTACTTTGAGTATACATGTGTTCCACCGACAGCCCTGTTTGAACCAGATCCTTAAATTGAATCTCGCCGTTCTTTTCGCCATTTACATAGTTACCCTGGAAGAACACTTAAAAACGAACACATCATATAATTATGACATCACCATAATTATACCCCATACAGTCATCATTTTAAATAAGGCCAAAAAAACGACGCTACGTTTTTTTGGAGGTCGAATTCAGGTTTACAAGATTTATGAAAAAAATATTCCGATTTTTACAGTTTTGGGTCGATTTTAAAGTATCTAGATGAGCTGTAAAAAAAATAAAAGTTTAAAAAAAATGAAAAAAATCCGACCTACCGACCCTTTTATTTTTTATTGGTACCATCAATGCACGCATTATGGGGCTATAAACCCCAGAGACTGTCGCCACCTAGGGAGGTACTACGGTACCAAGGAGCGCGCCAAATCTGAGCGAGGACAAAGGAACCTCATCAGGCTCAGTCTCATGAGTTTGTAACATTTCAAACGTCTTTGACCGGTGGCGTCTTTGACCGGTGGCGTCTTTGACCGGTGGCGTCTTTGACCGGGTATGTGATTAAAATGAAGAAAAAAGTAGTATATAGTAAAGAAATTTAAGCTTCAACTTCTTCATTTAATAAACAGTCTATGGTTGTTTTACCCAATTAAAAAAATATATTTTAATGCACATATTAAGGGTTCCTTTTGGGCTTTTTTTCTTCAGCAGGTCAAAGACGTCACAGGTCAAAGACGACGCCGGTCAAAGACGTTTCAACTGTTACAAACTCATGAGACTGAGCCAGTAACATAAATATATGAAATATATCAATTTTAGATAATGCCTCGAAATGATGTGTTATAACATATTATACAAAATATTTACCCATTTCTTTACTATACACTACTTTTTTCTTCATTTGAATCACATACCCGGTCAAGGACGGCTCCGGTCAAAGACGGCTCCGGTCAAAGACGGCACCGGTCAAAGACGTTTGAAATGTTACAAACTCATGAGACTGAGCCATAAGCCTTCATGTACCGGACTGACAGATTTTGACGATTCATACCAAGAGCTCACCGGGCCTTTCCCAGGCTCTGGTATGAATTGGGAGTTCGGCCTCAGGGCATCGGGATGGTGTCTAAATTGCTCCGATTAACCCTTTAAGGGTTATATATTGCATTAATGCATTAAACCCTTTGGTGGACATGATACATGAATGCACATTGACGACCCTACATGCATCATGATACACCCTCGAAGGGTCGGCAAGATGCATGAATGCAGCACTGGCGAGTAGTCCAGCCATGGTTGCATTCATGAATTGTAACTGCAAAGCGCATACTACATTAAAGCACTGTGTGGCCCTTAAAGGGTTAACTCATCCCTTGTGGTTTGGTTCTATGAGCAGCTCGCATGATCTCACAGCGCTGGTCTGATTGTGGCACGTTCATAGAATTGTTGGTCAGAATCCTAGACAGTTTTTCTGCCTTATAGTGTCTATAACACAAACCAGGGAACCCAGAGCCAACGTTGTCATTGTGTTATATTAACCTGAATTATTGTTTGTGGCATCTAGCCCTTTTACCTTAATAATTGAACATCTGGATTTAAATAGTTAAAATCTAAAACCTTGACACAGCTTCACAACCTTTTACTTTGTATCAAGATGTGCACTTTGGCTGGCTGCAACAAAAATAGCACCCATTCTTTACTCAGGTGGTGGGCAAATAGAAATAACCCTAATCCAGAAACTGTGTAAAATATAAATTCACCAGAATAATGGAAACACATATTTTTTTGTCTTTTATCCAAACCTCTACACCCACCCAGATTGCTGCCAGGCTTGGAAATGATAAACAAAGTGAGGAAATAGATTACCCAGTGTATGATTAAAATCGGTAACCGAGACATTGAACCCCAATTAGGTTACTGTGTACCCAATAATTGAAACCTCGCTTAAGCGGCCTCCACGGCTGGCGGTGTCTCGCCCCCTAACCCGTTAACCCCCCTGAGTGGATCCTGGGATGCTGGTGGGTTCTCGGTTTCTTCACCTGTGCTGCCCAAATGGCCGCATGATTATTTAATGCTGTGCCTCAGGGCGTGAATCCCACAATCCCATGGTGCTGCAGTTGATGGTGTGCAATTAGGCAGAATGAAGTGGTTTCCCCCCCACCTCACCCCACCCCACCCCACCCCATCCCAACCCAACCCTCCCCCTCCTTCTTCTCCTGCAACACGGAAGCCACAACCCTGAATAGGGGGCAGTAAAGTCTCTGTTATTGCCTGGCTCGTTATGGGTATTCGTGAGCATGCAGCCACACAAAAAAGATACCCCGCGTGGCAGCACGTGGATCATTATTTCCCTATGGCTGCTTCCACCGTCCTGATATGGATCGCCCCAAGGTTGAGGATGTTCTCTGCGCCCTACGCGGAGCATCCTATCTGCGTGTCTGCTCATGATACCTCCCAGTGGGTACAAAATCAATTCACACTGAATCAACGTTGCAAAGTTGTTGATTAACCAATTATCAACGTTGATTCGAGGTTCTGTGGTTATTGGAATCTGGTTGAGGAATACTCCTTGTCTGTTGTTGGGATTTGAGATAGCGCTTGGAGCTGCTTTTGGTAAAAGATGGACACTATCTTTTGTTGGCAGGCTGTGTCAAGCCTTGGCATTTCAAGTATGACCTTGGCGAACTTGTTCAGAGATAACGTAGCTATAATAGGCTGTATATTACGATTACAAAATAATTTCCACTGTCTCCTCTCCCTATAGAGATTTGGAGGGATATAGGTTTACTGGTGTTAGCAACAATAGTTGATAATGGGTTTAAAGCATGTAATCTTATTCTTATGAAGGTAGTTGATTCAGGTTAACCCCCACCCCATCACTGTGTCTAATTCCAATTAATGTAAATCACACGTTTACTATGCTATTATTATAAATATTATGCCGTCATTCTATTCACCATTCTTCCATCAACCCTTTTGAGTAGCATTACATTCCTTTCGGACCTACGGTGCCCTAATCTGGGGACCCCTAATCTGATGTCCAACGTGTAGGCCCCTACTTCAAACTAACTAGCTCCTGGTTCTAGTTCAATCCAAACCCTTAAACAGTGGCGCCATCAGAGACCTCCGGACACTGAAAAGGTTACCAGGTTAATGAACCGTAAGGAAAAGCAGTATCTATTATTCACCATGTGGACTGAGATTAAACTTGGATGATGCCAGTGCCCCATAGTAGGGAGCAAATGCTCTTTACCCAACCCAACGAGCTGCTCTGAAACAATGAGTGCGTTTTGTGAGCTGCTCAAGGTGGCTCTTTGAGCTGCTCGTTCTAGTAGTGAAATGTTGTCTGGATAATACTCGTGACCTGTGAAAGCTTCCAAAAGATTGCTTTATTGCTTATTGCTGTTTTGGGTCTCATTATTTTGGAAGTGCGGTTTAAACAGTGAACTGTTTAAAAAGGGAGTTACTGTGTACATATTACCCTGGAAATTTGATCCAAATCTATTGACTGGATAATTCGATTATTGAATGGAACTAAAAATGTATTTGTTTCATGATTCCCCAATTAACTAGGACCAAAAACATGCATTATGTCATATTAGATTAAGTCGTGCACAGTTTCTGATACACCATGCAACGGACGAGGGTCAGTAAGATCCTTTGAATATACCAGACCATTTCCAACCCACCAGCCCACCACCCAACCCAACTCTTACAAGGCGGGCCGCCTGCAGACATGGGTCCTACACGTGCAATAACTTCAGTGTTTATGGCGCAACGAAACAATCCAGCCATCACCCTGGGGCAATAAAATCTAGGTCGCCCGCCTAGCAACTCACGTATGCGGCTTGACTTGTATTTCCATTCCCTTCTCGTACACTATACCCTTGCCCCTTTGCTGCCCTTCTCTCTATCGTGACTCCACTGTATAGAATGACCTCTCTGCTCTGCCCTGTTGGTCACTTTGTTTCCCTAATGTAACCAGATACCCTTCAGAAATCAGCCAAGGGTATTTCCTCCTATAACCTGGTATATAGAAGTAAACCAAGGCCCCACAATGAGATAATATGCCGTCAAAGAAAGCCTTCAGGATGGCTTTCAGTAATAATCCCCTTTCACTATATCCAGGTGCTACCCAGGCTGAAAGAGGTTTCTAACATGTGGCATTAACAGGCGGGGCGATTCTGCATTAGATTATATGCAACACTGAATTGGTGCCTATTATAGCCGTTGGAGTGGTTTATGGCTTGGTGCACCAGCAGAGATGAAATACGCAGTAAGTACTGCTATTGGCGGCTTGTCTGGCCATTTGGCCACTGCACTGGGCTGAGTGGCTCAGAGGGCGTGTCGCTGACGTAATCCCTAATGTGATCTGCTCGTCGGCTTACTGACACCTATGGAGTGCCGATCGGGTCAAATAATTATGATCAAAGAGGGCACCTGACTATGTTGGTGTTGTGTAACGGTTGTAAAATGGTCAAGTTTGATGCTTTTTTATTCACCCACTAAGCACTGTTTTAATCGGATTCACAAGTTAATTCACAACTATATTTGGGATAGGGATTTAAGAGGGGAGGCACTTGAATTACAAGGGCTACAAAATAAGGCTTTACGTACTGTTTATAAAGTAAAACTTGAAAAAAATCCGCTCTTTAATACAGTCGAATTACATAATAAATCAAAATGTTTGATGTTAATGCATAGAAGAGATATACATCTACTTTTCTATGCACATACCTTGTCAAAAATAGAAAAATATTGTGATAATAGGAATTTACCTACAAGAAGGGGTCAGGGACATAGGCTGCTACTCCCAAGGCCTTTAAAACCAATTGTGTTGCGGAGCGCATTATATAGAGGCATTCAACGGTGGAACGAGCTGAAGCCAGAATATACTGAAATTGAAGACCTTAACAAATTTAAAATATCTATTAAGAGGAATTACCCAACCTGTTTTATGAATGTAAACTAATTTCATATTCTGTTCTCGTCATTTATTACCACATCTCATCTCATCTCATCGTTTAATCTACTACAAATGGTTGTAATATTATGTCCGACATACAATACATGTGATAACATGCTACAATGTTAGTCATATCTAACTTTTATATGTACCCTAGTCAATGGAAGGATCATGAGAGGTCCTGGCGGGAGTAGGGCAATGCGCCCGTGCTGGGTTTAGATGCACATACATTTATTTATTTCGATGTATTTGTATTTATTCAACCTAATAAAACATTTTAAAAAAACAACTATGAACTTACACTGTTAATGTATACATGACGTTAGAAAGAAGTGATACATTAGTATGATTTGTATCGAAGATATCCTTTCAAATGAAGTTGTGTGCTCCGATACTGTAATTTGTTGCTGCTCTTGCAGATGTGTCATAATTTATAGCACAGAAAGAGCCGCTTTGGACGAGAATTAAATGTTGATGCTTGCAGCTTTAAATTGGATGATACAGCTCATGAAAGCTGATGAATTAGGATGTTGCTAGTAATATTTCTTCTGGAATGTACACTTCTGGCTGGAATGACCGAGCATAAACCATCTCATGAGCAGTTAGGGAACTAGGCCAGTGGCCTTACATCCCCTACAATACAGCGCTGACACCCGATTGGTTAACGATTCTGTGTGAGCAGCCGAGTACAAATCCTCCCTCACCCCACCTGATATTACCAGACCGCTCTGATTAAACCTGCCTCCCACTGAAGGTGAGCATGTTTAAAGCTGGTATTTGGGAGAAAACCGCCATGACCAGATGGGCTCTGCATCTTCGTGGGGTTTCACGGATGCCATGTGATCAGGAGGAATGAAAGTGTAGTAATCGCATGACACATTGCATGATTTAGGGCATGACACATTCAATGCCAAAATCGCCATTGTATAGCTCTGTGCCCTAACGCCAATCCCTTCCCGATGGTGGCTAAATAATTTGTAGCCGGTCACTGTCCAAGATGCCTATATATATATTATATCCTTATCGCTGCTTTAGCGGGCCAATGCGTATAGTAAAAAGGCCCCCCTGAAAGCCAGGATTTTAAGTTTGCATTGGAACAATACGCTATGGCAATGCGCCTCCATAAAGTACCGGCAGTCCTAAGGATATTCAGCAATGATATTCTTCAGGTTTATCTTGGATTTCAGGGATATTTCTGCTCCCAAAATATACCTATAATTCATTCATGTATAGTATGATAAACCAGTATCATGCAATTTGAATGTTGAGATGTTCTAGGGGATGCTAACAAGTGATGGTTGGTTTTCACCATCCTTGTTTATTACAATGAGCGCCAGAACTATGAGAATATATCACACATTATGGGCAAAAACTTATTTCAAAATATGTACATTTGTGTCTCATAATCCTACCCCTTACAGTTTTGAAAAAAAACATTGGATATAGTCACAAGTCATAAGCATAAGTTGTCTTATAACAAGATCATAAAATCCCCTAGAATCACGGCTTAAGCATCACACCTCAACCCAATCCAGCTATGGGCCCTCTATGACCCAGTATTACAACCACTTCCCTGGCTGATCAGGAGAAGGGTGGGTGCCTGGCTACAGGTTGACAGCACAGTTTTTCACACCAGAAAATTGAGGGGCTGTGTGATGTTGGTGGACTGAGGTGTGAGGGGTTGTTAGTGTGTGTGATGGTGGGATGGGGAGGGGCCAGTGCACGGGGTATGGTTATCTTAAGGGATGCCGAGGGTTGGCAGATAACTGGCAATAGTGGTTTTGTTATTGACAGTTCAAACTGTTAATAGTGGAAAATATTCCTGTTACGACAGTTCCTTAAAAAAACTCAAAAGTGGAATAGTTTTAGTTTTATTGACAGTTCCTCAACTGAAGTGCTCAAAATCGACATTGTAGTCAAAATGAAACTTGGGTCAGAATGAAACTTGGGGTCAATATCGACATTGGAGTCAAAATCGGTTTCGGAGTTTTAAAAATCGGCAAAATCAGTTTTGGAGTCAAAATTGGCCAAGTCGATTTTGGAGTCAAATAACCACTATTATCAGTGGGCAGTATCAATCAAAATGAACTTGAATTCGCCTTTGGCGATTTGGCGAGTGGCTAGGGGAATCGCAGAACAGAATGCCACAGTATAGGAATATACATACAATCAGATCAGCTTGACATAGCACAGTCTGGGCAGGCACATTTATGAAATGGCCCAATTAAGGCTGTTTGAGCTGGTTATAGCTGGGTTTGGCAGTCTGCACACTCTACCCTAACTGAGTTTGGCACCTACCACTGTATCTATACACAAACAGCAGGCCGTCACTGGCTGCTGACTTGGCCGCTGTCTGAAGCCAATGACGTATTATGACCTGTGGACCCCCATTTATTTTGATCAGACAGGCGGTTGGCCAGACTAGACTTGTTAATTAGGCTACCCCGATTGTCTACACACGTGAATTGATACGGCTATGTTGGAAGGCGGCCTTCGGCGACACACCCGCCCGCCCACATGCGGCTACTAATTTATAGCCTGTTTACAAGCTACCACCCAGGTTATATTGCCTGCAACCCACTCTCCATATCATACCACCCAATATGATATTGCAGCTTGATTATACTATGTAATAATGTTCATAACCCATCATACACAAATATTTAGTGCCGCTGGATAGAGCCTACCTAGTGTCACCATGGTATAGCCTACCTTGTGGCACCATCTACCCATGGTATATAGCCTACCTTGTGGCACCACCTATCCATGGTATAGCCTACCTTGTGGCACCATCTACCCATGGTATAGCCTACCTTGTGGCACCATCTACCCATGGTATAGCCTACCTTGTGGCACCATCTGCCCATGGTATAGCCTACCTTGTGGCACCATCTACCCATGGTATAGCCTACCTTGTGTCACCATCTACCCATGGTATAGCCTATCATCTGCCATCTAACCAACGCATGATGGCCTCCCATCTGCAATATTTTACATGGCCCCCATTTTACAACCCTTACGTGTGCCACCTTTCATTGTCCTATGTTAAAATGGTGTTGGGGAAGCAAATGTCAGGGGACCTAACATCTGGTATTAAGTACTGTGGATATGATAGGTGCAAGAAGGTAGCTGACCCTCTGGCACTAAATAGTCGGACACCTCATATCCCTGTCACATTATCATGTGTGTATAAGTGGGGGAGGGTTGATGGTAAAGAGCACAGACACCAGGAATTTGAATGACAGCTCTGAAAATATGATCATGACTGGCAAGCTGCATTTTGAGTAGGTAGAAAACTAGGTGTATGAGATGGAAAAACGGGAAAAATTATCCCCAGATCAACTTGAAATGCCTGCACCATAACATAGCTCCCCTTTTCTGCCTGCCCACCTACATCATGGCTGTGATCGGCCAGGAAGAAAAGATGCTCAAGCAGGGGCGCGGGCATCACCCTTTTCGCTTGGCTGCTCACACTTATTCAGTCTGGCCCATACCACAGTGCTGGGCCTGAATTATACGGCACTAGTCGTGCAGACCCATGCCAATTGGGACCAGTATTGTGATGCTGATTCACATTCACTCTCACATAGCGGAGGTAGGGAAGTCTATACTGAAATTCAAACTGGGATATCCCCTCCCCTCCCCCCCCCCCCCACACACCCACCTACCAATCTTTCTGAATGCATAGCCAGCAAATTTAAAGGGTATAGATTTTTTCCTAGATATCCTTTAGTACCAAATAACTGTATGGACATGGATAAAAATAATAATAACATATGTTATGGTGTAGTTATAGTTATTTATATTTTTGTGTTATACATCTTTAATTTTCCTTCCCACTTTCAGCGGTTATAATGGAATTTGAAGAGTGAATGGCTTGTAATATTACACCTCGTGTACTGAACTCAAACTGAGAGTCTTTTAATTAAACCTCCTCTATGAGTTGATTTTTATTTGGGGACCCAAAAGATATTGTAAAATACTCCCTTTTCTCTGAGATCCCCCCCCCCCAAAAAAAAGTCCAATATGACCTATAGGTGATGTCGGCTTGTAGGCGAGGTCTTACGGTAATACAAATACAAACTCAAGTGTTTTTCTCATCATTCCATCCTGCTCCCCCCTCCCTCCCGTCCCACCATGAAAGATAAAGTCACCCCCCCCCCTCCATGCTCCCCTGTCGACCATCTCTCTCTAAGATGTCTTTCTTTCCTAATAGCAAGGAAAAGCCTTTACAAAACCACCCCACCTCAATAAAGAAGACAGCTACTTGTACTTGACTATTGAGTTACACTGCTGCTGTCTACTCTGGGGCTCGGTAGGGGGCGACACCAGTGCTCACCGGTTTGACTTACGATACACTTAGGGAACTTGGGGGAAGAGGGGGCAGACTATGGGGTGCCATCCCTACTTACAGTAGATGGAAGTAGGTAATTTCTACAACTTATCTATAAGTATATATACTGTGGCCAGGATAGGTTTGGTGTCATGATCAGTGATTGTGCAGTTATCTATATGAGGCAGGTCCACTGCTATCCAGCAAATGCAATACGACATATCAAATTCTAAGTTTGGTTTTCCATTGTGTACATATACCCCAGTCTTTCTTTCATGAAAAGTATAGTTTATATGGGGTATCATTACATGCCCAGTCCTTTTCGTCCATCCTCTAGTAGTCCATTTCTTTCCCCCGCCCCTCCTCAATTGTTAAGAAATGACCAATCCCTAATAAACATGGTTGAAGTGATACTGCTCAGCACTGCCATGTGGGTGGTAGTCGTGAGTGATCACCGCTAGTCGGATCAGGGTTCTGGTTCAGCCTTTCGAGTCCAGATGGAAAGAGCCCTGGTTTGAGTCCTGGATTTGCTAAAATAATTGTTATTCCCATCTGCATGGTAGCTGTGTGTGTAATCCTTACATGGGGAGCCTTAGTAGTAGTGAGGAATGATATTTCAGGGATCCCTGTGTCTGGTGATGTAGCTCAATCATGGTTGGTTGGGTTAAACCTCCCATCACCAACCATGCTTTCAGCCAGGGCATGAGTGCAATGCTCGCCATGTGGATTGGAGGGGGGAATGGGTAGCACATGACAGTCCAGATGAGAAGAGCCTGGGTTCGATTCCGGGTCCGGGGTCTAGTCAAAAATCTAATACCGCTACACTACTATGACTTAAACTTGCAACATAGCTTCAATGAGCACTAACTATCACAAAGAGAGGCCAATTCTTCTATATTGTAGGAATGTCTACTTTCTCTATGGGATTTTCGTATTGACCTATGGAAAGATGACCAAAATTGAAAGGTTTTCAACTTTTAAACGTCCAGTGAGTGGCATCTCTGATTTCCGCATGTCTCCAAGCTTATATTGAGAAGGCATGTTGCCCCACAGGTGCACCATAGCCCACAGGGGCTGGGAATCACCCGTCGGTCCTGTGCCGTAACCGGCCCCTTCCAAGCAGGGTTTGTCTCACATAAAGCACCGCCCTCAGCCGTCCCAGGCCCTCCCACCCAGCCAATCACCCCTGTATATTATGACGTTACCATGGCAACCCAAGGTTTGGTTTCCTTGACGACTATTGTTTATCCTCACAAGTTCCGGTCGCTATGACATGTGTCGGAACTCCAATGTTTGGATTCGTCTAGTTCAAAGGGGGAGATAATACAATCAGTTGTTGCAGTGTCTTGGTCAGTGTTTTGAATTAGAATAAGTCAGTTCTCAGGAAGACTTGGTATCCAAAAAGTATTCAATTCCATAACTATGACTATCTTTATATATTAACGTTATGTTCTGATGCAGGATAGAGTTCTTGTAATATTCTGTTCTCATTCCTATATATCATCGATGATAAATCGGACACAATTCCAGGGAAGTGGCAGGGAGAACCATGAAGCATCCGTAGTAGCCATACCTGTTAACAAATCAACCAACCTATCCACAATCGCACAAACCTATATAGTCATATTTGGCAACTACGCTTATATAACCAAGGATGAAAGTCTTCAGGGTTTCCTCCCTTGTTTCATGTTGCATAGACCTGTACTTCACTATGGTGAACCTTTACATAGGGACCTCAATTTGAACATTAAAAGTGTTTTTTTCAAATGGCCACTTCCATCCTTGTATCACACACCACAGATGTGAAAATGAGATACCTTTGCTACAGCCAAAGGGACTGTATGTATAACATGTCTTGTTCCAGTTACTACCTGCGCCAATACTAATCCTCCTGTTGCTTCCCTCTGTTCCCCCAGGTGCTGGAGACGACGCTACGTGACGTGTACCGCCTGCTGAAGCTGGTGCACGTGTCGGAGCGGGAGGAGATGGTACGTGTACACGTGCAGCTCGCCCTGGAGGAGCTGGGCACCATCATGAGGGAGCAGCTCTTCCCAAAGCAGACATTCACCAAGAGAATCAGAGTCCTTGACGCCGAGTGACCTCCAAGGTCAAGGTTGTAAAATAGAGGGGGATCAAGGTCAGCTCGAGTTGGCCTGCTTTGTCATGCAGTCACTGCTAGGGTTAACAGGCATGGCTGCAAGATTGTCTGTTTCAAGGTCACTTGGTGCATGGTTTAGAAAGGTCATCTGATATGGTGGTTCAGTTCATCTAGTGCGAGGATCAAGACTTGGTAGATACCAGACACTTCTGTAATCTGAAGGAGGCTTCCAGGGTCAGAGAGGTAAGGGATCTAGTTGGTATAATAAAATGGAACTGGTTGTCAGGGGAAAAGTTGGCGTAACATTGAGATGGCTGTGAAAGACAGTTGAATCAAAGCTATCAAATTCTGTGAAGGGGAGTGATCCAGTTTACGGACTGTTCTTACAATAAAGTTGATCCTCTTTACTGACTAGATGTGTCCTGTGACAAGGGATGGCCTCAGGGTAGGGCGTGCTGGAGGTCTATACTGGAGTACAGTTAGTCTGTACCCGCGACCCCCACCGAATTAAGCCTCTCAGAGTGGCTTTAGATACCCCAGGGATCGCCTTTTACACCCTGCCAGCCCCGGCCACCTCCATATACATACCCATACTTGCTGTACAGCCGGCGCGGTGCCAAATCCACAGCAGACACCTCCCCTGGCCATCCAGTCAGTCTCCACGGTCTGAATACCCCCATCCATCACTCTGCTTAAAGCCCTGCCTGCTCACCTACCTCCCACCAACTGGCCCTCTGCTACACCCCCTGCACACCCCACCACCCCCACCCCTCTCCCTCTCTCTCTCTCATCTCCCATCCAGGCTTACTGCATGCCTTAACCACTAGCTCAGCCACCAACTCAACCGTTAGACTTCTAACCTGACCCCACACCAACCATCAACTCTGTCCCAATGCTATACCTACCCAGTGCTATCGCGGTCTGTATATAATTTGACTCCTCCTCCCCCACCCTCCCTATGCCCACGTTTAGGTTACCCCCATCGGCCGACACATATATGGACACACACGTCAGTTACAGTTGATTCCCATAAATACCAACCAACCCTCCCCCTAAATAATAACTGTCACTCTTCTCCCTTTACCCTGTTCTAATACACCTATCGTGACCACCCATGCCCCATGAATTGAAGGGCAGAAGCACATGTAAATCCCATGTAAGAATTGAGGTGTGTGTGTGGGGGGGGGGGGGGGGGGGGTGATACGGGCTGGTTATGGTTGGGTTAAGTTTAGAGGTGGATAGGTAGGAGAAGTAGGTCCATGCTAGAGATGGATAGGTGAGGGAAATATTGGGGTTGGGCTGGGTTAAGGTTTGTAGACAGACACCCTTACAATAAGCCATCCTCCCCTGCACATTCACCCCCAGCCCATTGCAGACCCTACACAGAAGAAGGGGACCCCTGCAAGATGGCCACTCTTTATAACCGTATACGACTGTGGGGCCCAGGCCCAACATGAAAGAAACCGGCAGAATAAAGGGGAGAAAAATGGGCTGCCATGGAAACCTGAATCAACAGGGCCTAGCTGTCTGGGTGCAAGAAATGGCGCCAAAATCAACGTCAGCGCCCCCACCGGGAACTGGTCGAACTAAGGTCATATGGAGGTCACGGAGACGCCGTTATCTCGGGTACAATGTAGGGGGCGCTGGTATGCGGCAGGGGGTGGTGTGAGTAGAAGGTATTTATTACACTACTGTGTGGACTATTCTGTTAGTGTTGGGGAGACTGGTACCTGACTTCTATTTGTGGAATAGCCTCTACTGGATTATGGTGGATACTCTGTGTGCAAGTGATACAGTAAGAGTATCATAGTCATTACAAGGAGGATTGGGATAAGGAGAGGATTAACACTGCCTTAAATTAAACAACTTTACATACTGAATACAGCCTAATGAAGCAGACCATAATTGAATTAGAATTTATATTCCTAAAGATATTGGATTAGTGCAATAAAGCAGTAGGGATGAACTGATACAAATATTATTATAATAGGTTATCCGAATATATTTTTCTATCAAATCAATATGTTTTGTACAATCTATTACGTCCATGTGTATGTAATAAAAGTGATAAAATTTGTCAATATACATCAGTATTACTTGATGTTTCATTAAAAAGTTCTAAGATTTTCTCTTTAATGGGAATACATTGTCTTAATTTGACACAAACTAGTAGTATGATGATATTACTATAGCAAGGTTCTGTATCGTCTGGAGGCCATTCTATACCACACTACCATTACCAGAGAAACCCTTATACACGCCCATTGTTCTAGAGCTCCAAAGCTTCAATATGTAATATGTCTTGTATTTGTATTGTCTTATAGGTTTCCCTTGTAAATCAATGTGGATATTCAGACATTTGAATAAGTTCATTGATGGAGATTATATTGATTCAAAGTAGCAAATGTAAACTCATTCTCTATACAGGGAATAATGATCAATAAACTCTAATGATGGGGGATATTGTGAGTCGTTTTGTTCTGTTATGTAGGCTAATATTTATACAGTGAAGGGATAGGAGAACCCCGCCCATTAATGTCAATACCAATAACAATCCGCACTAGAGCTCACTATTTGATGTTGGTACAGCCACAAGGGAATACATGGAATAGGCCTGGTCGGGGAATGGGGGCATGGAAACCTTAGTGTATGTGTCTGGAGCATATAGGGAGGATAGTGCATGAGCAGTGGGTCCGCCATTTGTAATTTCGCTGGGTGAGGCAAAACCCACTGATAGGACATACCCCTGACTGGTACCGTGTCCCTGGGTAACCACCACTTTCAGGGACAGACTTGCAGCTATTCTGTTAGCTCTTATCAGTGTGGGCCGCTTCAACAAGCTCTACTCCCGCCTATACCTTATAGGAGTATTGCGGATCATGTTCAGGTGTCTACCATCCTGGCAGAGGTTGGAGTGGGGCTATCCTTTCCGTCCTGCAAATTAATCTTGAAACACTTTCAGACTCATCCTATCTGGCTGCAGCCATAATTTATATTATTGTGCTAATCTTCACCGGGGGGAGTGTAAACTGAACGCTCCATTTATCTGACTTATCAATCAATTAAACTGAAAAATAACTGCTCACAATATTGATTGATAAGCAATTTTAGCAACACTTGATATGGAAGTTGATATGGACAGTAATCAGTCTGACTATGGGAATCTACTCTTGCTTCAACCAAGCAGTCACAAACAAAGCTTGGCGGAAGCAAGAAGATGTCAGCCAATCAGTCAGAATGCCTCCTTCTCAATTGATCTTTTTCTTTGTACCTGATGCATGTACAAAGACGACAGTTGGAAAAAGAGCGGGAAAAGTCAAAATGCCTCAGTCAGAAAAACAAACAAAAAGGCCTACATCAGGCTGTGTCTCACGACCTTGAGCCAATGTTTTTGTCTCTGATCGGGTGCCGTCTCTGACCGGGTGCCGTCTCTGACCAGGTGTCAGAAAAAAGGTGTTTAAAAAGGAATTATACTCATGTATATAAGGATTTGTAAAAACGTTATTGCGGTCGTTATATAATTATAATTATAATTACAAATAGCCTCCTGCTGTCGGTATTTTGACCTTATCAAGCCAAGCCAGTCAGAGACGGCACCTGGTCAGAGACGGCACCCAGTCAGAGACAAAAACATTGGCCCAAGGTTGTGAGACACAGCCATCAGCCTAGCTGACATATTGGATGACTGAACAGATGGATCGACTGAAACGGACCATACTTCAATTGACATTTCAAGTACATGGCATAGGTATTTCCTTGCCAACAGGGGGGGGGGACTTGGTGAATACTTGTAAGGGAGTGTATCATTAAAAAGAGACACATGATGTGGGTCAAAACGGGGTCAAAACTTCAATAATGGCAGGGGTAATTCATTATTGACTCAGGGTTCCTGTGCCTCTGGGTCTTATACGGCGGTTTTGGTACATTTAAATGTTTCTCATCACTCATATGCCCTAGGTCACCTGTGATGTAAGTCACACAATTAATCTTTTTGATGTTTTGCGATCATGCTGGAGGGGGGGAGGTACCTTCTTTTTCAAAATTCAATATTCATTGGGGGTAATAAATAGCTGGTCCAATCTCCTACTCTACTCAATTTTAACATATCCATTTTGTAAAGAGTACTTGTTGAAAATACACGGTTTGTGTAAAGGTTGAAAGGCATGACAACCCGTGAGAGTAGATGACTCTTGGTAGGTACTGCAATACGTTCACCTGAGGTAAAGGGGGAGGGATAAAGAAAAAGTAGGGGGAGGATAATCAGCTGGCGTCAAAGCAGTGGAGGAGGCCATTCTTGCCTCCATGCTATTGTTACCACTACTGTCTGCCCACGAGTCTGTCAGCCTGTTGGTGTATGGATGGGGGGGGGGGGGTGAGGTATGAAGGGGGTGGGTGGTAGGGTGGGCTGGGGCTGGCACTGCGGTTAAAGGTCGCGCGAATGCCGCGGCACGACGACGCGTGCAAACATCCGCGCCAGGCGGACCAAATGTAAATATTCCCTAGGACCACCCCCAACCTTATCTACTGCCTTGAGTGTGTGTGGTGTGTGTGTGAGGGGGAGGAGGCAGGGGGTGACTGGCAAAGCACCCCTTTCTCACAGATATACAACAGACTTATTCATATACACATCCTCCTGGCCGCATGTCGACCAATAATTCCAAACACGAGAGAGATTTGAGGGACGTCGTGATTTCTACGTCAAACAGGCAGTGACGGGAGGATGTGGGAATCAGCCGACAGTCAGCAAGGACCAGGCTATGACATATACACAACAGCAGCCCACGGCTGTCTGCTAGATCCTCTTCTTGCTGTTTTACACTTTACACAGAAACTTCCTACTAGTCGTCCATAGTCGATTACATCACTCCAAACACCATTTTTGTTCTGCCATGGGCCTGATTTATATCATATATATATATATATATATATATATATATATATATATATATATATATATATATATATATATATATATATATATTAGTCGCCTCAGTATACAAAGGTCGTTTTCGACAATTTTTGGAATTTTTCAAATTTGACCTTTTTCTGAGAAGTAATAGATCAGTATACAAAGGTCGTAACTGGCAAAGTGAGGTTTTTCTCAGTATACAAAGGTCGTAAGTGAAGTAAAAATGATAACCCAAATGTATTTTATCATTAAATCAGTGTATTTTTTGGGGTTTTCTAACCATTTTTTATAATTCCTATTATATGTGTACATTTGGATATTTTATACAAAAATATGTTAACTTTGAAGTATAAACAGGGTGAATTTAAGGGGGAAATGACTGAAATTGCTCATTTTTGCAGACATTTCACTGTTGCTAGGCAACAGCAAAATGTGTATAATTATTTTAGGTTACATAAGCTACTAGAAATATAAAAGATTCATCTAGTGGGCATTAGGGATAAATCAATCGACTATTTGAACATTTCTTTACAGTTTTGGACTGGATAAATCACTTACCACCTTTGTTTACTGATTAAATATACAAAAGTATACATACTATTCAGTATACAAAGGTCGTAAGTGACCTAATTTTCCCCATTTTTCAGGCATTATTGCCATATTTACTAAGGAATAAGATAATATATTTTTGCATCATTCATATAATATGTTAATACTTATTGTAGTTTACATGTAAAGCAATTTCGGGGGCAATATAACATGTATTATAGAAATTACAGCCTGAAGACCACATTAATTTTTCTTATTTTGCTCATATCTCAAAACATGAATATTCCACTTACGACCTTTGTATACTGAGGCGTATATATATATATATATATATATATATATATATATATATATATATATATATATATATATATATAAATCCCCCATTGTCCATTTAAGTATGACACTGACAGGAGATCAAGAACTAGTCTGGTATATCCCTTTCAAAACACTGTATTCACAGAGGCTATATTTAACAACTTAATGTGATAAATGACAGCTCAAGAGGGTGATGGAGGGTGTCTGAAACATCCCCTATTACAACCAGCTACCTGCATACTCACACCTCCATTCGGTGTGCCATCAATTCTCCAAGTGCTATTATGATGTTGCATATTTGAGTAATGAATTAGAAAGCAATTGATAGGTATTGAACGCTTCATGGTGCTCTTGAATACAAGAGCACCTCCCTAGTATGTATGGTAATAGGCATATCAGCGTGCGGGAGATTGTATATGGAAGGTTTAATCTGCTCACGATGAGCACAACCTTTTTGGTGGGTAATGTCATTTTGGTGAAGGGATTTATCTTAGCAGCCTTTGTCTTGCTATTAGTTTGTCTTCAATACCAATAATGGTGAGTTTATACTTGAACATATTACATCATAATATTAAGCAATCACATGTCAATATGGTAATGTGTCATATCTAACCACATTGGTCTCTCTTCCTATCATTCTATTACTGCATAGAAAATACACGAAAAACTATTTACCTCACACTAATCACAGTTCTCATAATACTACCTCACAGTCAATCTGACACTAATCACACTCTTCATATACTACCTCATAGGCAAGCCGACATGAATCACACTTTCCATATACTACTTCAGGCAACCCAACACTAATTACACTTTCCATATACTACTTCATAGCCAACCTGACACTTAAAACACTTTCCATATAATACTACTTCATAGTCAACTTGACATTAGTCACACTTTCCATGTACTACTTCATAGTCAACCTGACACTAAGCACACTTGAAATATACTACTTCAGTCAACCCAACACTAATCCCACTTTCCATATACTACTTCATAGTCAACCAGACACTAATTACACTTTCCATATACTACTTTGTAGCCAATCTGACACTTAGCACACTTTCCATATACTACTTCATAGTCAACCTGACATAAGTCACACTTTCCATATACTACTTCATAGTCAATCTGACATTAGTCACACCTTCCATATACTACTTCATAGTCAACCTGACACGTATCCCACTTTCCATATACTACTTCATAGTCAACCTGACACTAGTCCAACTTTCCATATACTGCGTCATAATCAACCTGACACTAGTCCCACTTTCCATATACTACGTCATAGTCAACCTGGCACTAATCACACTTTCCATATATACTACTGCATAGTCAAACTGACACTAAAACACACCTTCCATATACTACTTTACAGTCAACCTGATACTTATCCCACTTTCCATGTACTATAGTCAACCACATACATATCCCACTTTCCATATACTACTTCTTAGTCAACATTACACTCTGATTACTTCCCATACACTTTTTTCACACTATAACGATCTTACCCTTTTCTTAAAATTGAAAAAATTATCCCGTTAATTTAACGATTTCAATTATTGAGTAACCAGTTTACCAAATCATAAGTCTTTCCCGACATGATCTCGCATATTACATTTCTAAAATACACATAGAATAGGCCCAGTGTGTGTACCTCAGACAAAACGAGTCTTGTATCAGAACCTATTCAGTGAACACTGTGTGCACAGTTCCCATGGACAAAGTGGTGACACAGATGGAGATTGATGTAACCATCCTATAGTTTTGGCTGATGATATCATTTACAAGGCCATTGCGGTACTGTAAGGAAATTCGGTTTGCGCTGCGCCTATTCTAGTAGGTAATTCCCCCTGGATCCCTGTCCGTACTGGCAAAGCGGGGGCGGAAGCCACAACCCATCAAAGAGCTATGTTGGTATTGATATTAAGTGAAATATGCTTGGGTGCTATATCATTCATGACTGAAGGGACTTGTTTTGATAAAAGAAAGGGATTTCTCTCTCTGAGTCATTCCTACCCAGACAGATCTGGATATGCTGCGAGAGGGGAAGGGGGGGGGGGGATTCACATTAATCCATCAGAAGATTGAGAATAGGTCGGGTATCCATACTATAAATAGAACATGTCAGAGAAAATACTCTAGAATAAACAGATTTATAGTACCCTTTTTGTTATCTGGAATGTAGGATATTGTTTTTAAATATTGTATGATAAGAGTGTTAAGTTTATGAAAATTGTGTTCTTTTGAGTGATGAATCGGTAAAGGTTTTCTGACACTTTTCCAAACCACTAGTTTATGGCACCATCCCTCAAAGTGGGAACATCCATCCCTCATATTCCTTTGAAGCATTTATGTAAAAGCATCCCCAACAAAGGAAGTCACTTGATTTAGACCATTTTCCGCCCTCTAGGGTTGTGGTTTATGTATGTTATTGGCCGGATTCACCCTGGAGGAGAGGCCTGTGTGGGAGTTAGGGGCAGGAGAGTGGGTGGTTAGGTTAGTAGCCTCTAATCCCATTGTCACCCTGGAGTGATGTTTGTACACGCCGCATGGTGGCGCATTGTGTGTGTGGGGGTGAGGGGGGGGGACTACTTTGTGACGTGTATGAATTATGGATGGTGAACCGCCCTCATGGCTTCACATACTCCTGCGCGCCTCCCGGCCCGGTCAGGAGTCACAACTAAGTCATCAACCCCCTGTCCCTCAGCCTCACCCCCACCTTCACCCCCACCCTGTGGTGTCCTCCAGGGCCTCCTCCTGGGTCTCCTCCAGTGCCAGACAACAGACGCTGCATGCCCCCGCGCAGCATGCATTGTCATCTGGTGGCACGGTACTTCCGGTTGTGGACAGCCCTCCCACTTATAGGCATAAACAAGGGGAGGATCAAGCAGGGCAAGGCGGCCCTTTGAACCAGGATATGGGTGGTGGGGGGTATGTCGAGGGAGGCAAGGCTAGAGTGCAAATAGGGCGATAGTCCTTGAAATTTATATACATGTACGATTCATGAGTGTCCCTGTCTTATAACTTTGGAAAAAGGTATTCATATCCGTTTATTCAGTCAACCATGACGACTATGAAATAACATACACAAACTGGGCATTATGTTTGGCTAACTTTTAACTATAATGTAGTTTAAGGTAGGTCGATACCATTGACTCAAAAAGTTTAGAATTCCTCCAAATTTCTTCCAGAGGTGCCTTAGATCATTTAGAACAAATATCTGAAGAGAAAATAGGGGGGTCCCGCGCTACTTTTTTAAATACAGAATTTTGAAAAATTAACATATTTCGATTTTTCTCTAAAATATAGAAAAAAAGATCACAAGTTCCAAAATTTCTTTTTGCCATAACCTGCAACCACAAAAATATGAAACATCACACAATTAGGGCCAAGATATTTCTCTTTATTCCAAAAATACTTTTATGGTTCTGTGATGTGGCATTCTGGGTAAAAAAACTATGTTTGGTTGAAAATATGGATTAATTTGTAAATAATTAAACACAAAATTGATTAAGATCAATAGAAAAAAAGTTGTCATTTTTCTTAAACTTCATGAAATGAAATTTAAGATCATTTGGAAACTAGTAAGACTAAATTTAACATAGGGTCCCATGCATTATTTTGGTGTTTTGGGCCATTAAAGTAAAAAAAGTACTGCAAAAGTGTGCCAAATAAGATATTTGAAGTATTGCATTATGGGTAAAATGCTAATAATCATTTTATGAAATGGTCTCATTATGTAGCCCAGGATATATTTAAGCAATCTATTCACCTTTATAGTCCAAATTATATCATTTATTAGTTTATAAATGTGGTTGATAACAAAATGTCCGAAATGCAAAAAAACAAAACCTTTAATTCTTGTACACAATGCATTGTCGATAAAAAGCTTAATTTTAGTCAGAATTGTCCAAAATTTTACATGGGTAATGAAGGTATATATGACCATACACCTACCAAATATGAAGTCATATTGACATGTTTAAGGTAGATGCGCGGAAACATGCGCAGTGGTCCCGTTTTCAATGGTATCGACCTACCTTAAATGGAAGGTATATGGTTTACGATGGAGTAGTATATGGAAAGTGAAATTGGTGTGTGGTAGACTCTGAAGTCTTGCATGGACGTGGGATTAGTGTATGGTTGTTTATCAACTATGAAGTAGGATATGTAATAGATAGACAATGGTTATGAAAAGGTATACAGAATTAACCACAGCTTGCTGGTGGGGCCAGACGAGGGCGAAGCCCAAGTCACCCTACCAGAAAGCTGTGGTTAATCCTACATACCTTTTCATAACCATTGTCTATCTGTTTTAAACCAGGGTATGCAATATACCCAAGGTGCGATTCCTTTGTCTTTACCCTCCACCGTGGTTTAAGGGGATATATTATATTAGAAGTGGGGAAACTAAAACATGGCCCTACACAGTAGAACCTGCCGTGCCAGTACATGTATCTAGAACGTGCAGTGAGAAAATAGCAAAATTACCCTGGACCACCTTAGCATTCTGAAACAAGTACAGTACGAAAATAGAACGCTGAAACGAAACAGAAGTAAAGGTTGAAAGACAAAGACAAAGGGTCAAAGAAATACAGGGCTGTTCAGACTCTAAAGTAAAAGGAGGGAATGGAGAAGCAGGCAGAGTGTGAGAATCGAGAGGGACGCCCCTTATTTGGCTATTGATCCAAAGGAATCTGGAGATCTAAGCCCTACTAGCCCCGAGTGTCTGTGTGTCGGACATCAGCTGATCAAACCATGTACTACTTGCTATCCAAACCATCACCACCTCCTGATTGTATCCTCACCCATACAACCATTGCTGTCATTGCTAATTTTATTCCATAGCTCCATATTTGTGGTTTGGACTAGGCTTGGTTCCAAAGTGAATGGATATTTTCCAAAAGTGACCAAAATCTGATGATTGAGTTTTAATGAAATATTTTTCAAAAGTAATTAGTTTTCCCTATGATTACAACCTACTTATTTTACACTCCCTTTCCAAAGTACTATAATTGCCCCCAGGATATCTCTACGAAAAAAAGAAACATGAAATATGCTTCAATTTTGGAATGTATTTGCTGCCTTATGAAACCAAACTCTTCAAATCTATTACAAATTACCTTCTGTCCAAAATGCATGGAAATAGACTTCACATGGAAGGCATTCCTGATGAAATATAATGTACTCTACAATACAGAATTATACAATTTATACGTATCAATGAAACCTAAAAGCAATTAGTAGAAGAATCTTTTTTAGCATCTGGACGTGCCATCTAACAATCCAGTGATTACATCACAATGTAATATAATGAAAGGGTATTGGCACTTCACAGGCATCCTTCTAAAATGAATCCCTCCAAATTCCTTCAACCCAGCCCTCACAGGGAGGAAATTCAAATGCCAGACATTTGTCCCCATTGCAATTTGCTTGAGGGGTACCTCTGCAGTATTTCATTATGGGGACACATGTCGTATTAACCCCATATCTTATACAGGTCAGAACCCTGCTCAGGCTACCATTGGCTGCTGTCAGTAGAGAATAGAGACGTTCTAGACACCTTATATGACCCCTGCCTCTCCATAAAGCCCATCTCCTGACGACGTCCCCAGTGTTTTCAGATGGGCCATGTTACAAGGTAGCAGAAGTAGCTGCAGGCAGATATAATATGAGACAGAATTCATGAATACATGTACATGTATAACTAATTGGGGTTGTGCAGGGCGGAGTGGGCTCAGGCTCAGGAGATGGTAGTGTAAGTAAGTATTGGGTGGTGCAGGCAATGGGGCTGTGGGAGAGGAGAGGAGGGGGTAGGGACAGATGAGGAGTTTATGTATATAGGTGGTGTAATGTGCTGGGACAGGACGGGACAGGACAGAAGAGAATAGGGTAATAGGACAGAAGAAACGTTGTTAGGCCCAAAGATTGGTGTTTCAGGTTACATCGTCCGAAAATCTAGGGTAGGTAGGTCTTTTTTTTTACTTGGCCAAAAAGTATCTAGAATTGACTCCCAGACTTCAGCGCTGACTTGCCGAGGACAGCTTTGACTCGTGGGCTATCAAATTGGCGTTGAAATAGCACAAAAATGACCTAGAATATAAATATGTTTTCAAATTTCTAGGGTTGGCCCTGTTTTGCTAGTTAGGGTCGGGTAACCTGAAACATACTTTTTAAAATTTGGCCTTAGCTGATGTTGGGACCATTTTGGGTGGGTCGGGCTGGGGCCCACATACTACCCAGTGAAATAAGCAATTATAATGGAGGCACTAAATATTTGGCAAACAGCTATGCTCTACTACCTTTGATACCTTGTTTGAAATACGCTACATTGTTGGAGCTCGGCAACAAAGAAATAAAGCTTCTTTAAAAAAAAACCTATTTTCAGTTAAGAGACACCTACCCATAGTGACATAAATTTGCATCATACTGGTATATTAACTTAGATATATATTTATTCAGCCGCCATACAAACATGTATGTGTTTTATGAATGGGGCAGCAGGGGGCTTCCCCTTCCACGTGGCCACACATTATGGACTTGTCACCGTGCAGTTTCATGAAACACATAATATCAATGTCCACAATTGACCCTCGTAAACAGCACCGGGGGGTAGGACAACACATCCGCTGGTACCCAAGCTGCACTCACCTGCCAGGTGAGTATACACACCAACAACCAGCAAACACCCTTGGTGACCCGGATGTAAGTGTGTTTTGGGAACAGACGACATTTTTCCTTGCCATTTTGAGGCTTGCCTTGCATGACTTGCAAAAAGTAGAATCTGGCTGAGCCCATTAGGCTGTCAACCTTTGCTCGTGATAAGCTGAGTGTAATTCATTGGCTCGTGCTACTGCACTGGAGAAGTGGTCTATTTGACTCTAGTGCTCCGCGGGGACTTCAGGGTGGTTTTAGTGCACGCGGATAAAAAAAAGAACTGATTTCTTTCCACTCAATGCCCATAGAGACTATAATAAATTATTCTTCGACTTATGTATGCAGTAATATGTCTGGGCATCATGATTTTCTTTAAAGGAATATCTTATATCTAAAACTGCTACTACATAGTTATTAATGTGAATGCTTTTACTCTTGGGACGCCCTCTTTAATCCAGTACAGCATCTACATAGAAAGGTTTTGAATACACTGTTAAACGTATTTTATAACTTGGGTAGACGTGTACTAGCTCAAATAGGATTTTTCAAATGCAGCGTTACCATTGAGTCTGGTGATATCAGAGATACATAAACTATATAAAATGACATACAGCATCCCCTGTTTAATAAAAAAGCTAAATAAAATGTGCTGATAGACGCCTTCATGTTACAATCCACCCCCTTGAGTGCACATCCCTACATCCAGTGCCGCGGGTGGTTAGGGTATTCTGCATTCAACACTGAGGGCCCGGCTCTATACGCAGGTCACAGGGTCACCCCACTGTACGGTCGGCCGAGGGCTTTTGGTAGAGACGCCGACAAGAAGGCCAGCACTTGACCAGAAAATGGCTGACGTGGAGTGACTCGAGAGTCCCTCAAATAGACATCCGGCACGCTCGCGTGACGTCACGTCAGGGCTTTATGAGCTCAGTGAGTAGGAGCCCAGAGGTGGTGTAGAAAGTGGTGGTGGTTGTAGAATGAGGGGAGAAGGTGGTGTAGAAAGTGATGGTGGTTGTAGGATGCGGTGAGAAGGTGGTGTAGAAAGTGATGGTGGTTGTAAGATGAGGGGAGAAGGTGGTGTAGAAAGTGGTGGTGGTTGTAGGATGGGGGGAGAAGGTGGTGTAGAAAGTGGTGGTGGTTGTGGGATGAGGGGAGAAGGTGGTGTAGAAAGTGATGGTGGTTGTAGGATGGGGGGAGAAGGTGGTGTAGAAAGTGGTGGTGGTTGTAGGATGAGGGGAGGAGGTGGTGTAGAAAGTGGTGGTGGTTGTAGGATGGGGGGAGAAGGTGGTGTAGAAAGTGGTGGTGGCTGTAGGATGAGGGGAGAAGGTGGTGTAGAAAGTGGTGGTGGTTGTAGGATGAGGGGTGAAGGTGGTGTAGAAAGTGGTGGTGGTTGTAGAGAGAGGGGAAAAGGTGATGTTAACAATGAGATGGCAGGGTATTTCATTTTAGCATCGGATTAATGTTGCTGTAATCAATTGTCCAAGTATTTTCAGATGATTTGGATCAATGCGTTATTCATAATCACAAGTGATCTGTATAATTTCAATATCTGAGAAGTATTCCCGTGTAGGCATGTTGCGAACCTTTCTATATTGGACAACAGACCCGATGCGGGTTGATAGATGGGAGATTTCGTAGACAATGTATTCATTGAAACAGACAATGTGCTACATCTAGCGTGTTATTCTCATCAGAATCGTATCAACACTGCTTAGTATAACGCTTCTCAATTTACTTAAGAGATCACAATCATATTATATCCCTGCATGGTTTACCTTACACTTACACTCGACTTGTCGGACCGTATTTCCAAGTATAATCTATTTAGAACTGTCTCCTGGCGGTCCCTCTAAACCGGACATTGACCTTTCGTCAAATAGTACGCCTCTTTCACCTGGTTTTAACTGACATGGTGTACCAACTTATACTAATAGAATACTAGGCCTTGAACTATATCAAAACATTATAACCTATTTTATGACTGTTTTTGTGCACATTGACATAGCAAAAGCGGTATGGTAATCTACATCACATGTCCACCTATATTATGTTCATATCCCTACATTCCTACCTCTAGTGGTACTGTATGAAAAGGGGGATAGATATTCCATGTATAGACCGACATATTGCTTGAGGTATTCTTGTTGGGGACAGCGTGGGCATATAGAATAATAGCTTGCATTCTGCTGGATATGTTCATATAACTCTCGAATAAGGGACTCCATATTAGAATTTTTAGAATATTTAATATTCTTTATGAGGGAAGCCTACGACTTTGGCTCTGTCTACCCTTTGTTATTTTCTTTATGGGAATCAGGGATAATGTGCACTATTATAGACCTACATCTACCTTACCTTTAAAATCGGTGTATTGTCACTATGCAAAACATGTACAAAATAAAACAACAATTTATCTAGATGACGTTGTGATGTTGAATAAAATAGACCTCTTTGTAAAGTCCCGTCTTTCGATCAAAGCCTCCATATTTCAAATGTAACATAACGTTTTGAGATTCATTATAGGACCTCCTTAGTATACACTCTGTTACCAACCTACAATAATTGACCTCATAATGGAAATATGGTTTGAAGAAAAACAAAAGAAGCCTATTAATATAGACGTATAACGAATTATTCTTTGGCTTCTAGACTTCCTTCCCCAGTGGATCGCGGAGGAAAGCAATGGCTAGTGAGGCTAGCAAACAGGGCCGAGATTTCCCGAGATCATTGAGTGGACAGACGGTGAATAATGGCGACTACACGGCCTGAATGTCCTATACTGGTCCTTTAGTAAATAGGATTCTTATTCACTGTGCAGGGACAGCAGTGGGCACGTGGACAGTGAGCAGTTCCCCACTCACACGAGCTGCTCCATAAACCAAGTGTTGAATGAGAGGGGTGGGGGCTGGAGGAGGGGTGGAGGTAAGGGGTGAGGTTGTATGTGGGGAGGTGCGTGGATATTGTAGTATAAAAAGGTCATCCTAGTGACACTTATAGTGGACCCATGTACACCGTTTTCGACCTAATAAGCGCACATCTCATAATAAGCGCACATAGCCTGTCTGGGCGGATTTTAGACTTTAGAGCTCCCAAAATGTGTCTAATGTTGAGCCCAATAAATCTCTTAACTTCTAGAAACGTGTTTGGGATAATTTTGTACACGGACTGTGAGCTTATTAAGTCGAATTTGGTATAGGCCTACCAATGTATTCAGAAAGAGATATGTCCTAGTCCCGTGCTGGAATTAACGTTACATTTTCGGCGGGCTTGCGGAGCGGCGCGCGTGTATGGTGGGAGAGAGGGAGATCAGATTATTATAAATACCGGTACAAGTGCTTGGATACATCACACTCCATCGCCCGGCCAGAATCAGAGATCAGAATCTCTATTTAACCCCTTTACTAACTCTTATATTATGATATCCCCCTCCTCCTCACCCCCCCCCCCCCCTCCATGTAGCCACTCCCCTTACCCCTGGTTGTAGCACTCTATCTGCTCTGGGGGATAACTCTTCAAGCCTCATTCTCTTACACCCAATCTCGCCCACCCGCTCACTACCCCTGCTACTGCCCTCCCCTCCTCTCCCACCCACCCCTCCCCCTCAATACTTGTCCCAGCTCTGTGGGCCGCTGCCAGTAAGACACATTGCTTTGGTGAGTTGCTCAGACCGGAAGTAGCTGAGTAGCTCCAACAAACGGACTCACTGCATACATTCTACATGTGTTCATTTGTTGCATTGTCTGCCTGCCCCCCCTCCCCTGGCACCCACCACCCTCTCCTCCTGCCTCCTCCCAACTCCCCTCAGCCACTCGACTACCATTTCCAAGTTGGCCTTCTTTGTGCCACACCATTGTATGCATATATACAGCCGACGCATTCACAGAACCCATGTAGTGTTGTAACCACCTTTTCCCACAATCTAGCCACATTAGTTAAGAAGTGGAAAATGTGATTGAATATTATTTTCATTATGAAGGGAAAGGTCCCAAATGACGTCACCAGCATTCGGACCTTTTCCCAAAAGCCCGCCCCTTATCAGTATTTTATGTTTTTGGTTTCACATTTCTCTATACCACTATGATGGTCCAGTAACACTTCTTCACAAATCAAAAAGATCACCTCACTCATAGTGGATGATGTCATAGTTGAACGTTCCCTAAACTGCGATTCAGTTCGATTCCCCCGGAATTCCTCCAATATTTTCATCGGAGGCAATAGTAGATGTGTCGACAATAATTATGTCGTTAAAAGAACATGTTTTTAGTGTCCCTGTATCAGGCTAGATGCTATGAGATAATGACTGTTGGTGAGGTTAGGAGTTTTGAGTTTGAGTTTGGTAATGTTTTTATTGGACAAAATTCCGCAGTATTACACTACGTCTCTCAAATAAAGCCAATATTAATAAATGAGAAATACATGATCAAGTGAATAGGTTTGACAAAGTATTCAAATACTGATCGCTTGCAGATGCAGTACACAGAAAAAATATAGACGAAATAAATCACACAATCGGGCAGCAAAGCAAGTGGTACATATTAGTACAAGCAACTATATTAGTTGTCATAGGTTTTCCATCAGGGGTACAGATTATCATTCCGTGCAGGGTTTCAGTCTAGGTAACCTTGACTCAACACCTGAAATACTCAAGTCCAGGAAGATCCAATTGGCCTAGGCACTAGATCTCGTTTTGATATTACAAAAAATGAATACACAATCACAGATCGTATATCACCTTTCATTAATCATCATACCATCACATATTAGACTAGCGCAACAAAGTAGTTACACTTTATGCTTATTTTGCATACATGTTTATTTAACACATCTGAACCAAACATCTAAACTGAGCCATACAACATCCAGTCATTTCAAATAGCACCATTCTATTATATTTATGTAATTTAGTGTTACCATGCACAGAACACTAAGGACCTTTTACCTTTATCATGAAAGCTTTTAGGGTTGCCAAACTTTGGTCCTCGGGAAGTAGTTCGTCCCATAATTCCACCCCCCTATACAAAGGACTATCCCGGTAGTGCTGGCCTTTTGGTCTTTGCAGCCTAATAAGCATTTTCACATTGCTTCTCAGCACACGGACGGGTACAATCAATGTATTTGGACGTCTACTATACTTATAGACCAGACACAAGAGATTGGCATCCCTCCTTTTACTCAGGCGTTTCATGGTACAGTCTAGGTGAAGATCATCAATTGAAATTGCTCTAGGGTCACGTATGCCCATACAACACCGCAGGCAGTGATTTTGTAGTGTTTGTAGATATTTCACTTCTAGGTCAGGGCCACTGTCAAGTACAAAGTCACAGTATTCAAAACAAGGTAATATCATCTGCTTATATAGCAGGAGTGATAAATCAAAGTCCATATACTTTTTCAAGCGTCAAAGATGGGTCAATTTAGCCCTACCAGAGTTGGACACTCTTTTACAATGAGGAGCAAAGGTCAGACCGCTATCAATTAGCACTCCAAGGTAGTTAAAGCTATCAACAGCTTTCAGTTTCCGACCAGACAGCATCAGGTCGTTAACATGGAAAAGCTGGGCATCACCAGACGACTTACACCAAAGTACATGAGTCTTGTCAGAATTCACCGTGAGTTTATAGTTAACACACCATGCACTAACCCTGTCCAAATCTGCCTGGAGCAGGGCCTGTACCATTAGTGGATCAACATTAAAGACAGCAATGGCCAGGTCATCGGCATACATATAATATGATGCATGAGATAGACACCTGACAACACTATTTATGTAAACATTGAAAAGTAAGGGTCCAAGCACGGAGCCCTGAGGTACTCCGCAGTCAATGAGTTTTGATGAAGAAATGACACCATTGACGACCGTACGTTGAGACCGTTCAGACAGGTAGCTGCGGAACCAAGAGACACTTTCATCACTACAGCCAATTTTACACAGTTCATTTAGTAAAAGGAGGTGGTCGACGGTATCAAAAGCCTTAGGGATACATGGACGTGATAATAAATGATAAGCCCAAACAGTCTATCCCAAACTATCCCGGGTCCCGTTGTCTATACCTAGTGCATATAATATATGCTATGATTATATACCCTACATCATGAATATATAATACACAGCACCTACACGTAGCAGTCTCAGTCCTATACTCAACACTTAAATTGGTCATACACAATTAGTTTCCCCCTTTAAAAAAAACTCTCAGTCAAGTAAACATAACCTCTGCTCAAACCACGACTACGTCAAAGACGTATAGATTACGTCTACGAATTACCCCATCCGCTGGACAGAAACAGCTCCGTCAAGTCAAGAGCTGCTCGGGCCGTCAGAGGAGAACGTCACCAACTGTTTATTGGAATATTCCGGTCCGGCCGCCACCCTTAATGAGCAGCTCAGAGGTCAAGGTCATGAGCTGCTCGCCTCCCAATCAGAGCAGGAGCTGCTCCAGTGGAAATGGGATTCTTGGCGTACAGCGAAGGAGGAAGCACAGAGTGGTGTCGGTGTAAGACTGGACGTCTGAGAGACTATGATTTGATTTCATTTGATTTGGGAAAATGCATTCATTTAAGATTAACCCAGTGGGCACAAAATTCAGTTCAACATTGATGCAACGTTGACTCAACATTGAATCAACATTGGCAACCAGTTATCAATGTTGTTGATTCAATATTATGTGCCCACTGGGAAGGGTCCATATTTTGTCATGCATGATTATTGTATTGTCCATATTTTCTGTTTATACACTTGACATGTTTTTTTTATCATTATAAAGTGAATGAAAGCTTTTTTTGTGTACCGGCAGTTGTGTATTTATTGGTCGGGGGGAGTAACCACCCCACCCCGCCCCTTCCCACTTTCTCCGTTTTAAGATGAGGAATAAGATAACCAATGTACCACCAGCACATTGAATGAGGACCACCGCTCGTTTAAAATACAATTTCTGTATGGTCGATGAGAATATGTCTTTCTCTTTACAAGTGTTCTCTCGTGTATCTAGTGGTTTATGACGTGAAATCTGAAGTGAAATTATGCCAAGTCGATTTAAAGAGAACATGGGATCATTATACAAGGAGACTATTTAAAAACAACATACATCTTAGCACGTGTCACTTCTCTATCAAAATATATGCATATTCATAGGTAACATTTTGAAAGAAAAAAGATTTTTGATGAAGACCTTTTGTTGTGGTTTATATTTGTTTATTGATAAATATATGTAGGGAGTAAAATATTATCTTTTATAAAAAATAAAACCTTGCAACCTGTATCTACCATCTTACTGAAACAGTGCCTGTACAGGAGATTCAGTATAAATACGCTATACAGTAAGCATTACTTGGCAGGAATCCACCTCCTTGCATGCCTCCAGCGTCGACATGGGGGTAGGGTGGGGCAGTGGTCCCTGGATGGGCCCGGTAAGTGATTGCCCCCACACCGAGCTGATCTCTCCACTTACGCACCATTTATCCCAGGTCTAGATACATTAGAATTCAGTACTCAAACAGATGCTTCTAGCAACAGGCTGAGGGAGGGAGCCAGTGCGTTTTTGCTCAGCCCTTTGCCAGAGGATGGCCCCAGAATAAGGTGTTGAGGGTTGGTATATGAATCCTCGCTGCATTGAAGGAAGCTTGTTGATCATTGACTAAGGTAGGAATGTAGGCCGTTGTGGTGATAGCTATGGGGGGTTGTTATAGATTAAAGGGCAACAACTATGGATTTCCTTTGCATCGCTCTTCATGAGTTGAGCATTAGGCCGTATCACATGAAACTGCAGGCTGGGTTTGAGTTGGCCTTTCTATTCAATAATTATTTTTGGTTCCATGATGTTAAATGAAGGAAATTAAAAAGACCTATTTGCTTCATCGCTGTTCTCCTGTCTTTTGTTGACATGTCCATTTTCAAAACCATTGTGTGATGCTGTACTAATTATGACGTCAACCGTGAGATACGAATACATTATATCCAATGGGGTGCGTGAAATATGACCATTCTAGTACTTAGGCATAGACACAATAGTTATTTATCACCAAGGAAACAGCTAGAGCTTGAAATCCAGCTCAGAGGAAGGTAGCTGTCTTATTCATATAGTATTTACAATACACCTAGCTAATACTTAGAAAAATATTGAATCTGGAATCAACCAATATACATAGCGTAATTGCAATATGAGTAGAATTTTACTCCCTTTTTAAATACCACATATGGAGTATATGGGAATATCCAACTATAATAATGTGGAATAAAGCAAGGACCCTGTTAATAGTCTGAGATGATGTGAGAGATGCTTGCAGTGGTTTACACCGACATACATCCTGCCCATCGGCCTGCCCTTTCTTTGATAACCACTCTATACATAGCGTAAGGGACACCATAAAGAAGAGCTCCTTCATGACACTCATGTCGTTATACACTACTTAAGGACCGCATAGTGCTTTAATGCCCTGTGTCATCATGATGCATGACTGCAGTCCCTGTGAGTAACTCGCCAGGGCTGCGGTCTTGCATTAGGCCGACCTCACTGGGATGATACACCCCTGAAGGGTCGGCATAATGCATGAATGCAGCCTCCGGCGTGTAGACTCACCAGAGCTGCATTCATGCATCATGGCAACTATAATTCATTGAAGCATTATGCGTGCCGTAAAGGGTTAAGCACCATCACACAGCCCTTACAGACTTTTAATTTGCCTCTTGCTGTATATATGTGAAGCCCTCAGCACTCCGCCATGCCTCCGCGTCATATCTCATACCAACATCAAAGAGTAGGGGGGCCAAATATTATCATGCTGCGGGTGTATGGTCCCTTAACGGTAGGATGGTGGGTCTGGAGGGATGGGGGAGAATACTTGGGAATAGGTTATCACCACCACTATTTGTAAAGGGGTATATCATTCGTAAAGGGGAGGTTATGCTTAGATTTATTTCTTGACGATAAACAAGAATGGGGAAACATGAAAAGCAAACAAAATTCAGGTTAAATTTGGGAAATACACCATTCCTCACTAAACTGCATGCAGTGGGGCTGGAAAAGATGTGGAATGACCACAGATGGTCAGAGAATAATCAGATACTACCAAACCTCTCAGAGAACAACCAAGGTGGCTGCCTCATGAGATAAAACACTCCTTAATGTACCTCCTCATGGGCCGCGTTATCTCATCATTCACCCCATCCCCATACCCATACCAACCCCCCCCCCACACCACCACCACCCACTACAGTCACTATACATGCACGGTCAGCCAGACCAGCCCCCCATACCTCACACCCTTCACTACTTATACTACCTACACTCTCTCATCTTACTCTGCATGGTTGCACCCCCCCCCTCCTTATACCTTTAAGGACCAAATAGAGCTTTAATGTGCTATATGCCCTTTATGAGTTATGAGTAACTCGCCAGAGCTGCATTCCTGTGTATCATGCAGACCCGACGGTGTTGGTACGCACCTGAAGTGTCAGCTCTGCATGATGCTTGAATACAGCCCTGGAGAGTAAACTCAGTTAACTCAGTAGACTCACAAAGGCTGAATGGATGCATTGAGATAAAAGCGGAGACTATACATTATAGCACTATGTGGCCATTAGAGGGTTGTACCTACACTACACCCTACCCCCTACACCCCTACACCCCCCTGCCTCCGTCTGACACTGGGTGATGGATGAGCAGGTCATACCTTGATAAATGTCCATTGATCAAGTATTGCCAAATTCACGTCCTGCCGGCCTGGGCCAGCCCTCTCCATCCGTCATCGTTGCGGCCCATATCAGACCGATCCCATGCATCTATATTGGGCGCTGATGGTTCGCACCCCCTCCCCTTACATTCCACAACATCACCTACCCTCCCCCCCCCCCCCTCATCCAACCAACCCACCACCACTACAGCCACCAGCAACATATATCTCCCCTGTTGTGCTATGGGGTGTTGAGCTGTTAAAAGTTCCACAGGTTACCCCATATATCGATGCCCAATCTGACTTGTTGGTCATTTCCCCTGCTGTCGCAGTTGCAGCTTCCCCCCCCCCCCCCCATATCCCATGTCCCTTGGTGAGAATGGTAGAATGTGGCGACATGCTGCTTGCACGCCGTGCCTGATTTATGAGCTCCGACATGACAGTTGCTATATACTCGGAGGCTAAAATTAGACTACTCCAGGCCATAGAGACATCTCCCCTTCAGTGAGCCTGATGTGAAGTCGATTTGATATATCACATATATGTCAGTAATGGCTCTGGCCCTGATGGACCCTCTATTATATAAACAGTTTTCACTCAGGACTCTGTAGATATGGAGTCGGGTGATGGGAGCCTGACATGATACTGTGGCTATATACCTGTTGAATATAATATGGGGTACGGGCAAAGGTAGAAAACACACTGGTTGAGGATAGAATAGCATTTATCTCTTTCTTTGTATATTTTCTGAATATAAAAGAACTCCCTTGCTCATCCTTTCGTGCGCTATATCCACAGTTGCAGTGCTTATTATTATATACATTCTGTTCTCCATATATATTCACAGTCCATATTACCCCCCCCCCCCCCCCTAAATGTGTCCACAAACGGCAGGATAGTTTAATGTAGTTGGAAGCAATGGTGGAAATTAGAACTAAATACAAAGCAAATTCTCGTATTCAACATAGTCAAACTTTACCTTAAACATGCACTAAAGATATTTATCGTAGTAGTGGGAAAATATCGCTATATGTACTGTCTTCATGAAAGATGTCGGGTTGTGTGTGTACTTCAAGGTTACTTTATCATATGAATGTGTCACTGAGCAAAGCAAAAGGTCATACAAAGCAGTCGCATTGATGATTCTGGGGCGGATGATCATGGGTCCCCCAAAGATATGCTAAATGGGATATCAGGAAATAGGAGTCAACCCATCCCTGAGTAAGAGGACTTACTGGAGGAATGTGTGAGTAGGTTATCATGTGTGGAAATATCCGAGTGGATGAAAGGCTTACATCTTCCTAATGTGTTTTGGGGATTGTGAAGATCTTTATCTCACTGAAGTGTGCCATAAAGAGCAAGTGTCTGTTCCACTCATTATAGGGCCCCAGTGACTAATGAAGGTCATAACTGTGGGTCATGCAATCACATGAATCCATCATTATTAACCCCCTGGAGGTCAAATAGCAGCATTCCTGAAGGGACTGGGCCCTACTCGATGCACTAATATTGACAAGTGTGGCTACGGGGTTACTAGTAAAGGGAGCACTGGAGAGCCAACCGCGATTAGAAATAGAATGATTCCCTTCTGGCCTGAGAAAATTGCACCATTTCTATACTTTAAGTGGCATGGTCCGATTTTTTCCACATTTAAATTTCTACTTAAATCTGTTCAAAAGGGCATTACAATATCATATTTGGAGGATGAGGCGTAATACATTACTATCGATGGGCAATCAGAGGCAATAAAGAGGGTCCGATGAACACAGGTATAGCCTTTTACAATGTATTTTCAATGGATGGACTTATAGCGTGCACTCCAAAAGTCTTAAATTGAGCAGGAAATGATAATAAGCTGATATCTTATCTGAATTCTGTGGAATAATGTTTAATAAAGTCGGTAGGACATAAAGTATGGCCATATTGAACATTCTGGTTCATTCTTAGCAAAATTAATTTTTGAGCCCTTATCATCGGACTATGGCACTTTTAGCGTACAAGGATGATTTAAAATGAAACCGTTACTACATGATAAGTATAGTAGCGCCTTCATTTTAAATCATCCTCGTACCTCATAGCCACTTAAGATTAGCACTAAATCGGTTGCCAGACAAATTGTCCACTCTCAGGATCGTTCCCTGCCACGTCATCGACCAAATTGTCTGGTCAAGTCGTTCATTGTCAAAGTCACCCACAAGTGGAATTCCACTAAATCGAATACCCTCAAGTTATTTTAAACCCGCAGGTCTTGGTACCCCTCCAGCGGCAGTCGGAGTGGAGTCGGGACAGGTACTCAGCGCTATATATAGGGGCACTGGGCCTTTAAAGTTAGGACATCCGAAAAATAAATGTTATGAATCTCATCAAATTTTGTTCCATTTAGTTTGACAATAATCATTATTGAAGGTTGGTTGATGATCAAAATAATGTTGTTGATGGGTTGTAAGAGCACAAGCAAGGGTTGTCATGATACCCATCTAGAGTCCTGTTCTAGTGCACTGTTACTGGACGTGCAGTAAGATCTGCGGGTTTAAATTCAAGGAATATAACCAATTACAAGCAAAGCTGAAGGTACGTGAGTAATAATACATGTAGGAAATGAGTTGAGTTTTGAGTTGAGTTTAGATTTTTTATTTGGCATTAATAAATCGTATACAATACAGACGTTTTTCATATTATGCCAATTGTTAACTATTTTCAGATATTCATATAACACTATATCACTAAATGTGAATATTAGAGATGGGTTAGACCGTTGTCCTCAGTTCAAGTGTTTCAAGTTGAAATGGAGTATGCTCATTATGGACATCCTGATTCATAATCTAGGAAAATTTATTTTCGAGCTCTTATCATTGGACATACTAAGTTTAATATTAAAATTATAAAACGGTGTGGATGCGTTATAACGTCGGAGAAATGACCTTGTGTGTATTATTTAGAGCACACCCATAGTCCGTCTCCTATTCGAGTATTGACACACTACTCTCTTTAGAATTGTCACGGGATAACAAAAACTAGATCTATGCATTAAAAGAACAAGGCTAGCTAGCCAAAAACGTAAAGTAATACGAGTTATATGGTAGTAAACATAGTAGAAACGTGAATACACACAACAAATCAACATTGAACATTGAAATGCCATGGAATCACGGACATTCGACCAATCAGATGCAGTCTATATTTCTGTCCAGTCTCTAGAATAGACATGTTCCAAAGTGTAACGGTGAACGGTGACAGACCATTGATTGGTCTAGACATATGATCGAAATGACACTCGGAAATGTACAACCTTCTGAGTACCACTCATCAGCCAATCAACAACCACTGCCGGTGCAGACGACTTTGTGTTTTGTAATTGTTTCATTCTTGAAAGTGGATTCCACGGCCTTCCCGGATGTCTTCTTCGTCATACTGTACGTGTATAAAGGGTTTAGTTCTCCACATTTAATAAAGACAGCTTCCTGTTATCATCGCATCTTGCGAATCTGTAAGATAGTTTTCTATTCCCTAATTATATCAGTGCCATCCAAACATCTAGGCAATGCCAGGTGACATCATAAACCACTAAAATAGGAGCCTTGCATCTTATGACGGAGGCATCTCAGTATTTCTTGTGACGTAGACCACACTTATTGTCCAATATTTGGCCAAATTAAGCTAGATCCCCTGGAAGTTTGTCTACGGTCATGGTGTGTATATAGACTTAGTGACATGATGTATCAATGTTATGATCGTTAGGGGATTCTTTGTCGGTGCTGGAACACTCCAGATACCTCCAAGATGCAGTTCCAACGACTACTCTCGTTCCCAAATCCTTCCAAAGGAAGGCTCTGGGGACAGCCAAATGACCTTGAACTTGGGATTTTGCTGGGTCTGGGCAACCCCTGCTGGTAGGCTAGAACCAGGGAACAGGAACAGGAAATGGAACCAGAATGTATGATGGTAGTTTTATGTAGTTTTACCATCAGCCTTTCTGGTTCCATTTCCTGTTCCTGTTTTCTGGTTCCAAGCTACCAGCAGGGGTTGCCCAGACCCAGCAAAATCCCAACATTTGGCAGTTACCAGAGCCTTTCTTCGGAAGGATTTGGGAACGAGAGTATTCCAACAACTAGCTTTACAGTGGACTAGTAACGGAATAACACTTAACAATGTTCCTCTTCAGACTGGATGGTGTCGTCTGGGCAAGCACATCAATTGTATTGTTTATTTTTTTGATGCTGTGTTTGGCTTAGAAATGATATTTTATATAAGGTCGTAACTGAAATCTTTTCAAACTTAGCGGAAAAAGGTCGTAACTGCTTTGTCATTATCATCCAGTGATCATGGATACCATTTATAGATATGATCTAGAGGTATGAAACCACTTTTTACAACCATAATGTTTCTTAAAATGAAAATGTATTTTTAGAAAAATTTAAAAAAAGATTTTCAGTTACGACCTTTCTCCATTGAGGTGACGAATTATTGGGAATAGATAATTATTGCTGCATGTATACACTAGTTTCTTTTAGGTATATGATCCCTTACTATATACCATAGCATGCTGCTAACAACGCTTCACATTGGCACATCACCACAGCAGCAGTATTGTCGGCGCAAGCAGTGAATACCTGAGGCCATACACAAGGCCATATTAACTTATGAACCTCGGGTCAGGAGTTATTTTGGGCCATGCAGGCAAGCTAGTCATACATAAGCAACGGGGGCATTTTTTGCCGCCATGGAAAAGCACGCTCTGAGAGTGTAACGGCCCGTTTATCACCCCCTTCCCAGACCCCAAACACTCTCACACCGCCATACGAGAGGGCCAGAATAATTTCAGCCAATCAGGAGCGAGGACGCCAGTTGCTGCCCCGGGGCGACCTCTGTTGGGCAGCGCTGCAGTTGACCGCTACGCATGATTGATTCCAAATCGGTAGAACAGTTGGTGATTATTGAATCGCGACGTGGCCGCAGGCCATAGAGGTTGGGTTGGGTGGGGCCGAGGCGGGAAGGGTGGGGGGAAGCATGTATAGGGGTGTGAGGAGGGGTGCTTGCATGCCTAGGGGGACTACAGAATCCCAATGTTAAATCTTTCTGGGCACCAAGGCACCAACCTGGGTGGATACTCGCTGATAGACGAAGCAGACACTATGCAGGGTAGATATTTACAAAAACAACCCCTTCTTCATGAAAACTTCAATTAGGATGGCCGAACATCTACGTCCTAGACATCTATATCTCCAGACATCTACCCCTTTGCCATCTACTCCCTATCTAGAACATCTACCCCATAGAACATCTACCCTCTTGGTCATCTTTTACTTTGAGCTGAAGGATATTTACATCTTGGACATCTAACCCCTGACTCTTACCCCCACAGACAGCTACCCCCTAGGACTACCCCTGAAGACATCCGCTATAGCCATCAGCCTATATATGTTACAGCAGGTGGAGGGGGTGCATATCCCCCAGGGTAGAAGTCCTACGGGGCAACCGTCTAAGAGGGTAGGGGTCCCTGGGGGTGGATGTCCCAGGGGGTAGATATCTTGGGGGATAACCGTCCAAAGGGGTATATTGTATATGTCCAGGGGTAGATGTCAGGGGTTAGATATTCAGATGGTAATTACCCTTCTGCCCACCAGACTATAGGGTTGATATTCTAGGGGGTAGATGTCCTAGAGGGTAGATATGCTACGGGGTAGATGCCATAGAAGAAGCTAGATGTCATAGAACCCATCCCTTGTGGAAAGATACCATTCCCCCTTGATATAACGTAAAGTGCGACAACTTTAGTTTGGGTCAATGATGATAATTATGTTAATGAGCGCAAGATTTTACTCTATGTGGACTCTCGACGTCCACCCCAATAATCACGGATACTTTTGTTAAAGTCACAAGCTAGGCTTTCTTGTATTACTGCAGTAATTTTAAAGCATTTACTGTAGCTTTACAGTAGATCCACTGTAAACTTATAGTACCTCTATTTTACTATATACCTACAGAGAAATTGTTACATTACAGTAGATTTTACTGTATACCTACACTGCAAAAAAGGTTTTAAACATGTTTAGGTCTAAACATGTTTAAAGTCTAAACCATTCGTTAGGTTTGTGTTTTTGAATTCTTCGGTTTAGGAATTAAACACTTTTATTCTTAACACCTAAACATTTATGTTGAATATGTTTAGATGTTTAGTATCTAAACAGTATGTAGAATTGGTGTTTAGCATGTAAACATGTAGTGTTTAGATCATAGTATATTAAACACATTCCAGATGGCAGCTCTGTGGTTGACTGTAGTTTCTACAACCACTCAAACATTATTGTTGTTCTAAACGTGTTTAAATCTGAGTAAATTAGTTCAAATTTCATGGGATACAAAGTCTCTTCAGGACACTCTAAATATGTGGAAATGAAAATAAATTAGGAATTTATTCAAATATCTGTATCTAAACATGATAATAATCTACATGTCTCTAGACACACCACTATCATCCTTAAACACTTGACATATAAACACAATAATATGCTAAACTCTTGGATTCTAAACACTTCATTCTCCTAAACACATTGATTTAAACACATGCATTTCTATGCACTGAGCTAAACATGTTATTGATCTAAACATGTTTAGGAACATATTGTGTGGACAAATACGGGGCAGGATTGTGTTTAGGATTATGTTTAGGATCTCAACACCGTTTTTTGCAGTGTGTGCAAAGAAAAATGCAACCAACTATTTACAGTGTACCGGTAGTCTCCTGACCAACCACCCGCCCCCCCTCCCATCACCGCCTCCCTTCAGCATCACCCTCCCCGACCTGGTTGGCTGTTGGAGACCTGATACGTCTAACCCGATAAGCGGGACCGTTGATAAGAAGGGGGTCGATGTATATCAAATATGTATGAACGACAGGTCCCACGCCCAGAGCTAGAGCCACCACCTTAGTCCTCACCCGCCCCCCCCCCCCCCCCCCCCCCCCACTACCATCCTCTCCTCATCGTCCAGACCCGCTGCTCTCTGAAAGATTTACCCCAGAAGGGGTACATGTATAATGCTGGAGCCTCCCTTAAGGCAGGAAGCAAGTATGCTGTTTATGGTGTTACAGTATGTGAATTATGGGACTTGGGGCGCGGTATATATACACAATGCGTATAGTCAAAGTTTTATCGGACTATATTCCTGAGGGGTTAGGGGTTAGAGACACTTTGTAAAGTGGATGTAAGCATGGGGAGGTTAGGGATGGGAATAATAACCTGACAGTGCCCTGACTGTCAACCGCCATATTGTACACTAATTTGTCATCAAATATTCACACAAGGGGGGACTCAGGGCTGTGTAGGTGGTGGGTGACAGGGGTGGGGGGGGGGGGGTGGTATATGACGAGGCGGGGGGGGGGGGGGGGCTGTCAACGCTATGTATACCTCATACCATCATCCTCTTGATTTGACACGCCCGTGAGCGTCTCCAAAGAAGGGATACCAGTCCCAGGCCGAGCGATCACGTGCAGAAGGGGTGGGTTAAGAAGGATACTAAAGGGCTTGGTGACAGCGCACAACAGGACGCTGTCCACCGATAATATAGGTAAGCTGTAGGAGTAAGGGTGCTGGAGGAAGCAGGGATTAGACTTAAGTTACAAGGGCTGTAGGGATTGATAGGGAAGGATAGCATAATAGTGAAGGATAGGGAAGGGAAGGGAAGGGATGGGTGAGTATATCCTACAATGGGGGGAAATGGTGTGTATCAACAAGGATAATTTCTCCTATGAAAAGGTAGGTTTAGAGGTTGGACATCCTTTCTGCTGGGAGCATTAGGAGCAGAGTTGTAGGAATCAGGTGGAAACACAAACCATGCACCACAGGACTTAACTGGACAGCATGATGTGATTTTCCTCGTTGGAACATAAATACAACACAGCCAGTCACTACAACAGAATGCTGCCCAGCATAATGGGTCTAGACCCCTAAAATCGACAGGGTGACATGGGTATTTTTGAGCTTACCGAAAAGCCTCGCTGATAAGCCGACCTTTTTTTAAACACTTTTTAGGCCTGATTCGGCTCATAGCATCGTCTCAAAGAGGGGGTCGGCTTATAAGGGAGGTTTTTTATCAAGTAGATTATAGTTTAACCATGTATAAATGAGTCAAAATTTGGCTTATAATATTCTCTCAAAGTGGGGGGTCGGTATATAAGGGAGGTCGGTTTATCAGAGAGGTTTTTACGGTAGAGACATTGGACAGGGTGACATGGGGATTTCATAAAATCCTAAAATTTTAAATCAATATAATATGTCCCATACATTGGTACAGCAACATAATGCTATTCAATGGGTGACAATTAAATGTAACCCATGCGCAATGAGACAGCTAGAGGGGATCATGGGGTCTGTCCATTTGTATGTCACAATTTGTGAGGGCAACAAGAATATGTATGCTCTCCAAAGTGTGCAGCATAGAATCTGCAATTACAACATATATCTGGGTAAATCTAGAGGGTAGAATGGGATGAATGGCCCTAGTGACCATTCTGGCTCACTTTTAAGATCAAGAGGATTGATTTTTGAGCCCCCATAATTGGATGTCCTAACTAAACCAAGTTTATTGGCTGTAGGAAGGGTGAGCTAGGTGGAAGATCAATATGATCCTTATCAGTGATATCAGTAGGGTATGGATATGCTGGGTAGTACACCGTGGTGCCTTGTCGACCCTGGCACTCTATACGGATGCCTCCATAAAACTCTCCATCGGTCGCCCTCTATGTCTCTCACTGCCTGTATGTCTAGATCTGTCTTTCTCTATGGCCCCTCTTCTGGTACGCCACTGATGTTTGTCCACACACAAAAATATATTTTTAAAAAACCAACTAGTATCGCCCCAGCAAAAAAATGCTTAGTGGGTCCCATCTGGGTCCAAGGTGGGCTGCCATATGGGACGAACTATAGTTTTGATCTGGGCTGCCAAGTGGGCCCCATGACACAACGCCATGATAATTGTGCTTTAATGCTCATTTCTGAGAAAGCTAGATATGTCCAGACGCATTAGGAATGTATTGTGAAATAAATTGGGTTCCAACAGGTAGCCCTGAACAATAATGACCAAAGCCCAGATAATCTACACATGGGGCCCATAACGCAATATTGCCTGGCATTCCTGTTCAGCCCAACGCAAAGAAAGAGGACTCGTGATATCCACCCCTGAGTATAAGTCAGCATTGGCTGTCTTTACAGAGAACTTCAACTGATTCATATAATGAATGTGCCTTTGTTTAGATACCCCTCCTATTTCGGTAAGGTTTAGTGGTTGCCATTAGCCAAAAGACAACCCTAGCCAAAAGACCCAAAGTCGCCCTTCTATTTGGTGTACACAACATGGATTTCCAAAGCTTAGTAGAGAAATAACAATCGATGTGCTGTAGAATAGAAACCAGAGCTAAACTGTAAATAGTGAACCAAAAATACGTCATTTTATACTGTAAACCAACAGTATAACTACTGCCCATGTACATTAATTCCATAGGTGATACAGTAAAACCACAATGGTAACCCACGCTGAGGAAATACTACCCCAATGGGCACAAAACCCAGTCCAATGTTGAATCAGCATTGAATCAATGTTGAATCAACATTGACAACCATTTATCAATGTTGAGTCAATGTTCAGTGCCCACTGGGACGTCTGATGGACCACATGTCTAACTATCCCACTCAATTATCACTACTGCTTTGCCGGGCCCAATAGTCAACCATTGCAAACTAATTTACAGCCAAATGTTCCACCCAGATAAACCTTCCAATTGTCATGACAGCATACAGCTACATATATGCATGTATATATGCAACTCTGGTATCGTCTCCGGCATCTGGGCGATAATAGAAGCAGATACAGGGTTTTAACACAATCAACCTGTCTTCATTAACATCATAAGAAGGAAGGAGGAGCTGTGGAATCTCCTTTTCCCCCTACAGCCACACAGACTAATACAATCGGAGATGGCAGATATGACCCAGAGATGACTGCAGCGGGAGTTGCTCATTCTGGGCGAGCTACTCGGCAATTAGTGTGTTGTGGACACGTCATCGATCATTGTGCACCACGTGGAAAGACGGAGCGGCGTCGGGGTAAAACGTCACCATTTTCGGGGTGGACCTGCCCTGACAACTGCTCAGTCACTGAGCAGCTGGGCTCAAGCAGCGGAGAGCGGCTCAAAGGTGCGCCATTAAGGTGAACACCGCCCAGGGAGGTAGACAGGGAAATATGCATTTTATCTCGTTCTACTTGCCTCTGTGCTTAGTCGGTGTCACCCAGCCTGTTCAAATGCTAACCATATCAATCCTGCTTTCTGTGGTAACTAGACTTAGCAGTCAACCATCCAAAAGGTGATGTGTCCATCAGCCACACAGGTAAACAATCCAGTTTTCAGTAAATTCCCAAGTGAATTCATTGATAAAGTTACCAGTTGTATGTCTCTTTAGTTACTACAGAATTAGTTACCACAACATTAGCTACTACACATAGCAGTGAGATGGTTGTTACACAAAATTAGCAGCCGGATGGTTGACTGCTAAATGTTGTTACCACAGTTACCAGGATTGATACGCCTAGCAGTTGCACACTTGCCTCCATCAGTTTCGAACTAGGCCATCTTTCCCAGTCCCCTTCATTACTTAAGTCTCCAGCTCATCCCTGAAACCCGTCTGTTTCTGCTCACTCACTACTTCCCCTCCCTGGAGGGAAGGAAGGGCCCAGGGAAGGATCAGTCAGGGATAGATCAGTCAGAGGAGAGGAGGCTGATCAGGGCCAATTAGAGTTTAGTGGTAGGGATGATGGGGAGGTGAAGTATATATATACAGAACAGGAGGAGAGATGTTGGGGAAGGAGCGAGTGCGTATGGGAGAATGGAAGATATATGTGCCTCTACATGGGTATTTATATTCTTTTTAGCATGCCACCCCTTCCCTTTTTTAGGAGAGACATGTCACTGCATCACTTTTTATGCATATAGGGTGTACTAGGTCCGTCGATTTCTGAAAGAGCTGTGTCACCCGTGTTGATTTTTAAAAGGGCCGTGTAGCTGTGTCGCCCTTGTCGAAATTTACTCTTGTAGGGCACATTATGTTACAGTTGACTGCTTATTGCGACCCATTGTGTCTGTTGGTGGGTGTTGGGACAGCTGGTAGTATGGAGCCATTCATCCCTTTAAGGACCGCATAGTGCTCTAATACATTATATCCATGGTCGGCATATGATGTATGAATGCAACTTTAGCGACTCACCAGGGCATGGTGCATACATGCAGACTCGGCGGGTACACCCTCAGAAAAGTGAGAGTCATTGTCGCTAAAACTGCCTCAGGTGAGGGTGGTTTTAGCGACAATGACTCTCACCTTTCTGTGTGTGTAGGCTGCAATCATGCATCATGCCGACCCGTCAGGAGTGTATCTATCCAGTAGGGTCAGCATGGTGCATGAATGCAACCCTGGCGGTTACTCACCATAGATGCATTCATGCATCATGGCCGCAAAGGGCATAGCACCTTAAAAAGAACTATGCGGCCCTTCAAGGGTTAAGGTCTACAGCATGAAGGTTGGAACTGTCCAGGGATGGTGTAGGGGGTAGGTAGGTAGGCAGGGGGGGTTATATAGGGACTCATAATGACAGCGCAGGGTAAGCCCCGGGATGAAATGCCCTTCATGAACACCATGTATAGTACCTCTCCCCTCACATACAGTCAACTTAGCATACCCCTCCCCCTGTGTCCAATAGCATGGGGCACCATCTCTACAAGATATACTTGCCATGCCAGTATTTCACTGGCTTTTGTTTTGAATCAAGAAACATGACAAATTAACAGAAGGCTGCACGCTTGCTAGTCTTTTGACTGGTTATATCACTATTCCGGACCTTTGTCTATCATAATACTTCTCGATAGAAAATATAAAAGTTTAGTTGTACCCTTTTTATTAACCATCCGGGTCACTACTCGACCTCTCAAAAAAAATAACAGTGGACGATTTGTTTTATTTTCTGGGTTAAAAAGCTTCGTCATTGTGTCCTCATAGTTTTAGTATGTCTGCACACGTTACTTGACACCCCTGGCCACAACCCTTCCACAGCTACCTCGGCAAATTCATGACCCATTAGATTCACCAATTTTGGAATACAAATTTGTCCACACCACAACCACACTTGCCACTGAAACATGACGTATTGGGCGTCACAGCTCAATGTAAGATTATCGTAACTACTATAGCTGCCATTCTAGTGTGAATGGAAATTGTCAAATGTCATGTTTCTGTATTGGTTCTGTATAGAGGGTAGAGTGAGTGAGTAATGATTGTTTAACGCCATTTCGACAGCTAAGGTCATATTCATGAAAGAAAGCTCCCTTTCAATCAATTCTGTGTCTGTGTCATGTGTCTCTGTCCGCGCATATGGGTACTGGACAAAAAAGAGCGCGGACAGAAGAGAAGTGATCATGACCCTTTTAAGATGGGCTAGGGAACCCCGTATAGAACTGAACACTGAACACTATATGGGGTCAATTGTTTCACTGAAGCTAATATGTTACATATGATCATATTGAACGTAAAGTAAAGCAAAATGATGTTTCATTGGTTAATAATCACACTATTTACACTGTCCCAGTTCTCCCTGGTGTGTCCCAGTTCTCCCCAGGTAGTGTCCCAGTTCTCCTCGAAGTGTCCCAGTTAAAGCTTATCTATTCCATTCCCCATTTACACAGTTTTGAGACGCAAGGTGACTTTATTTGACTTAAAAAGGATTGCATAAAAAATTACATGTGCTGTTGATTTACAGCGCATGATTTCTGTGGACCCGATTTACATTAGAGAACTCTATAATTACACAGTAGATCTGATATTGCTGACTACAGCAAAGTGTCCTGTACACGATCCTGTACATTACATTATGCTGTTAAAATACAGCAGCCTGTTTGAGTGTATATACGTCGTAAGCTACTAGTTCCATGTCACCTTGGGTTGGGATTAATTGCTATATCTGGTAGTTTTGGCAGTTCATACCACACACCATTTCTGCCTCCAACCCCCCTCCCCACCCACCCTCACCCACCACCTCCAGGCCGAAAATGAGCGGAATCTCCACAGGGAGGATTTATGAAGGCCGAGCACGCTGCCGAGTCAGGCCCGAAGCGACCTGTGTATGGAGATGGGGGCAGGGGTGCCCCCAGCGGCCCCCAGCGGCAGTGAATAGCACTAGCTCTTTATTTATGTAGCCTCCACCAGGGGGTGGGCATAAATCAAACACCACTTGTATACGCCAGAAGCTGCCCCATACCTCGCCCCCTCTCATTCTCACCTCACCCCTGTTTCTAATTGATAACAAGTCCTCACTGTCTACCCTCACCCTTATCGCCCCAAGGCGAGCCACCTCATGACAAACAGAATCCAATTTGTAAGTCTCGGACCCCTTTACTATGGCCCACTTACACATTCACAGTTTAACCCACCAACCAGTCTGTACTTAGATTCCCTGCATCCCCTCTCTCCTCCTCCTCCTACCATCAAACTGACCATCGCCTACCTATCACATAAAATCTCACTGCCAGCAAGATGTCCAAGCCTCCAGATGCGGTGAAGAATCTGCATTTTCGCAGGAAAAGCCTTTCTATTCCAATACCTGTCAGTTGACAGCAGCAAACGTTTGTCTTTATTAGCACCTGTTGCTACTATTGAATCAACAAAATTATTATGTATCATTAGAATAACACATTTTAACGTAATGGGTAAAGGGACCTTAGTGCACCGTGCACAAATCACACTTTTCATATACTACTATACTGTTTTTTGTGTGTGTTTTTTTGTAACAATTTGACTTTATTTGACACTTTTTATAATAAACAGTTACATTCATCCTTCGATCATGATAATCGGGCATCTATACATGTTTCATGTGACTGTATATCGAGCATGTCTGAGTGAGTAGTTTAATTCTTGTTTACCTTTTATCACTCGTTTGTTTGCATTTTCCCTTAATTTGTTTTTTTAAATTTATCAACATAATACTTTGTCAAATTAGTCAGGAGGAACCTTCAGCGTAGCTGATGTTATGGTGCCCCCTTACATGTTTTTTTTAAAAAAACAGACGGTAATTAATCATAAATGATAAGTATGTACATATGTTTGAATATAAAATAAAACTATTGACCACACTCTTATCACACTTTCCATATAAAACTTCATATATAGTAACCACACACTAATGCCACTTGTCATTTACTAATTCATAGTGCACTATACACAAATTCAACTTTCCATATACTACTTCATAGTCAACCAGACACGTATCCCACTTTCCACATACTACTTCATTCAACCAGACACTTATCCCACTTTCCACATACTACTTCATTCAACCAGGCACTTACCCCAGTTTCCATATACATATAAATTTCCATATAAATTATTATATATCATCAGAATAACACATTTTGACGTAAAGGGTAAAGGGACCTTAGTGCCCCGTGCACAAATCACACTTTTCATATACTACTATACAGTTTTTTTGTGTGAGTTTTTTTTTGTAACAATTTGACTTTATTTGACACTTTTTATAATAAACAGTTACATTCATCCTTCGATCATGATAGTCGGGTATCCATACATGTTTCATGTGACTGTATATCGAGCATGCCTGAGTGAGTAGTTTAATTCTTGTTTACCTTTTATCACTCGTATGTTTGCATTTTCCCTTAATTTGTTTTTTTTAATTTATCAACATAATACTTTGTCAAATCAGTCAGGAGGAACCTTCAGCGTAGCTGATGTTCTGGTGCCCCCTTACATGTTTTTAAAAACAGACGGTAATTAATCATAAATGATTAGTATGTACATATGTTTGAATATAAAATAAAATGGTTGACCACACCCTTATCACACTTTCCATATAAAACTTCATAATAGTAACCACACACTAATGCCACTTGTCATACATACTAATTCATAGTAGTAGTATTGTATGTATCGGAACGGGACTATAGTTAAGTACTGTTTATTACTCAATCGACCTGCAGCCAATCAGAGGCCTCCATTTGGTCACGTGACCGGAAGTGACCTACTTAGGGGATTAGTGGTGCATTCTGGGTAACCCTGCAGCCAATCAGAGGCCTCCATTTGGTCACGTGACCGGAAGTGACCTACTTAGGGGATTAGTGGTGCATTCTGGGTAACCTACTGACCTACTTAGAAGCTCTCAGCCAATCAGAGGCCGGCATTCTGGTAACCATGGTAACGTGACTTACTTACGTCACGTGACCTACTTAGGCTCAGCCAATCAGAAGCCGGCATTCTGGTAACTAGGGTAACGTGACCTACTTAGGGTTTGTTTGTAAACAACACCACGTGGCTCTCTTGTTTGTAAACAACACCACGTGACACGTGACTGTTTGTAAACAAACAATTCGACTTAGTCTGACATTTTCAGCTGTCGCATGCTGACCTGCTGCTATCATAAGAGAAACAAAAGCCCTAATCACGCTTTTCAGCTGGATCCTTCCACCCACCAGACGTGGATCCAGATGGGAGGGTGGTTTAAAATTAATCCGTGTACCGACTGTCATACAATAGTGTAATTAGTTGAACACGTGTTACCTGTATAAAGGATTAGCAGGTCATGGGCTTAGAGTGTGTATAGAAAAACAACTACAGGTAGCGTGAACAAAGCGACCCCCTCCCTTTCTGTCACTCTGTCTGTGACTAGAGGGCGCGCGTGTGGTAAGCGGCTTAAATCTAAAGAAAAAAAATCACCCTCTCCTGTCGTCAGCAGTCAGCTGGCCGGCGGCTGGAAAATGCGATTAGAGGGATGATGAGCGCGGTTTTTTATATTCAATATATTAGAAGTGTGCTTTGTTGCTTATATAGTTCATTATGCGTTTAAAATGTTCGCGAGTATCGTAGAAATGTACAAAAATCCTATTGTGGCGCCATCTGACGAAAAGAGCGGAGAACTATACTAGGGTATGGCGAGCTAGACTAGAGCATGTAATCACCAGGCGGCAGAGTGGTCAAAAGACAATCTCGTAGTAGTAGGTCTACTTGGATCTTGAGTAGCCACCCTTGTGGTTGCAATTACCTAGACTAGTTGACCCTGCCAGCCTGGTCAAGTGAAATTAGTAAGGAGACCGCACATTAACGCGCTCCACAGTCTTTAGACAGTTAAGACTATAGTACCGTAGATTCTACTGTGTACTCACACTAACTATTTACAGTGCTACATATTCATACCCGTGTTCTAAGTGTTTTTTTAGAAAAAAGCGATCTACTCACCCATTTTTTTTAGACAAACTCCTATTAGCAGGTAACCCCTGTATAAACCATACTGCAAAGATCTGCTACTTCGAGCGTCTGCCTCGTGACTGATAGTGTACAACAAGACGAAGTGGGCAGAGGTGAAGTACTGTTCCAAGAAAAATTGAGGCTCTTTATATAGCTGAGAGAGCGGCTAATCCGGATGTTCTAAGCTTGTTTTCACCTAGAGCCCCACCCTCTTCCAGAGAGGAATCAAATTGCTTTTCACCTGGACCCTTCCACCCCTCATCCATCAGCATGAAAAGAGGGATAACAAGTGTAACGTGCGCTACATGTATATGGGATTATAGCTGGTGAAGAGATAAAGCCAGGTCAACTGTGTATACAAAGACTACAGGAGGTGATTAACGACAGGTGTGACGCGCCAGCCCGTGGACGGATTATCTTCTAAGCTGACGCTTATTCAACTAGCCAGCTGCCGTCCGCTCCACTCACCACGGCAAGAGGAGGTGCTTTTGTTTTACACTTAAGTCGCTTACCACATGTACTCGTCTCTACCTCACAGACAGACACCCTCTCGCTTGCTTCACGACCCCTGTAGCTTTTTTTGTATACACACTCTAATCTCATAACCCCCTGATCCGTTATACAGGTAACGGGTATTCTCTTTTAAATAGCTGCCAGTCAGCCTGCGGCAGCTGAAAACGACGGTAAGTAGCTTAGCTCTAGAAGCAAGAAGGCGTATATAAGGAGGCTCACACGTGTATAGGCGCCTTATAAGTCGGCAGGGGGTAAATACTAGTGAAAAAGGAAGGCAGGTGTGCAGGTAGCTTTCTAACAGACACGTGTGTGCACTAAGCTGCTTAAGTCTAAACCCACCTGCAGTAGTCAGGTAGCATGTGAAAACTTACTTAACAGATCTCTTAATTGAGTAGAGACTCTGTACTGAGAGAGTCTTTTCAGCCGTTTAAGAGGATTATCTAGGACAGGGTACATAAGGAGTGAAACGACGCTCTCACCCATCACACTTTCTCGACCCGCCCTTCATCATCGTAGCATCGTCCACTCTACGCTCGCTCAGAATGTTATGATGGTTAGTTCTGCTATTTTCAGCTACTTTTCTTATCGAAGTGTTGACGCTACAGAGCATCGAAACTCTCTCCAAATGAGTCCAAGAAAGAAAAAGCAACTTCCACTTGAAGCAGGAAGAGAAACAGTGCCCTATGATGCATGTGAGGTAAAGAAACATTGGAAGGACGTCACCAAGGAGCAATGGATAGAAGCATGCTTCAACTTCATCGGAACGGAAGTAGTTTCATTTGGACAGAGGGAGAAGATTTTGTTGGAGCTATCTTTCTTAGCTCCGTATACTTGGCCTGACTGTGGTGAAATTCCTTCAGGTATTTGTTCAGTCTTCGCCATAGAAGTTATCAGGTCTTTGAAGGAGCTTCGATATATGCAAGGCACTCACGAGGAGATTGTTCAGAAAATGACGGAATTCGAAACAGGAGAAGACACAATATGGTGCGAGGAGACGACATATACGGACGATGATCTGGAGTACATCATTTGTAGCCCGTTGGAACATTATGTTAAAGACTTTGAGGACATGCTAGACAGCACTGAGATGAACCCGAAAGAGAGATCCCTTACTGCACAGAAAGAGGCCAAAGCTGTGTTGGAAAAGCTCAAGTTTGGTCAAGGATTCACTCTTCAAAGCAGCTGTGTGAGTGTGATAAAAGGCCTTGTGTTGAAACATCCAGACATGAAGTTTTCGCGTGCTGTCGACACACTTCCTTTGCCTGAACTGATGATGAACATGATCGATCCCATCGTACCAACATGTTTCGACTCTGCCAATTGTCCCATGTATAAAATGGTTTCAAGTTTTGCCCGTGGCCGATGGCTAAACGATCCCCTGAAGTCAGAAAACCTCCTTGATTTAATCAACTGACTAAATGTATTTTCTCATACTAGTATTAGTAGCATTAGTAATAGCAGCTACTCAGTCTCGTGCAGCACAAGCAGCAGCATCTGTCAGCAGCATCCGTGACATCGTCAGCAGCAGCAGCAGCTGCACGAGCAGCACAAGCAGCAGCATCTGTCAACAGCATCCGTGACATCGTCAGCAACTGCAGCAGCTGCACGAGCAGCACAAGCAGCAGCAGCTGTCAGCAGCTGCAGCAGCTGCACGAGCAGCACAAGCAGCAGCACCAACAGCAGCAGCAACAGCAAATCAGCAGCAGCAGCAGCAGCAGCAGCAGCAGCAGCAGCAGCGGCGGTGTGGACCACTAAATTCGAGATGGCGACATGTCTGTTTCTTAGAATCGACATTCGACATGAGGCCTAGTGACATTTGACATGAAGCTTGAAAAACATAGTGACAGGTGACATGAGCAATTCTTAAAATCGACATGAGATATGAGCATAATTAAGCGACATCGACATGTGCCATGGCTATTTTTTTTTAAGACAAACGCCATAGACTCCTCATTCAAACCCCCACTAGTAGTGCTCTATAAGCGCAAGCTTTGCCTTAAGAGAGCTGTGGCTGTGAACCCTCTCCTCCCCCCGTACACACAGGTAAATATCAGAGTCAGCCAATGTCGCCAATACTACTCTCATACAAGGGTCAGGCACTGCTGGACTATAATAGATGGGTCAAGGACCATTCTACTGAGGGTCAGGCTAGGCTGGACATTCAATAACAGGCTGGACTTTGGCAAACTTGCTTGAAAGTCTGGCCAGCAAGAGTCCGTTGAAGGACTATACGGTAAAAAGGCTGCTGTTACAGTCAAGATACTCATATTTCAAGCCCAGAAAACTGTAATTAGCTTTCCAAGTTGTTTATTTAACAATATCCTGGCCTAGCAAGAAGCTGTCAGATGACATCTAAGAAAAATGGGGCTGTTAATTGATCAAGAGAGCTACATTGTTACAGAGTCCTATTCCTCTTTTGAGGTGGGACCAAATTTGAAAAAAGAATAAACTCAAAAAAAAAGCCTTAAGATTGAAACAGTTGTAGATGACAAATTTAATGAGGAAGTCGTATTAATTAGTTTACAAATAGCCGCTGCACGAGCAGCACAAGCAGCTCGTGCAGCTGCTGCAGCTGACACTAGTGTCAGCTGCTGCTTGTGCTGCTCGTGCAGCGGCTATTTGTAAACTAATTAATACGACTTCCTCATTAAATTTGTCATCTACAACTGTTTCAATCTTAAGGCTTTTTTTTTGAGTTTATTCTTTTTTCAAATTTGGTCCCACCTCAAAAGAGGAATAGGACTCTGTAACAATGTAGCTCTCTTGATCAATTAACAGCCCCATTTTTCTTAGATGTCATCTGACAGCTTCTTGCTAGGCCAGGATATTGTTAAATAAACAACTTGGAAAGCTAATTACAGTTTTCTGGGCTTGAAATATGAGTATCTTGACTGTAACAGCAGCCTTTTTACCGTATAGTCCTTCAACGGACTCTTGCTGGCCAGACTTTCAAGCAAGTTTGCCAAAGTCCAGCCTGTTATTGAATGTCCAGCCTAGCCTGACCCTCAGTAGAATGGTCCTTGACCCATCTATTATAGTCCAGCAGTGCCTGACCCTTGTATGAGAGTAGTATTGGCGACATTGGCTGACTCTGATATTTACCTGTGTGTACGGGGGGAGGAGAGGGTTCACAGCCACAGCTCTCTTAAGGCAAAGCTTGCGCTTATAGAGCACTACTAGTGGGGGTTTGAATGAGGAGTCTATGGCGTTTGTCTTAAAAAAAAATAGCCATGGCACATGTCGATGTCGCTTAATTATGCTCATATCTCATGTCGATTTTAAGAATTGCTCATGTCACCTGTCACTATGTTTTTCAAGCTTCATGTCAAATGTCACTAGGCCTCATGTCGAATGTCGATTCTAAGAAACAGACATGTCGCCATCTCGAATTTAGTGGTCCACACCGCCGCTGCTGCTGCTGCTGCTGCTGCTGCTGCTGCTGCTGATTTGCTGTTGCTGCTGCTGTTGGTGCTGCTGCTTGTGCTGCTCGTGCAGCTGCTGCAGCTGCTGACAGCTGCTGCTGCTTGTGCTGCTCGTGCAGCTGCTGCAGTTGCTGACGATGTCACGGATGCTGTTGACAGATGCTGCTGCTTGTGCTGCTCGTGCAGCTGCTGCTGCTGCTGACGATGTCACGGATGCTGCTGACAGATGCTGCTGCTTGTGCTGCACGAGACTGAGTAGCTGCTATTACTAATGCTACTAATACTAGTATGAGAAAATACATTTAGTCAGTTGATTAAATCAAGGAGGTTTTCTGACTTCAGTGGATCGTTTAGCCATCGGCCACGGGCAAAACTTGAAACCATTTTATACATGGGACAATTGGCAGAGTCGAAACATGTTGGTACGATGGGATCGATCATGTTCATCATCAGTTCAGGCAAAGGAAGTGTGTCGACAGCACGCGAAAACTTCATGTCTGGATGTTTCAACACAAGGCCTTTTATCACACTCACACAGCTGCTTTGAAGAGTGAATCCTTGACCAAACTTGAGCTTTTCCAACACAGCTTTGGCCTCTTTCTGTGCAGTAAGGGATCTCTCTTTCGGGTTCATCTCAGTGCTGTCTAGCATGTCCTCAAAGTCTTTAACATAATGTTCCAACGGGCTACAAATGATGTACTCCAGATCATCGTCCGTATATGTCGTCTCCTCGCACCATATTGTGTCTTCTCCTGTTTCGAATTCCGTCATTTTCTGAACAATCTCCTCGTGAGTGCCTTGCATATATCGAAGCTCCTTCAAAGACCTGATAACTTCTATGGCGAAGACTGAACAAATACCTGAAGGAATTTCACCACAGTCAGGCCAAGTATACGGAGCTAAGAAAGATAGCTCCAACAAAATCTTCTCCCTCTGTCCAAATGAAACTACTTCCGTTCCGATGAAGTTGAAACATGCTTCTATCCATTGCTCCTTGGTGACGTCCTTCCAATGTTTCTTTACCTCACATGCATCATAGGGCACTGTTTCTCTTCCTGCTTCAAGTGGAAGTTGCTTTTTCTTTCTTGGACTCATTTGGAGAGAGTTTCGATGCTCTGTAGCGTCAACACTTCGATAAGAAAAGTAGCTGAAAATAGCAGAACTAACCATCATAACATTCTGAGCGAGCGTAGAGTGGACGATGCTACGATGATGAAGGGCGGGTCGAGAAAGTGTGATGGGTGAGAGCGTCGTTTCACTCCTTATGTACCCTGTCCTAGATAATCCTCTTAAACGGCTGAAAAGACTCTCTCAGTACAGAGTCTCTACTCAATTAAGAGATCTGTTAAGTAAGTTTTCACATGCTACCTGACTACTGCAGGTGGGTTTAGACTTAAGCAGCTTAGTGCACACACGTGTCTGTTAGAAAGCTACCTGCACACCTGCCTTCCTTTTTCACTAGTATTTACCCCCTGCCGACTTATAAGGCGCCTATACACGTGTGAGCCTCCTTATATACGCCTTCTTGCTTCTAGAGCTAAGCTACTTACCGTCGTTTTCAGCTGCCGCAGGCTGACTGGCAGCTATTTAAAAGAGAATACCCGTTACCTGTATAACGGATCAGGGGGTTATGAGATTAGAGTGTGTATACAAAAAAAGCTACAGGGGTCGTGAAGCAAGCGAGAGGGTGTCTGTCTGTGAGGTAGAGACGAGTACATGTGGTAAGCGACTTAAGTGTAAAACAAAAGCACCTCCTCTTGCCGTGGTGAGTGGAGCGGACGGCAGCTGGCTAGTTGAATAAGCGTCAGCTTAGAAGATAATCCGTCCACGGGCTGGCGCGTCACACCTGTCGTTAATCACCTCCTGTAGTCTTTGTATACACAGTTGACCTGGCTTTATCTCTTCACCAGCTATAATCCCATATACATGTAGCGCACGTTACACTTGTTATCCCTCTTTTCATGCTGATGGATGAGGGGTGGAAGGGTCCAGGTGAAAAGCAATTTGATTCCTCTCTGGAAGAGGGTGGGGCTCTAGGTGAAAACAAGCTTAGAACATCCGGATTAGCCGCTCTCTCAGCTATATAAAGAGCCTCAATTTTTCTTGGAACAGTACTTCACCTCTGCCCACTTCGTCTTGTTGTACACTATCAGTCACGAGGCAGACGCTCGAAGTAGCAGATCTTTGCAGTATGGTTTATACAGGGGTTACCTGCTAATAGGAGTTTGTCTAAAAAAAATGGGTGAGTAGATCGCTTTTTTCTAAAAAAACACTTAGAACACGGGTATGAATATGTAGCACTGTAAATAGTTAGTGTGAGTACACAGTAGAATCTACGGTACTATAGTCTTAACTGTCTAAAGACTGTGGAGCGTGTTAATGTGCGGTCTCCTTACTAATTTCACTTGACCAGGCTGGCAGGGTCAACTAGTCTAGGTAATTGCAACCACAAGGGTGGCTACTCAAGATCCAAGTAGACCTACTACTACGAGATTGTCTTTTGACCACTCTGCCGCCTGGTGATTACATGCTCTAGTCTAGCTCGCCATACCCTAGTATAGTTCTCCGCTCTTTTCGTCAGATGGCGCCACAATAGGATTTTTGTACATTTCTACGATACTCGCGAACATTTTAAACGCATAATGAACTATATAAGCAACAAAGCACACTTCTAATATATTGAATATAAAAAACCGCGCTCATCATCCCTCTAATCGCATTTTCCAGCCGCCGGCCAGCTGACTGCTGACGACAGGAGAGGGTGATTTTTTTTCTTTAGATTTAAGCCGCTTACCACACGCGTGCCCTCTAGTCACAGACAGAGTGACAGAAAGGGAGGGGGTCACTTTGTTCACGCTACCTGTAGTTGTTTTTCTATACACACTCTAAGCCCATGACCTGCTAATCCTTTATACAGGTAACACGTGTTCAACTAATTACACTATTGTATGACAGTCGGTACACAGATTAATTTTAAACCACCCTCCCATCTGGATCCACGTCTGGTGGGTGGAAGGATCCAGCTGAAAAGCGTGATTAGGGCTTTTGTTTCTCTTATGATAGCAGCAGGTCAGCATGCGACAGCTGAAAATGTCAGACTAAGTCGAATTGTTTGTTTACAAACAGTCACGTGTCACGTGGTGTTGTTTACAAACAAGAGAGCCACGTGGTGTTGTTTACAAACAAACCCTAAGTAGGTCACGTTACCCTAGTTACCAGAATGCCGGCTTCTGATTGGCTGAGCCTAAGTAGGTCACGTGACGTAAGTAAGTCACGTTACCATGGTTACCAGAATGCCGGCCTCTGATTGGCTGAGAGCTTCTAAGTAGGTCAGTAGGTTACCCAGAATGCACCACTAATCCCCTAAGTAGGTCACTTCCGGTCACGTGACCAAATGGAGGCCTCTGATTGGCTGCAGGGTTACCCAGAATGCACCACTAATCCCCTAAGTAGGTCACTTCCGGTCACGTGACCAAATGGAGGCCTCTGATTGGCTGCAGGTCGATTGAGTAATAAACAGTACTTAACTATAGTCCCGTTCCGATACATACTATACTACTCATAGTGCACTATACACAAATTCAACTTTCCATATACTACTTCATAGTCAACCAGACACGTATCCCACTTTCCACATACTACTTCACTCAACCAGACACATATCCCATTTTCCACATACTACTTCATTCAACCAGACACTTATCCCACTTTCCATATACTGCTCCATCGTTAGCCACGCAGGATTCTTATTCTTTGGTTAGAATATGAACCGGTTTTATTCACCAGGTACTATGTCATGAAGAATAATGATCAGGCTAGTCTATTTCAGAGTGCCAACTATGAATCATTATTCTTTGAAAAAGAATATGTGTATTATAATAAGCCATCTACAACGCACTTGACCCACGGATTTATACCAAAATGTGGTAAATGACATAAACAATGTTGTTGGTATCGATGTGATACAACCCAAGAGACAGACTACTTCGACCGAATGAATAAACATAGTAAATGATATCCCAGCTAACAAAATAACGTTTAAACTTTACATAACGTTATGCCATACTAAAGAGCCTTAGAAAAACGTTGACATATAACGTTATATAACGTTATAAAATGGTGTATAACGGTATTTGTTTACTGGGATACAGTGGGTATAGCAATGGTTAACGACGGAGATGCAATCCCATCCGGACTGACTTCCCAAATCCTGGCACGTTGGAGATAGGGAGGTCCAAACCAATTTGATGATCTTCACTTGCTATCTCTCGAGCCTCTGAAACACTCCACATCCCCCATAACAGTCCACCTCCCCTGTACATTGCAGACAGTCCCATTCTTCACCCAAGCCTTGTGCCTCCCAGCGATACATATAGGAGGCATGATGGCCCATTGCACACGCGCATTGGGCACTATGTGTGGGGTCTTACACTGTTAAACGTCGCGGGAATATCCCCTATTATCGCCCAAAGTCGCTGCACATTTTACATGCCATACATCCCGGATCAGCCCTAGGCTTTAACAGGGAGGTGTATGTGGGGAAATGGGGAGGGACACAGAGGCAGGGGGAGGGGGAGACAGAGACTGAGAGGGGGCGGAGGGGGAGGGGGAGAGGAGGAGAGAGAGAAGGGGTGAGGGGACAGATGTAAAGCGAGAGACAGAGAGCGATAGACAAAGAGCAACAGACATAGACAGATAGATGGTAGGTGTGTGAAGGGATCGAGGTATGAAGCAAGAGAGAAGGGAATGAAATAATAATCATAAGGACAGGTGGAACACACGTACACAAGAAAACTCAATAGACGAGAGGGGCAGAACAAGGAATGATTATAGACAAAATAGAACTAGGTACACAACGGTGGAAGAAGGAGAAGGTGAGTGGAGGAGAGTGAGGGGGTTGGGAGAGGGTAGGGGAAGGCACAACTCTCCACCCCCCCCCCCCCCCCGCTGCAGTCAGGGAGAAGACTAATAGTGCCAACAAATAAGCGGTCTGAGGTGGCCCTCCAGCCCTCATGTGGGCTCCATGTGGGCTCGTCTCTACCAGAAAGGAAAGTAGACATACTCAGACCCCCTAAAATACTCAGGACTGAAAGTTCAATCCACTGCATAGCTGTCAATGTAAATGGCATGTTATGTGCCAATATTGTGACACTGCTTAAGTGATCAGGTCTCGCATTACGACAAGAGTTTATTGTGGGGTTATGATTACGATATGGTCACATTATTATTGTGTTGCCTTACATATCAATGACTATACATGTTAAAATTGAAATACCTTGATGCAGTTTAATAACAACATAGAACATGCAGAATGGTTTTGTTTCAATATTTAAATTCAACTTGTTTTTGCCTTTTATCTCCGTGTATATATCTTCATCAGTACACCTTCAGTGAAGTCCATTTTTGAAGAGGCATAGTATATGGGGCCTGGGCAGGTGCTGTGTCCCAGGTCCCCGGGTGTTTAAAGATTCAGCAGGGTTTGTCTATACCAGGCAGTATAGAAGGGGGTCCCTTGACTAGACATGTGTCAAGGTGCAGGGGGTGGGGGGTGACAAGTAACAACAGCAGCTTTACATCACTGAGACAGGGCTGATCCAACCTGACAACACCCATATCTAACAGGGGGAGGGAGTGAGGGGGTTCATAGTCAAAACCCTATGGTAAACGCTATTATGATCTCAAAATGTAAGCAAACAAGTGGGAGATCTATCCTATTATATCAAGACTATAAACTTTATGCCCATTGTGAGATAGTAATGACAGGTATTCAGCTAAGCTGAAACCTAGTTTACTAAAGCTATCACATCCTATTTCTAATCCCCGGAGGGAAAAAGAATAACAAGAATAACCCTTAATATGTCACCCATTAAAATATCACACAAGGCGAACAATACAACCAGTTGATATCTCTTTGGACAATGCTATTTCTCTACCTAGCACACAACCGTTTCATAAGTTAATCATATAAGGACCGTATGCCACTCACAGTGGCATAAAAAAGGGTCGTATGCATCTCTAGTGAAGCATACATGCATGCGTCAGTGGTCACATAAAAGAAGTCCCTACCAGGACACACCATGTTGGCCTCTGCAGCCGCCTGTATTCATTTGGAGCTCCAATTGAAGCTTACTTAGCATTGAATATAATCATTTACTATGTCAAATAAACCAAAAACCTACCACGTTATACACACAGAGCAGTATTAAGAGATTGGCTAGTTGTCACAGAGACCTAAGGCATACGATTACCTGCATTTTCACTAGGTAAATCTTTAGTTAATATCTACCCATGAGAGATTCTCACCACCTGGATTCCAGATAAGTACAGATAACAGAGGAGAGCAGCTCAGGGTGAGCAGCTCAGGGCTGGGTGGGTGACCTGCTGGTGAGCTGCTCCTGGGCTTGCTGAGAGGCTCACCAAACAGGGCTGACACTTGACGAGGCAGGCTCCCCGCTGGTTGTTATGATAGTGCAGTGGTTAGTCAAACAGGAGGATTGGTCAGCAAATAGGAGTGGTCAGCTGTGGGAGGAGAGGTACTTACCAGGTGCCGCTACACCACACCAGGATGGAGGTGCCTAGGGGGGTCAGAGTCCACCAGGGTGGTCTACCAGGTGTCTATTGTTAACACTCACAGCACCTGCATGCAGCCCCACTATAAGACACTGTCTTTGCTTTGATATTTTGCCTTTAATTGCCCTTTCCTGGATCAGTTTCTTTTTGTTAAATATTAAACTGGAAATTCTAAAAGCCAACCATTCCATCGTTATTATACATTCTGTCTTCCCCAATACCAATTGTATGACCAATTCAGCTAGGCAGAATTAATACATCTAATGAATAATTCCAGTCGATGGTTTCATTATACATTGTCAATAGTTAACCCAAAACGCTGCAATATGTACTTCAAATATACAGTAGGTTCTAGTGCTCATGTTCACTAACGCAGTATTATGTAGTGTCAACATGAAATAGATTCTACTGCTCATGTACACTAACTAGTAACAGTGTAGTCTTAATCAAGATAGAAAGAAATCACTGTGAAACCTAAATGCTTAGGATTGCCAGGAGGTATAACTTTGGTTTAAAGGGTTAAACGTTCTGTACTGGTGTGAAAAGCACTTAACCCTTTCCGTGGGGAGGTATGCCCCAGGGTGAACTATTCAATCATTGAGTGCAACCCCACATGATGTAGGTGTGAGAACCCATGAACAGCTTCAGCTGAACGACTGGAATAGGTTGCCCTGGTTATGACATTGTACAAATATGGACTGGGTGAAACAAGGGTAGTCATAACATACACAAGTGGATATGAGTGAATTCATAGTTAGGTTATAGCGTATATATATATATATATATATATATATATATATATATATATATATATATATATATATATATATATATATATATATATAATTATATATATATATATATATATATATATATATATATATATATACACACGTCTATCTGTGCCATGATCTGCTGTAGTACCCCGTGTATTTGAATTAGGGAAGTGGGGGTTAAAAAGGATGTCAGAAATCCAAACTACAATTAATATTTCTAGGAATGATTTAGAATTCTCAAATACTGAGAATAGCATTAATCATGATAAACAGGTTTCAGCTATTGAATAACGGGAACCAGGTACCTATCCAGTTGAAACATACAACATTGTAATCGTTATAGGTTGTTCTGTATACTAACCTATCCACACTAAACCATCGCTTTCTGCCTGTGATACGCAAATTTGCTAAAGCCCTTGTACCCATCGATGCTGCCAGGGTTCAAATACGTTGAACATGTGATTGCTCCACTGTATATACTAAAACAATGGGGATGAGATAACGTTCCCCTCCTTATCACCATTCCTTATCATTCATACTCATATCACAGCCTCTGATTATATTATACAACTTTGCAACATTAATTTCCAGAGGTGGCGGCTACACACTAGATAATTGAACCTACTTTATCCAATGATATTTCACATTTGTAACCTCTCCGCGATGCACACCCACCCACAAACCTAGGTTAGCCATAAAGGAGACAGCTAAGGTAGAATCAAGAAGCAAAGGGAATTGTCCAAGTTGGGGGAAATCGGAGATGGGGACATTAGAGAAGATTTAAATGTATTGGGGGCTGAGGTCATTTGTTAGTTTCCTTGGGTGTAACAGAGGACGTCTACCTCCCCTGTTGGGGGTTTCTGTGCTTTGTCCTGCCCCGCTGTAAATTGCTTTCTGTGCTGAGTTAAGACATTTGGTATTCTGTTCTTCCCTGAGTACAGATTCAGGCCTCTCGGAGGGCCTGCAGGCAATAGGCTCATTGGTAGGGGCGTGTGTAGGGTATAGATTGGAGACGGAGGGGTTAGGGACAGGGGAGGGCCACCTCTATACATATAGAGGTCATCTGGATTCTTCTACAGTGCTTGGCAGTGTCCCTATATGGCTATCTATCCTGTATCATAAAGTGTCCCTTAGAGAGCCTAGTGGTTCCTATAGGAAAGCACTATCATAATGCGTACGACAAGCTATGCATGGATGTAATGGTATAGCCACAGAGCTTGATCCTGTCGTATAACATAGGCTGTATCAAGTGGTTGTATTCAGGTATCATTACTGTTGTCATGCAGTGGCTATCATGCAATGATGCATATTATAGTTGTAAAAATCATTCAGAGAAAAAGCACAATTCATATATTAACACTTTCAATAAGAGGCCGAAGAGAACAAAATAAAAGTAGCAGAAGGCAGAGAACAGAGAGGGAGCAGGACAGGAGGGCAGACAGAATACGGAGAGACTGATAAGAATACAAACACACAGCTAAACGGCCAGACAAAGACATAGACAGACACTTGGACAGTCAGACAGAGGCAGAAGGAAGCAAAGAAAGAAACAGAAAAAGACATAGTACACGTTATGTTAATTCCCATACTTCCTGTGTAAACATAATACAGACTAGAACCCTGTAGAACTCCCCTAACCCATCTCTCAACAACACCACTTCCACCCCCCCCCCCACATGCCACTCTATTAACGATATGAGCTGGTAGTCTAGATGGCTTGGAATTTAAATCAATATCAGTATTAATGACTTGCTATGGCACTATTAATTATCTGAAGCCTTTAAGTGCGGGAGCGCCAGAGGTTGAAGCAATTACGTATAAGAAATGAGAATTTCCAGTTTAACATTAATACCCTCTATCCCCTCCATATTACAATGCCCCAAACTATTAAACGGCCCTTGTTTACTAGAGAAGATGAGAATCATAAAAGGAAGATGTTTCTCCTCAAACTAACAATTGATATTTTGTATTTGGATTGGTAAGTTGAGGGCATTGCAAAGCGGAACAATACCATTTTATATACAAACACCCCCCAGATCAAAGGTAATGTTTCATTAAGAAAATGATAAACATTGCAAGTAATGACAAAATGGTATACAATAGCAATAACGTCAATGAAGTAATTAATTAGTGGGTGGTGTTTTGTATCAAGTAGGGTGCCTGTACTTCTAATTAACAGAAGAATTGAGTAATGGCCTTGCATGACATGAATCTACTAATTACCGAGTGTGAAAGGGAGTTGGTTCTAATTCAGAAGACTGAAATTAAGCCATATAATCTTCATACAGCTTATGCAACATGGAGTGGACATGTGTAAGAGTGTAGTATTTCCATTTGATTAACTTCCTATATAATAGTATTATGTGGGCCCTATCATTCGGGAACACTAACTAATGAAATAGTGTAAACTCCGTTGGGAACCACGTCAATGTCCATTATTAAATACATTTTAATTTAGGATCCATAATGCTAAATGAAAGTCTGATATCTTAGCATACACAGAGAGAAGAAGTAGAATCACTGTAACTCTCAAATGGGAGTCCAGCCCCGATCACTGAGGTAACTCTACCTACAACTCTAAAGTGACTCCCAATCATTAGGGAGTCTTAGAACAGAGTCATTATAGAGTCATTATAGAGTTATTTCAGAGTCCTGCTAATGCTAAGGAGTCATGTTAGAGTCCTGGGGAGAGTTACCTCAGTGATCACGTCGGGAGTTACAGTGATTCTATTTCTTTTCTGTGTGTAGAGCTGCCCTGATTAAATACAGACCAAATACTTAAAATCCAATCGCCAGGACATTTAGAAGGATACAGTTTGAGCAAAATCATCTGGAACCTATTTATTAGACTAAAATACTCCACAAGCCCCTATTCAGACAATCTTTTGGCTATAAACCTGGATATCAGACCTGTGGGATAACATTAGAGACAAAGGACAGACACATGGTGCGATTTCAAGGTCATTATTAATGGTTTTGTTAAATGTCGTCTGCTCGGCTCACACGCTGGTTCCTGGCCGTCATGCCTCTATTTGATCTAGTCCTATTGCCATTCAGAATGGATGCCGCTGGTCCCCATAGTACACCTAGCCTGAATAAAATAGGCATTATCTGCCTGCATACCTCCCCACACGGCCAAGGCTCATTTGACTCACAAAACCATGCAGTTATGGATTACTGATCAAAGCCTGACCTTACCTAGGTCAAAAGGTCACTCGCGTGCCTCTGAAGGTCAAACCTGGTACGGCCCGTAAACCTGCTAGTCCCATATATATTATGGTGTTACTGATGTTGCTGATGGTCTCTATACTTTACGCCTTTGGTCCATCAGTCTATATAGTGGTTGCTACATGATGATACTCTCCCTTTTTATTTAAAGTTTTTTTTATCGTTCCATCAGCGGGTAAATTTCAGTACAGTATTATAGCCATAACTCAGAGTTGACATTTTTGCCGGAGTAACGCCTGTAGTATTGATGGCATAATTGGTCTCCCATTTTTGTGGTTGTTTATTTAAACCACGGCAATGGTTTAATGTACACTTCCTATCATTACTTGTAGGTCAGAGCAAAAAACCCACAGAGACCCTAAACTAATAAGTACAGTATTACAAGCAGTCAAAACAAATGCATTTCTTCCATTAACTGCACAACACTGGATTAGAACGCTGTGCATTACTCGTGACGCTTGCTTCAGTTAAGCTTTAAGATGGGGCCAGATGGTGTCCCTCCCATGATGCATAAAAGAGACACAGCAGCAAGAAATAACAATTAGGCGATGGAGACAAAACCATTCAAAGTGCTTTAATTTGAGTAGACATGTGATTGGGCTGCAGGGGAGGGCGTACAACCTGCCATTGCCGATGTTCACATGTTTTACAAGAGGCCGAATTATGCCGGCAAAGACACCGTCGTCAATTCAGAGGAATTGATGCCCCGCATTGTTTACTCTTTAATCCTTTAGGGGCATCATTATATTTGTTTGATGCATAAGGACCTTTTGTGGGCATGATGTATGAATACAGCGCTATAGCCAGGAACTGATGCATGTAGGGAGAGTAGCGAGTTACTCACCAGAGTTGCTCCACAAGTGAGCATGGGCATGGACGCTCCCTTATATAGGTTTTTGTAGGATAAGGGCAATTTTGTAGGATAAGGACTTAACTGATTGCCCTTATCCTACAAAAAGAGTATAGGTTTTGTAGGATAAGGGCAATTTTGTAGGATAAGGCCCTGACTGACAGCCCCTATCCTACAAATCTATATATTTTTGTAGGATAAGGCCAATTTCGTAGGATAAGGGCCTGACAGGCCCCTTTCCAGCCCAGACCACATGCTTCTTAAAGGTGGCCCTTCATGGGCAGACGACATTCATTGAGTCTTTAGCAGTAGCAGACGACTCTGCTGCCTGCTTCTTCCTGTCTGCACCCACCCAGTACTGGGCTTGTACCACGTCCTGTGGGAGAGAGACAAACACAAACAGCAACACACATCAGGGTGTCGCATGTAACTTTTAAGAAATGCCCATGAGCCATGGCATTAAGCAAAAACCCATATGACTGATATCACTACTATCATTATGAATCCTATGTCCCGTGTCGAATAGAAAAAGCCCTATGCCACTTGCAAGTATAATAGCCATGTCCCATGCCGATTTTAAGGATAGGGGATATTAACATTATATCGCATTTGAAAATGATTGTCACGTTGTCAAGGATGTCGAATTTAGGGGTCCATGTTGGTACATCACGTGGCATTGGTCATACTGGGCATTTAGACTGGGGTGTATGTGGGGGTTGGGCCGGTGGACCATGGAGAGCATACATTTTGCGAGCGGAGAAGGTAGTCGAGGAGTTTCAGGATGGGTGGATGGAAAGTGAGCAGTCCCATACAGTACAGCCCGGTGAGTCTAATGTGGAAGGGACCTGCCAGGCACACTCACATGATAATTATAAGAGAGCTGGTTTGGGAAGACGATCTGTTCCTTTTGTTCTAGAACCTAGCTTGAACTGGCCAAATTGTGTCTATATACGGGACATCTTTTTACAGCTCAACAACACAGATACAAAACGACATAGATGTATACATATCGGTAGATGTATACATTGTGACACCAACATTTAGATATGAACACTGTTCTTCAATTCGGTGTATATATTACATGTTCAAATTATTTGGCCTAATCAAACCGTCAGTGAAAAAAAAAGAAGAAAAATGGGAAAGATTTTAAGAGCAGATATCATCAGAGGTAAAGAGTTAGTGTGGCAAAGACAGAGGCTTGGTCGTCCAGGCTGTTTTGGGAGGGCAGTTCAAAGAAGGAAACATGGGTTGTGTGGGCGGCCAGGGGGGTGGGCTAGGGTAGGGACTAGAAAGGAAGCCTCACGAGGACAACGATCGACACGACACACATAGGGAACGCCCCAGGAACGCCACTACCGTCCGCGGCGCCCCCTAGAGGCCTGGAACCTACCAGACATAGACAGCCGTGCCCCCTGGCGGGCGGCCGGGGAGGTAGTGTTGTCGCTTGTTGCCGCTAGGAGGCTTCCTTGTAGGTTAGCGGAGCGTGGTGAGATGCAGTGAACCGTGATTGACTTCCTGTTGTGGACGTCTTGTGTACTTCTGACGGGCGCAAGGGGCAAGTGTAGGTCTGTCAGTGAAAACGGCGGCAAAGAGGGGGAGTGAATGAGGCCTGTTGTCGTCTGCCGTGTGAGTGAAGTGCAGCAGACGGTATTTGTACGTGCTCACCTTCTATCAGTGACCTGGATGAGGGGGTGATAATAGGGGCAGTTGCTGCTGCAGCTCTGTGAACTCAACAGGGCATTTCCGGCCAGACTTACTTGTCTACCCGGGACCACCTCCATTCCTGCTGTTACTGTTGCTCTTTCTTTACCATTGTCGGCTTATTCATCAATGCTAACAAATTTTGCTGATGCTCATAGTCCATTGCATCGTTTCTTAAAATGTTAATCAACTTGGTTCCATCTGTCTGTATCTGATTGTATCAGTCTTTGAATCTGTCAGACTGTCTTTCTCCCTGTGTCCCTTTGGTTCTCTCAGCCTACTTAGGGCCTTTAATATCAAGTAGCAATATACGCGCTTTTAAACTTGTTGTTTCCATATCTCACCACACTATCCCTCACCGCTTATATCATCCCAAGGTGTATTGCAGGTTCGGTCCGTACGGGCCCGGATGACCTGCTGACCAGCATTAAGCTGTGTTGGTTTTAAAACTATATCGTCAACAGCTTTAGCAGTTTACTATCACTGGTCTATTACCCCGCCTATTACCTCACACAATATGTTGTATACCTGGCCCACACCACAACAAGGCATCAGTCCACCCCCCCCCCCTCCACACACACACACATACCCACCCCCTCCGTCACATGGACGTCGCTGTAGCTCGTCACTAATTTCCTGTTCCTACCGACAAGACCTCCGCCCACCCCCATCCCTACCCATGCTGCGGCAGAGGAGTAATCAGAAGGCCCTTCTGTGGGGGTATAATCTCTAATATACATTTACCCATACCGTATTATACACTGTAAAAAGTTGGTTGCCATTTTTGTAGGTGTACAGTAGGTGTACAGTTCATTGTAGGTAAACAGTAGAATCTACTGTAAATCGATTCTACAGTAGATTCTCCTGTAGATCTACAGTAGATTCGACTGTGTACCTACACTAACTATTTAGAGTGTAGCCAGTCATAGTCAGCAGAGAATACTGCTCCCAATTATGGATCAACGTGAGTTTCCTCCCTCCACCCTAGATACATACCCTTCATTCTTCCGTCCCGCCACCTGAGTTATATGCATGTGTACCCTACATTCCTCGAATCCCCCCTCTCACTGTATCTTTCTGTCTGTCTCTTCTGGGGGGGGGGGGGTACATAATATACAAACTATTGCAATCCATACATTAAAGCACTTTCATACAGTACCCATTATCTACTGATGCATGTAGTTTAATTTTGCTCATTACAGTAATTTATAAAGGTCACAGACGACTTGCTCACATTGCTCATCGCAAACGCACTGTCCCCAATTCCCTTGCCAACCCGGGTTCCAATCGTCCCCTAACATATCCCCCTCTCCTCCTCCCCATCTCATTCCCCTCCCCCCCCCCCCCCTACAACCCCCGGCCCCCCTCCGCCAACCACCACCACCACCACCTCTGTCCTGACGAGCCCTACCCCGTGCTAGCCTGTTAGATGAATGATCGTGTTCTCCAGGAGTTCAAACGGAGCTACATGACTTTCCTTCCGCGTTTCGCCCCGACCTTCGCCGATTGGCAGGCAGGCAGACGGACAGGCGGTGTAGGGCAGGGGTTGACGGGCCTGATGTGGTGAGTTGAGCTACCGGAGGAGTTGGGTGGTGGTGGTTGGGGGGGGGGGGGAGGGGAGGGTAGGAGTTCAACATGAGTCATTTGATCTCCCTCTCTCTCCCACCTCACTAATGCGGTAGAACAAGGGTGTGCGAGGAGCAGGTCGTGAGTGACTCGTGGTAATGGGGTTATTTGAGGTGTTGCATACACCTCCCGTCACGTATATACTGCTGGGTAGGAGATGGAGGAGGGGGGGGGTGAAATATAAGGACCCTATACAAATACCACAGGGCCCTGAATGAAATCATTGGCCCCAAATAAATAAAAAATTCCTACGCCTCTGGCATACGTGTCCACGACTGATGATCTAAACTAGTTGGACTGTTGTCAGGATGCATACACATGAATGCAGCCCTATATTGTCGATAGGAGTTGGTTCGGATATAATAATGTTACAATACCGAATACCGAGCAAGGAAGTATGATACTGCGGTGCAATGGAATATGACACTGAGGCAGTATATAGCGCAATGGAAAAGGGCAACATAAAAATAATGAGGTGTGAGGCTCATATCCCGGTAAAGTCATCTAGCTCGCATGATTATCCAATAAAGGGTGCTTTTGGTGTAGTGTACCTATACATATAACAGGCTCCAGAGAACTGCTATATATGTCGAGTAAATTCATATATATTTCTTTTATCATACAATGTGAAAATAATGTAATGCAGAAAGTGAAGCACACCCTGTTCTTTGAGAACCCATTATATTAGAACACATTCTAGTAGGAGCTGTAGTCTGTGTATAAATGACTCTGTATTAAGAACACTATTTGTACAAAGGGCTGAATAGGGTTAAACAATTAGAAATAATTAGAAATCCTAATATAAGGAAGAAGTCATTAACGAGGAACACATAGATTCAGGAATTCATTTCCATAGGTTACCAATAAATGGGGGAGAGTTAAGCCCTCAATGTGCGTCTTACTGTGCGTTCGTTAACGAATTCCGTCTATTGGAGAAAAGAGTTTATTCGACGAGACCAATATACTAGAGATCTACCATTGTTAGCCGTGACTCGCATGGGCCATTCCACAGCCCTGGTTTGTCACTTTAATGACAATTAATATCGCCTTGGAATAATAAAATATTGATTCAATTTCCCTCTGCAGAAAATGCCTAGCAGTATAATGGAATATCGAGCGTAATACATGGATGGCCTCAGGGCTTATGGCGTAGTGCCGGAAACGAAAACGGTGCTATAGTCCTACGTGCCTTCTGTTTTCCTCCCCAACCTTTCCTTTCCTTCCCCTCCACCCCCTCCATGCCCCTCCCCTTGCATTCCACCCCTATCCTGAACCCTATTTTATTTTACCACTCCCCACTCCCTCTTCACCCTATACCATCCTGGTTCCTGCCTGTGTACACACAGACTCCGGCTTTTTCCCATGATATCAACATATTGGTAGTCATTGCTATCTGTTCGAGCGCATCCTAGCGTTGAACTATAAGATCTCTGCCCCGCCCTCTCCTTTCCTTTTATTTTCTTGTTTCCTTGCTATTTACCCCTGCAACTACACTGTATGACAAACAGTTTTGATACAACACCCATTCCTTCTCTGTAACGTTTCAAGTTCTTTGATCTGCTATGCCTATTGTCTGCATGATGCATGAATACTACTGTTTTCATGCAGTATACCGATCGGGAGTGTATCAACCCCATAGGGTCGGGATGATGCATGAATGCATACATCCCTCGGGAGTGACTCGGCAGGAGTGATTCATGCATCATGGCAACAAAGGGCATAGTGAAGTGGAGCATTCTGCAGCCCATGAAGGACTCACTAAACCCCAGCTAGCAGAAATAACGGTTTCAATGTTCTACAACATTTGGCCATAATAAAGAGCCATAGAGAAACGTTCTGAAACGTTCTGATATGACGTCTTTTGTTTACTGAGTACTCCTCCAGACAACCACACACCCCGTGTAGTGGTACACAGATAATCTAAAAGCCCCGGCATTTAGTCTGTATTGGCTATCCCAGGTTGGTCATAAGGACATTGGTCAGGCATGACCAAGTGCTATTCAAGAATGCCTGAGACATAAAAACATATGACTAATGCCTTACTCAAAAGGACTTAGCCTTATATGGATAGACTAAGGTCAGTTGGTGAATAATAACCTGACAATATTAACTAACCTAAGTTGGTCTTATAGGGAGCCAAAGATTATCAGTGGTAGGACTGGGAGTCGGTCCGAGTTGTGGCCCGACCTTGACAGCAGTCACGCGCAGTCTGACCCCGGGCCGTCCCACATAAGTCAGACCAGTTTATCACCGAGTCGCATACCAAGTCGTTGCCCTGCTCGCTGCGTCATCTATCTTGTTTATGTAGGCTGCCTGACAACCCCTACTTCCTCCAGACCCCCCGCCAGCCCTATACCCCCCACCCCACCAACCCTCTCCTCCTGCTCCAACTCACCTGCCTCCGTTCCTGCATGCCCGATTCTCACAGTCACAATCTCTTCATGCCCTCACCCACCTGCCTGCCACGGACCAACCGTGCTTCAGAACCGTCCCTGTCTGTCTCGTTCCTATTCTATATTGTTGGTCTTCTTCTTCCCTTCCTGACTTTCGTCACAGGTAATTTGCCCAGAAACTACATGTGTCGACCTCTTCAGTATCGTTTCAAGATGAACCTATGCTTTTATCATTGTGAGTAGTATATAGAAGTTGAAAATGTTGAGATGTTTAATATATTTAAGGTTGATATAGATTTGGTATATTCATAATTGACACAGGTAGCTTTGCTACCAGTGTCTTATACGACGCCTTGGTGAGACACCCTGCTGAGAAAAGAAAAAACAAATTCATTGATTATTTTTGGGGTGAAAAATTTGGCTGAGGTAAAATTTTTGCCCTATAGCCTAAAGTTCAACATTTTTCCTTTTCTATGATATAAAAATCATCCATTTCTATCGACTGGTTGTCCCCTAAAAAATTGAACAAAAAATACCTATCAAAAAATGAGCCTACTTTTCAGCACTGTAGACAAACATGAATGTACTAGAATAGACTTTATGTCCTTTATTGCAGTAGTAGTTAATTCAATATAAACATAGATTTCTCGTGGGGTAAGACACTTTTTTTAAGACCAAAAGTTCGATAAAAGAGGGCACTGTCTATTCCCGTGGACAAAAAGAGGACGCGCAGTACATAAATTACTGCATTCTTTGTCAAACAAAGAGTGGCACCACTGGTACTTCTCGTACTGCGCGAGATCTCAACGTGTGCAGACGAAATCGTACCACCCATATCTTCGCCGTTTATCTTCCGATCGACTCCCTTTTTGATAGCGACAGAAGGCGGTACATGCCCGCAGCCTGCAACTGTCGCCCACACCCACCTGCACACCCACAGCCACCTGCTCTCCCACACCCACCTGCTCACCCACACCCACCTGCTGGCCTAAAATGGAATAACATACATGTATGACACATGACTTGAGGGTACCTTTTAACAAGGAATTCATTTCTGATGCCAGAATTGACCAATGAATGATTATAAGAGAGTACTGTATCTAAGTACATGATAAGCACTCACCAGCAGGACCCAGATTCAGGATAGGGTTGGGGTTGGGATATGAGTTGTACAAATTCACTATCACACATATTACACTCACACATATTGCACTCACACATATTACACTCACATATATTACACTACACACATTGCACTCACACATATTACACTCACATATTACACTACACACATATTACACTCACACATATTACACTACACACATATTACACTACACACATGACACTTACACATATTACACTCACACATATTACACTCACACATATTACACTACACACATATTACACTCACACATATTACACTCACACATATTACACTCACACATAAGTATCTTTATCCAATGAAAAACAAATACCTGTGTCTTTTGTGATTAGGATCACACGTTAGATTTTTATAAAAAGACGAATCTCATAAATGCATACATTGTACTATACAAATCCAGTGCTAAATGAAACTCTACTCACATTTCTAGCCTATTGGATAGTAAGAAGTATAGTCAAATGAACCTATTACTCAGGCTTGTATACCAAGGGGTAGTAAGAAGTATAGTTAAATGAACCTATTTCTCAGGCTTGTATACCATTGGGTAGTAAGAAGTATAGTTAAATGTACCTAGTACTCAGGCTTGCATACCGAGGGGTAGTAAGAAGTATAGTTAAATGAACCTATTTCTCAGGCTTGTATACCAAGGGGTAGTAAGAAGTATAGTTAAATGATCCCATTACTCAGGCTTGTATACCAAGGGGTAGTAAGAAGTATAGTTAAATGATCCCATTACTCAGGTTTGTATGCCAAGGGGTAGTAAGAAGTATAGTTAAATGATCCCATTACTCAGGCTTGTATACCAAGGGGTAGTAAGAAGTATAGTTAAATGATCCCATTACTCAGGTTTGTATACCAAAGGGTAGTAAGAAGTATAGTTAAATGATCCCATTACTCAGGCTTGTATACCAAGGGGTAGTAAGACGTATAGTTAAATGATCCCATTACTCAGGTTTGTATACCAAGGGGTAGTAAGAAGTATAGTTAAATGATCCCATTACTCAGGCTTGTATACCAAGGGGTAGTAAGACGTATAGTTAAATGATCCCATTACTCAGGTTTGTATACCAAGGGGTAGTAAGAAGTATAGTTAAATAATCCCATTACTCAGGCTTGTATACCACGGGCTAGTAAGAAGTATAGTTGAATGAATCTATTTCTTCAGCTTGTATACCATTGGAGCTATAACCCACGGATGTAAGTGGTAGTAGCTAGATGACCCCTTTCTCAGATATATACAGTATGAGTAGCATAGGATATATATATACGAGGACTAGTTTAGCAGAATACACAAGTTTTTTAGACCCATAATTATGCTACTACCACGGCATGATAGTTTCGTACAGGTATGCAGGGCTAGTTTCGTTTGGTTCTATGCCATGGTTTTATGGTCCGTGTTTTTAATCCCGGACTAAAGGATATGACCCATGGATAGTACCACACTGAATTCTAGGGCACCGTTTTGATAAACATGAGTACTAGAGGAGTCCCCTACTCTAATTGGCTCAAGGCTGTAGCAGGACGCATCTAGGTGCACTGAGAAAAGAAACAACTATGAACCAAAAGTGTGAGGAGATATGACCAGTTGCTAACATGTATAAGTAAAGTACTTGCATAGGGATTCAATGAGATATGGTGCTTAATGATATTTTGGATAGGGTAATGTCCACCCATGTCTAGAAATTCACTCCTCAAAAACTCTATTTAATCTTCTAAAATAAACATCGTTGCAAAACTTGGAACTGTTATTTTAAAGTTCATATTCTCTTCTGTCGTGGCTGAACAATTAGAGTATACTAATAATAGTTGGGGGTGATACACATGTCCCTGCTTGATAATTATCAGTTATCATTTACTTAACATATTTTACAAAATTGACTAAGAAAAATATAGATTTAGATGAATATCATAATGGCAACATTATCAAGTCATATTGATCACCACAGTTACAATGTTAACATAATTAGCACCAATCATAGCTGCAAACATTGATATGGTAAATAATCTAGACAGATCAATCAATCACTTGATGTCTGAGGCAAATTAAAGAAATACCAAAAGACACCACAGAAAACTGGCAAGACTCCCATGAAGTAAACGGTGACTGACTCTAAGCGGCTGCTTGACTAGACACTATGTAGCTGTTTCCAAATTAACTTCGTTGACGTAGAATTCCTCCTCATTCATTTGGATCTGTCACATTTTTGTCTGGGAGCCTCCCGTAGAATTGTAAGGGACCGCCTCTAATAAATTACCCGATTCTATGCTTGTCAGCGGCGTCGTGCCAGCTGATGAGGAGAATTCTATTTCCTTTTTTCACTGCTTATTGAGCAGATTAACATGGCCGGCTACGCATCTTAGCAGGCCATGATGGAGATCTGTAGGGTTCTAGTGGTCCACCCATCTATAGTCGGGGTTCCACCGGAGCTCTTTTTGACATCACATTGCCATCTTAAACATGCCTGATCCAGTGTTTGAAAACCTTTGGATGTTTTCTTTTTTGGTTTGGTTAAAAGTCTGGCGGCTGTTTCACCACATATTTGGACCCTGATGATGTTTCAAGTGGTGCGCAAATGCCTTATGGCTGGAGTAAATACTGAGTATGGTGGCTGGGTACCCTCTGTCCAGCATTTGCATCTGCGGGGTTCCACAAAATTTCATATTTGTTGTGAAACAGCCTCCTGGTAATTATATATTACTGGGCATGTCAGCTACGAGCATTACAGATCACAAGAAATGTCCAATAGCGTGCATCTTGTGTGCGATGTGACTGCCCAGCCAGCATTGCTTAATGGGTCTCATATGGGTCGCAGATGGGCTACCATATGGGACCCACCATGGTTTTATCCCTGGATGTCAAGTGAGTCTCATTATAGCCTTGCCCAGAATTGAAGTGTTCACATCCAACCCACTTTGATATAGAAATTGTACTTTTAATCATTATTTAAAGAATAATCACAGAAGAGTTTGATTTGAAGTATTTGCAGTGTATTTTTATAAAATTGAGTTTGCCGACGAAGCCCATCCGAACTCTCACTGGTAGCAGTGAGCAAAAATGAGCAAATCCAAGATATGGGCAAGTTAGCTTGCCCGAGTGAAAAACATTTATATACTTATGGGACCCATTAAGCAATGCCGTACGGGTGTGCATGGGCCAAAAACCATTTTCTACTTCGGATTTTGATGATTTATATAATTATTTCATGTAAAACATGGTAATTTGTTCTTCACAGTTATGACGAGCAACAGATAATTACAATTACAACGGCAGAGTAACACATAATTATGAAGAGTGTGAGAGAAACAGGTCATGGATAAATTCTCCTAGAAAGAAGCGTAGTATAGAGGGAATCTTTAAGATGAGACTATAGTACAGAACAGATCTACCTCTCAAAGGCGGAGCAATCTGTAGATGGGTTTCACCAGCGGATATGGAGGTGATAGAAAGGGGTATTGACCCCTGTCTGTTGATGCAGTAGATGACTGAAGATGTATCAGATGTTCCAATATGATATCATACATGTAAGACCTATATAGAAACTAATCCCTGGCCTCAGGGGTAAGGGTTCCCTTTCTATGTTATTTGCATTTACAGGCATCCAGTTGTGTAACTAATTGCTTATGCATTATTCAGGCTGTCTGTTTTATACCAATTTGCATACATGAACTGTCAACATTCATAGCCTTGATGAAGTCCCTGTGTAAATGTTCCTGAAATATTTTCTTCCATGTATTGTACAGTTTTTCTATAAATAGATCCTGCAGCAACTCAGAGGACCAATAATGTGCTTTTATTTGATGATTGTTATCCCGTAACTGCCGTCACAAAGTACAGTCAGTTGCAACCGTATTTCACTATTGATAACATAAAAGAACTACTGACCTTTTGTACCATACCTACTGCGTGACTTGGGGAATAGGCTAATGTAGTTATACGTCTTGCTATCAGTTTTGCCCATAACCTACCAAACAGTGGTTATCTTATGGTTACAGTCTATATTAATGAGTCACAGAAATAAATCATTTTAGTATACATCTCACTATAACCTGCGAAACAGTATCATTTATTAACTTATTTACTGATTACCTATCTAAGATGAAGTCTAAAACACTGGCTACAATCCCAAACACATCCTCTAAAAGAGTTTACGAGAAACAATGACCTAGAATTCAGACTCGAGTGGGGGGTGGGATGGGGGAGAGGCCCCCAGGAGAGGCAAGTATATCTAAAAGCTTGCAGCAGTGAGACCCCCATGATGGGTGCCCACCCCGTACTGTGGTGCCCCACAGGCCTCTGACTGACGCCTCCTGATGGCTGTCCTCCCCCCCCCCCCCCCCCCCCTCGCCCACCGTGCGCTACCGGCCGTGCAATGAAACCACTGGACCAAAGGCCGTGTGTAGGCTAAGGGCAGTGAACCGACGTGGGAGGTGGAGGTGGAGGTGGAGGTGGAGGGCAGTTCGGGTACTGGGGAGTGGGGGGTGGGGGGGGGGGGGTATGTATGTGTGTGACTGTGAGACTGAGAGAGGCAGGGGTGCATGGGGGAGGTTTGGAGTACAGGAGGAGAAGGCGGAGATCTGGCTGATCTCTGTTAGCCTTCCTGTCGACGACCGAAAGGCGAATGCAATCAGTTTGGCACACCACCCTGCCCTGTGCCTGATAATCCCGTCAGTCTAAATGGGTGGTAGCCGCGGTTTGGGGTGGCAGGTGGGGTTTGGGTGGCAGGTGGGAAGCAAAAGGCAGAATGCATGGGGAGGGGAGAGGGTAATACGGGAGAGATCTTACTGAATGACAGTCGGGCAAAAAAAAGGTTACATGGTCTGACCATCTAGGGAAGGTAATTTGGGTTATGTAATTCTTTATTCTTATGCCACAAAACAACCTGGAAGATTGGGTTGCGGACCGCAGCCTCTACCCGCGGACCTGAGCCACGACTAGGGTGGGCCATGTATTGCTAGGTAAGGTTGGGTAACCTAAAACACACCATTTTTATCTAGATTGCAGACTGCAGTTTAGAGTGTGTGATTTCGATATGGATTATTACTGCAGAATATGATGGTTGAAGTGTTTGAGTTCTGTTGGGCACCCTTAAATGATCTGTAACTTGTAAGGTAAACCTAGAGCTACGCAAACACCACTGATCGTGATCTGATGCAGATGTTTGCAAAAACACACGTTAGATTCCTGTTTCCATGTTCAATTGTTAAAGTACATCTGTACATGCATCTTAGGTAAATTAATATGAGAAAACTCTCAATAATTGATAAACACCTATCACCGAGCATTTAAATCGGTTCCTGTCGGTCTGGCTAGTATACAGGGAATTCTAAAGCAGTTATCTTTATATTCTATAAAATGATGTCATAATGATGTTATGCAGTGCCCATTGGGTCAGCCATTCAGAGTTTTTAAACACCTAAATTTTGTGATGTATCACTCAGTATCACTCCTCCCCCCTTCCATCACGTATTTTTTTGTACCATAGCAACCCATGTAATAACGGGGTAGACAAGGGCTCGGACTATCCTTGTTTGACCCTGGCATTGCATTGGCTCACATGAAGTGCCTATGTGGTAAAGCCGAGATACTAGAATAGCAGAGTAAATGTCAAGCACGTGAAAAAAATATCATTTGTATTTAGCGTTTAGAATCGTATTCCATAATAAACCACACGATGAATCGATGCATATACATTGTGATATTTGGCTAATGTTTTAGGAATGACTTCTACAAGGTTTGGTGACCAGAATGGCACCTCATCTGCCTGGTTTTCCTTACAGCATCCACCCTAAGACCCCAATAAGGGTGATGTTACAACACTCCAGGGTGCAGCTTTAACCCGCTTAAGGACGGACGAGACACAAGGGAGCTTTAGGGTCACAGGGTGAGACAAACAAACGTGGTTATATATGAAGAATTTGGATGCAAAACGACATATCTCCATCCCAGATTTGAAGCATGTGGTGCTTTTTGTAAAGACACCCTTAGGTCAATTATTGTACTTTGGTAACTGAGTGCATACTAATTATGTCCTAATGAGATGAAAAATAATACATTTTGGAAAAATAGTTTGAATATTATATTTCACTATCCCTAATCTGTATTTTTGTCAGATATTTGTCCCCATTTTTAAAATGGCGCTTATTCCGTTTTGCATCCAAACTCGAAAATTGGTTTGCATTTCATGGGAAAGTGAAGTGAGACGAACATAGGTAACACATGAAAAGAGAACCTAGACAAAAATAAACCTGAGCACTACCAGCGATTCATTTCCAAATACACGTACCTTAAAGTCTGCGTCCATTATTGTAGTCGGATTCAGGCTCATGATAAATTCGGCCTGGTGGAGAGATCTTATTGGAGAAATGATCCACCATTATCAAAAGATTGAAGCTACTATAGAGGAACATAATCACATTCTGACAACTTAAAATGATCCTCTCATAAGTAATTACCCCTGCGGGCCCCACCTCTCTTGAAGAACAGGGTTGAATGTGGGGAAGGGATTGGGGCCCCAATGTCCTGGTTGACTGGCTGTCCCATGTGTGGCACTGCACTGCCAGAAGTGTCACAACATAAGGAGGTGGAGGATCAAGAGCGGCATCTCATACTGAAATGGTCTCTTCTCGGTCAACATTCAAGGGGGGGGGGGCAATTTGGGACTCGAGGAGAGGGGCTGTGAGATGGAGACAGATGGAGGGAAGGGAGAGAGGGAGGGGGGAGGGAGGGAGGGAGGGAGGGAGGGAGGGAGGGAGGGAGGGAAGGAAGAAAGGGAGGGAGGGGGGAGGGAGGGAGGGAGGGAGGGAGGGAGGGAGGGAGGGAGGGAGGGAGGGAAGAAAGGGAGGGAAGAAAGGGAGGAAGGGGGGAGGGAGGGAAGGAAGGACGTTACATTACAGGTTAGGAGAGGGTGAGAGAGGAGAGAGATCCAATCTAAGATACATGACTTACAATGATAGTGGAAGATGGACACTACTATAGGTATGAGGATGGATTATGCATGGTTACAAAATACAACATAGACAGAATGGTAGGTGTTTTCAAGAATTTCAAGTGTGGAAGTGGGACGGGAATAAAGGAGAATGAGAACCTCAGGTCAGGAATTAAGTGCCAATGATAACGGACCTAATTTAAACATCAATCCACAAGGTTGGATCTAGGCTAGATCTGGGTACTTTTAATCTGGACAAGCCCATATGGAGCCAACTTAGCAGACCAGGACAAGACCAAGGTGAGGTCCATATGGCTACCCACCTTCAGGGTCCCAGATGAGACTGGAATCATTGAGGAATACTGATTGGGGTTATATATATGAATAGAATGTTATTTATCTCAGTATAATGTTATTTTTCTGTTTGAATGACCTCCCATACTATGTTGCCCTCTAAACAGCCTCATCAGGGTGGGTGAGGTATGACCTCCTACTCACCTCACACCAGTCTGCTGCCTGATTGGTCTGATTTATAAACATGCTCGTCACATACATATCACAGGTCACTCGTCAATCTCCAGGTATTCCAAGCACCCGGCCATACAACCCTCTCCAGAGTGGGGTTAAGAAAGCTGCAGATCCTATACTGACATGTAATAGGGATGTGTGTCTGAAACACCTTTGCTAGAAAGACTAGTTATTATGAGAGCTAGAATATAAAATGTGGGAGATTTTAAGTCTAGGCCTCAGTTATACCAAGCAGAGCTATCCCCATTTCCTTACATACCCACACCTGTTTACCCCTTGGTGTATGGCAGTCCACTCATCATGTGCCTACCAACAGGAGGAAGGGGGCAACTCACATTCACCAATCACTGCGCATGCGCATACCCTAATCAATCCTGACCTGTGGAGGTCAGCGGACATGCGCAGTGCCATGTTGGTCACGTGGTCTTGGTGTAGAAGTGGATGGTTAACATGCTACCTTGGTCCAAGTCAGGAGGTTTATGCTATAGAACAATGCAGCTAGAAAGGGTGACTTTTTCATAATAAAGCTGAGTTTATGTGGGTTTAAGCAGAATCCTCATTACATTTTCTGTAATGTCTATGTATGCAAACATATCATACCATGAGATTCACAGGACAATTGTCTTTCAAATAGTGTATAGTAGAATGCAGGATCCTGAGGTTTATCTATGTACTTGTGGTCACACTTCTAAAACGTTCAAAAACTTTATCAACAACCTTTCAGAAAAGCCACCCTTTCTCACTGCATTAGTCTATAGCTGGATCCATACAGGAGCAGGTACAGGCCTTAGACAGGCAGTCATATTGGGAGGTATGACATAACTCTTACACTAGTCCTATGTATACAACCTTAGCTTCAAGCGCATGCGGTTCTTGCAACTAAGCCTGTACAGTGCAAGGCTTTCCCAATCTAGATACCAGGACTATAGACATTATAAGTCAATGTTAGGACCAACCAGACAATTGTTTCTCTTGGGATGCTAGGCAATCAATTGGGTAATTGCTATTTCTAAGACTGATTATGCATCAGTTGTGTACTCTGGTGTTTTTTAGTCCTACTACCTCAGATCACTGTGGTTTCATTCCTGTAGAACTGGCAGACTTGGGAGGGGTATCAAGAAATAGAACCCAGCAGTTTTTGATGTGGAAAAGTAGACTTTTCTATTCAGAAAAAAAACCAGGTAACTTTCAATCAAACAGAAGTATGATTCTGGCTAGTTATGTTCTCAGCATCTGAAACAATACAGGTTGCCCCAAGCAAGCTATCATAGTTTATTCTACATCAAAATATCAAAAAGAACAGATGGAGGAACGCTGAAAGAAATTATGCATAATTTATTATTTCCCATTAGTGATATATTTACTTCTTACAACCTTTAGAATTGCGTTTAACCCATGATTAATTAAGGTAATTATTCAAGACCGACAGCCTCACAGTATATGACACGGTCTTGACTGCTTAGTGCACCCTGCACTAAGGTCCCTTTTCGTAGATCCCACCTCATACTATAGACTAGGTCCCACTGTACCTCAGGGTGAATAACCTTTATTCCTACATAATCTGTATGTGAAGGACTGAGTTCACTCTCAGAAAAACCAAGTAAACACATTCTTTACGGACCTCTCCCACCGCCCTGCCCCTAGCCGGGATAGGCCCAGGCGGCCCGGGATGGGGGCCCTTGTGGGACGTTAGGGTATGACAGGAATACCATGCATAGACACCTCAATACTGGGCAGTCCCCTCAGGCGTGGAGGGGAGTGTGAAATGATTTTCAACCAAAATATGTGCTGCCATGATAACATTAAATCCCCATTAATCCCAGTCTCCTCCACCAGCCTACCCGCAGTAAAGCCAACTATGGCCAATTTATAAAGCTATGATCGTCAACGGAGGCCTCTTTGGTGGTGGAGGCGGGAGGGGCCACGTCCACAGGAGGAGGGTGAGGGCAGGGTGAGGGGGTAGAAAGATGGGGGGAGGAAGGAGGAGGAGCTGAGAAGGGGATGCAGTTACTAGATGGATAGAGGGGACTGTATGAGACTAAATAGTTATATAGAGAGAAAGGGTGAAAGAGAGGGAGAGAGAGAGAGAGAGGCAAGAGAGAGACATACAAACAGAGACAGAGGGAGAGGGAAGGGGGGGAGGGAGTATATAATGATGAGGGAGATAGTGAGAGATAGCTTGAGATAAGAGACAGAGAGATAGATACCGACAGACTTAAGACATGGCTCTGCAAAGCTGGCTATAGAGGGGAAGAGGGGTTCTCCCAGTATTTCTCACTCAGATCACGAACGGTGCAAGTGAAAACCACTGCAGGCCTTAAGTCCATTTACTGAGGAGCACTGGGCAGTTGGACCTGTACACACCCCTCCACACTCCATACCAACCAGACAGAGCTGCTTGAACAGACTGCCCGAGTGCCATTTGATTGGGTCACAACTGTGAATAATGTTTGTTATTCTCAGACCAGACCACGTCGGGAATTCACCATCAGGGGTTGGGATGATTCAATGAGAATATATCAGATTAGGCTGTCTGTGCCTCCTGTGGGTGAGGGTGTGTGTGTGTGTGTGGGGGGGGGGGGCGCTGGAGGAGTGTTAAGGGGAAGTACCAGTGATACTCACCAGAGATCGTTGTGCCAACCGCTGCACTCCCTGGTCAAGATCGCCCTATTTGAGAGACAGACATAATAGTTTTGAGACAGTACATGTTCTCTAAATATAGCATAAAATGAAACAAGATTAGCAGGAGATCTGCAAAGGAGACCATTAACATAAAACACTAATAAGCTACTTTGTCAGATATATAGGGGATTGTTATTATATATGTAGATTGAATGCGATTAGACGATGATAACTAAAGGATGCTTGTAGTGGTTTGATATGTGTTTTGTCATAATATATAAAGATACCAGATGGTCTTGATGAGGTATCCCCTCTGGAGAACAACACTTCCCGTATCACAGGACGGTTACTTGTCAAGTCTTATCGGAATTAATTAGATATAATTTATATCGTCTGTACATTTGAAAAGTAGAATCAATACAAGATTAGAAGAGCCTGAGGAAAAAAGACACTTTGTTATCACGACTGCCCAATGGAATGTAACAGCCCCATTGCCTGATACTGTGGTCCTACCATTATCATGATGCATATATCTGCCATGTATCTGATTTAATCCTACAGTATAATTATGCTAGGAGAGGGGGTGTCCAATGGACCGTGGCAGTATACAGCACTGTATTTTCTTTTACAATCATGGCCATGTTCTTTTGCCTTAAGTTGGAGCTGGTCGTCCACTTACCGATGGAACATTTCTTTGTCAGCCGATTTAATTGTTTGGAATTGTTTTATTTGGGTGAATGATACGTTGCATTCTTATTAATAATTCATCATTTACAAAAATAAAAAAATTTAAAACAAATAATCGGCCGACCAAAAACCTCAGTCCATCAGCTATGGGAAGACCAGTTCTACAACTGTGATTTAAAGACAATTTACCAACAAGAGCAAGAAGTGACGTCTAGACCAATTGCATTAGCACCACAGCAGTGTGTCTACCTGAGGTGACCTAGACCTACTGTAGTAGTACACCAGGTGTAACATCGAGCACCAACTGTCTAGACCACAGGTAATTGGGGCATTCCCTGCTTAATAATGACAGATGCACATCATTACTGGTTTTATGTGTCTCCATAGAGTGAGGATCCCTGTGCCTATCGGCCCCTGGTGACAGAAAGCACCACCTGGTGTCCAGTAAGGGGTACTTAGTAACTCAAGTGCTCCTCCCTGGGGTGGCCGATATATGCTGGTTGGTTGGCCATTGGTGGTGGACACCTTCCCAGAGAATGTGTGTCATGTTGTTCTACACTCTGAATAAGGAGCCAGACATATAAGTGTGCTATGCAACACACTATTGCACAAATGGCAAGGGTGCGATTATGTGGGATGACATAGACTCATCAGGCACGGATCAGATTTTAGTGCCTTATCTGTTGTTACACTATAGTTTTCTGTGTACAAAATAAATAAATACATGTATGTGTCTGTGTCCGCGCATTTGGTCACCAGATTAAAAAAAGAGAGGACAAAAAGAGGAGATAAATACCCCTTTAAAATGGGCGAGGGAAGCCCACAACCCTTGAGAGAGAGAGAGAGAGAGAGAGAGAGAGAGAGAGAGAGAGAGAGAGAGAGAGGGAGAGATCTCGAGAGAGAGGGTAAGGGATATGGTCTCTCAGACTTATAGCCTTAGTGCTGCCGAGGGAACCTTTTCGCTGGTTAGTCTAATGAACTTAGCTGGTTCCCGACGCCTATACATACTAGTCTGTCTTACCTCACTGTCTTACCCAGTCGCAGAGGGAGGGTAGGGGGTAGGGACACAACACAGACCCCCCTAAACAAAGCTGATTGGAAAGCCAAGGGCACCGCTATTGTATACAGAGTGGCCTGAGAGAGCCAGGCAGACCCGCCGCCTTCTCCCCCACTCATCATTTTAATATTTATTTTATGATATATGTATCAACTTTATACATAAAAATCTCGCCTTCGAAAAGTGACTTTAATGTTAATATTGCAATGATATTGTGATTTTGCAGGCATGTGCCGTGGGGCTGGCGATGAATTGGGAGAGGGGGGATTTGCGGGGCATTGGTCAAGGAGATGCAAATGTCCTGTCCATATATAGTTGGCTATAGCTGACTGGTCCAAAACTGACTTGACGGGGTCAGGGTGGTCAGCATTAGCTGGTGCTGCATGCAGAAAAATGTGAGCGTCAGCCGGACACTGGCTTTGTCGCCAAACACACTCACATACCAAAGTCAAGCACTTTTTTAGTGACGGTCAGGCAATGCTAAATCTTCATCTAAAGCCTGGATTCACTCAACATGGCTCGAGAGTCTGGCAATGCTGGACCCTCTTCCAAGAGTCTAGTAATACTGGACTTTAACTTAATAGTAGGGAGGCAGAATCTTGAAATTTTACCACATGAGGGATGGAATGTTAGGGATTGGCATCCAGGCCAGACTTGATGTTTGACATATACTGAACAAGTTCAGGGTGGATGCCAGCTGAAATTATAGTTTTTCTTTGAAATAGGGCCCGATAAAGGCGGCCATTACCAAAATTCACTATTTCTGATATAGCTTTGCAGCTAATGATGATAGACATTCAATTAAAGTGTCTACATCCCTATTTTCAGGGTCTAGCAACATAATGAAGACATTACATGACCTCTCCAATGCATAGTTTACCCACTATAGGCCTAATAACAGTAGCCATTATCAAAATTTACCATTTTCGTCATAGCTTTCCTAGTAAGGGTGATAGACATTTATTTCAAGTGGCTACATCCACATTTTCAGGGTCTAGCAGCATAATGAAGACATCAATTGGTCTCTCCAGTGCACAGATTACCAACAATAGTCCTTAATACATGGTAGCCAGGACAGAGATTTACTATTTTCACCATAGCACTGCAAATAAGGGTGATAGACATTCATTTAAAGTGGCAACATCCATATTTCCAAGGTCTAGGAATGCAACAGTGGCATTTTGTCTCTTGTCCTATACATTGTTGACCTATTTTAGCCTGATATCAACTAAGTGACCCAATTTCTATTTTTTGTATAGATGAACACATATTCTCTGTAGACAGGGGAACTAGTCATCTGGCGATCTGTATCCATCTTTAGATATGTGGACCGTCGAGGGAAAAGGGTCCTCCAAGGTAAAAATTTAATAATATAATTGATGTCATCAGCTTTCCAGTGATATCTTTTATAAGCAGGTACCACTTCTAGTTTTTGAGTACTGGCTCTCTGAATATGTGTGGTCACTGTCCAATCTTAAATGCCAATAAGCTCTATCTTCCTTTGTTTTAGAGAATTCCTATCTAAATAGCAATATTATGCTAATTCCCAAATATACAAACTTTTTCAAACAATTGGCCACAACTTTTGATCTAAAAATGGTATTTACATTCTGTTTTCAGCATAAAAAATCGTTTTGGGGCCTTCTTTCATTCAATTTATAAAAAATTTCGATTTAGAATGAAAATCATGTTTCCATGGCAACCAAAATGTGCAAAAACACCAATTTAGGCCCAAAAACGTTCTTTTCCATTCCAAATATGGAATGTTTTCACCAAAAATGGAATCTTCTGATGTGGTCTATCATATTCTACATAAAAAAGTAGTATAGAAAAGTTTTTGCTATATCTTGGTCCTTTTTGGCTATATGGAGCCCCCTGGTGGCCAAAGTTGGTACTAAAAATCCCCCGCGGAGGTCCCTTTTCCCTTGTTGATCCACATATGTATCCTAAAAGCCTACAAAGGTCAGAGCTATACACGATTAGATAGAATAGAGGGATCAAAAGACCAGTATGCCTATGATTATAGTTATAAAGGTATGCTAGTAAGTGTAGATTAAATAACCTGTGATACAAAAACATTATAATGATCCCATACTATATTTTTTCTTTATAAATACTTGGCCTTTTGTACTAGGCTAATATGTAACTGAGCCTTAACCCTCTAAGGCGACCCAAAAAAGGTTTGCTGGTGATGAGGGTGAGATATTTGGCAAAAATGTTCCCTAACGGCCGAGCCTATACTAAATCCCATAGAGTTATAATATGAGTCATACATGATTAAAAATTAAATGATTAAATCGGCTAATGAAACTAACAGTTCTGATGAAAGTGGACTCATAGGCGCTAACCATCACATGCTAAGGATGGAGAAGATGGGAGAATGGGCAGAATTGGACATTATATTAAACTCTGCCACCAACAGTATATCAGTGTACATATAACTATATGTATTTAATCATTGTATAACACATCTGAATCTGAATTGCAAATCCATTTAAGATCATCACATTGGCAACACATGTAACAGATTTTGCTCGAGCAGAAAGCGTCGAAAGATGGAGGAGAGTTTGACTTAACCCTTTATAGATGAGCACCAATTGCAACTAAAGTTGACATGGCTGGCCGAGCATCAACTTTAGTCGGCATAACTCTATGGGATGTAGCATAGTCTGACCCTTGAGGGGAGGTTTCTGCATGACATCTTGCCCCTATTACCAGCAAATACTTTTTTGGCCAGCCTCAAAGGGTTAAGTGAAAGGGTTTTCCCAAATATCCTCAGGACTACAACAGAGCTGAGGATATAACCAAAACCAATTTAAAAGAAAGCAACTATACATGCAACACAGGCACAGTAATGATATATTTCAAAGGCATGTTGCCAAAGCATTGAGGATGTATAGCCTATGCATAATCCACTCTGAATTTCTCTTTATTGTAGAAAGGGGAACTATTCCTCCATGCATAGAAAGGTAATAATGTTTGCCATAATGAATTAGAGATGTGCAATAGGGAAATTAACCTCTCACAGCTGCCCAGTTTTGAGGGTTCAGGGTCAGATTTCAGTATGACGTAGGGCAGATAGAGACCTGATAAACATTTAGATGACTGGTAATAAAAAGAGGGAAAAAGTCCCTCATACTTGCAATATCAAATAGTCCTGAGGCAATTGCATGCAGCTATAGCCTTGTGTATAATTATGTTTGTATCTGAAGGCATAATACTTTGTCAATTTATCCATGGGAACCAATCCTGATCCACCTACCCTTTTTGAGGTGGGGATGGGATTCAAGTGGTTCACAAATTGACTGACTGACATTTCATTCTTTAAGATTGCAACTCATTTTGATATATTCTCGAAGATGCTATTTATACCCCTTTGTTATTCATATATACAGTATTTTAAGGTATTTTATGCATACCTTTACTGAGGGATATTGCAAACCAGGTTTTGAATGAGCCCCAGTCTTGTATAAGTGCCTAGGGTAGGGGAGCCATCAAATATATTTTAGGCGCCACAAATCAATCTTGATTATGTGTCTTTTTGTTTGTATTAGCACCCAAGGGTAACCATGCATCCAAATCTGTAAGCGCAGGGTGCTTAAACATGATGGTACAGTAACATGTGCTTAGGATATTTTGTTCTTGCATTGTGTGCAAGAACAAAATATGAAGTAGGAGGATACATGGCCAAGCTATTGGCTGAGAAACTTGTTGACTATGCACTGGATAACAATTAAAATGCCAGTATTGAAGCCATGTATAATGTTCTGAGGCCCTGTGAATATGGATATAGCCACTTAAAATGTCTATCATCCTTATGTGCAAGCCATGCTGAAAATGGTAGATTTCTGTAATGGCAACCATAAAGAGACCTATAATATGAAAGTTATTCATTGGACAGGTCATGTGATGTCTTTATTATGTTGCTAGACCCTGAAAATGTGGATGTAGCCACTTTAAAATAATGTCTATCACCCTTATTCACAGAGCTATGGCAAAAATGGTAAATCTCTACAATGGCTGCCATATGTCAATACCTGTAATTGGTAAACTGTGCACTGGAGAGGTCATGTGATGTCTTCATTACGCTCCTATACCCTGAAAATGTGGATGTAGCCACTTGAAATAAATGTCTATCACCCTTATAAGCAAAGCTATGGCGAAAATGGTAAATTTTGATAATGGATACAGCCTATAGTGGGTAAACTATGCATTGGAGAGGTCATGTGATGTCTTCATTATGTTGCTAGACCCTGAAAATGGGGATGTAGACACTTTAATTGAAAGTCTATCATCATTAGCTGCAAAGCTATATCAGAAATAGTAAATTTTGGTAATGGCTGCCTTTATCGGGCCCTATTTCAAAGAAAAACGATAATTTCAGCTGGCATCCACCCTGAACTTGTTTAATATAGGTCAAACTTCAAGTCTGGCATGGATGCCAATCCCTAACATTCCATCCCTCATAAAATGATTTCTAGCCTTCTTTTGAAATTTTACCTCCCTACTATAAGAAGTCTATCTTTATTCCTACAAGAGTCTAGCACTCCTACAAGAGTCTAGACATATTGACTTTAATATGTGAGTTGAGTGCTTTTGGCAACAAAGCCAGAGTCAGTCTGACGCTCATATTTTTCTGAGTGGGTTAGTATTAAATGTAAATGTAACCTCAGCTTCTCCCTGTTTTATTGAGGTGAATCATACATTGCATTCCTATTAATAATTGTATCATTCACACAAATAAACAAATTTAAAACAAATAATCGGCCGACCAATAACCTCAGTCCATCAGCTAGGGGAAGACCAGTTCTACAACTCTGATTTAAAGACAATTTACCAACAAAAGCAAGAAGGGACGTCTAGACCAATTGCATTAGCACCACAGCAGTGTGTCTACCTGAGGTGACCTAGACCTACTGTAGTAGTACACCAGGTGTAACATCTAGCACCAACTGTCTAGACCACAGGTAATTGGGGCATTCCCTGCTTAATAATGACAGATGCACATCATTACTGGTTTTATGTGTCTCCATAGAGTGAGGATCCCTGTGTCTATTGGCCCCTGGTGACAGAAAGCACCACCTGGTGTCCAGTAAGGGGTACTTAGTAACTCAAGTGTTCCTCCCTGGGGTGGCCGATAGAGGCTGGTACGTTGGCCAGTGGTGGACACCTTCCCAGAAAATGTGTGTCATGTTGTTCTACACACTCTGAATAAGGAGCCAGACATATATAAGTGTACTATGCAACACACCATAGCACACATTGAAAGAGTGCGATTGTGTGTAATGACATCCATCATGCACAGAAAATATTTTAGTGCCTTATCTGGTATGACACTATAGTTTTCTGTATGTAAACATCTCTTTACCAGAATTCCAGCAGTATGCGTTGAGATGATTTAACAAGTTCTGGTATCAGTTGTTATGCTGGAAAGCTTTCAAAACAATAGTGAGTGAGTAACGGAAGTTTAAGACCCTTTAAGATGAGCTAGGGAAGCCCACAACCCTTTACATGTATAAGGTTTACTTAAAATAAATATGATTGTATCGACTACACTACCGCTAAAGAGTGATTCGAAGAAGAAGGAGAAGAAAATGAACGAGAGGACAGAGCTCGTGAGCGAGAGAGAGAGAGAGAGAGAGAGAGAGAGAGAGAGAGTGTGTGTGTGTGAGAGAGAGAGAGAGAGAGAGAGAGAGAGAGAGAGAGAGAGAGAGAGAGAGAGAGAGAGAGAGAGAGAGCAAGAGAGAGAGAGAGAGAGAGAGAGAGGGGGGAGGGAGAGAGAGGGGAGAGATCTCGAGAGAGAGGGTAAGGGATATGGTCTCTCAGACTTATAGCCTTAGTGCTGCCGAGGGAACCTTTTCGCTGGTTAGTCTAATGAACTTAGCTGGTTCCCGACGCCTATACATACTAGTCTGTCTTACCTCACTGTCTTACCCAGTCGCAGAGGGAGGGTAGGGGGTAGGGACACAACACAGACCCCCCTAAACAAAGCTGATTGGAAAGCCAAGGGCACCGCTATTGTATACAGAGTGGCCTGAGAGAGCCAGGCAGACCCGCCGCCTCCTCCTCCACTCATCATTTTAATATATATTTTATGATATATGTTACAACTTTGCACATAAAAATCTCCCCTTCTAAAAGTGACTTTAATGTTAATAGTGCAATGATATTGTGATTTTGCAGGCATGTGCCGTGGGGCTAGCGATGAATTGGGATAGGGGGGGGGGGATTTGCAGGGCATTGGTCAAGGAGATGCAAATGTCCTGTCCATATAAAGTTGGCTATAGCTGACTGGTTCAAAACTGTCTTGACGGGGTCAGGGTGGTCAGCATTAGCTAGTGCTGCATGCAGGAAAATGTGAGCGTCAGCCGGACACTGGCTTTGTCGCCAAACACACTCATACCAAAGTCAAGCACTTTAGTGACGGTCAGGCAGTGCTAAATCTTCATCTAAAGCCTGGATTCACTCAACATGGCTCGAGATTCTGGCAATGCTGGACCCTCTTCCAAGAGTCTAGTAATACTGGACTTTAACTTAACCCCTTCACCACTGGATTTCTTGTAACTCAATGCAATTTTGTGCAATATATTGGCTTACCGTGTGGAAGGGGTTAAGAAGCCTGTCTTTATTCCTACAAGACTCTAACCATATTGACTTTAATATGTGAGTTGAGTGCTTTTGGCAACAAAGCCAGAGTCAGTCTGACGCTCATATTTTTCTGAGTGTGGGTAAGTACTAAATGTAAATTGGAGATCTATGATAAGCCATATAACTAGTTGCACAACACTCTAGCATTCATTTCATAACACAAAACATAAGTGCCACTATACATTTAGTAGTGTTTATCTTCTCTCTTCTCTGTTTTAACCACTCTCTAGCCCTGTGTAGATCTGCAAGACATCAAATCTCATCTGGCTTTGTATGAGACCTCCACTCTACAGGCCCCCCTCCATCTAGCACACCAAACTCACCGCTCTTACCAACACCTCACCCGACGTCGTAAAAGTCAGTGGCATCAGGACTGATGCAGGCCAGTCGTCATGGAAACCTAATACAGCGGCACTAACTGGTCATAAAGACATTCAGATGGCAATGACCGAGAAAAGGACCATTCAATGCTTTCTCTAAATATTCTCCTTGCCATACCCGGTTTCCATACCAATGTGAAGAAATCTAAAAGTAAGTCGTGCTTCAATGCTATGACCTGTGTATGTGGTGTTTGTTTATAAAGGGATGTTTGCATTACCTGAAAAAAAACGTTATCCGGCAGGTGTATAAAGCCGAAGCAATGGAGAATTGGGGTGAACAGCAAACTGTAATCACACCACGACAGGAGGCCAGTGGGGTCAGCCTCCATGGTGTTGGGTTTTGTGGTATCCCCTGTTCACACCTAAAGCATCCATATAGAAACCAGGGCTGCATTGCATGTGAACTATGATCATGCCAACCCTTAAAGGGAGCGCATCAACCCCATAAGGTCAGCAGAATGCTTCAAGAATGCAGCGCTGGTGGGATACTCGACAGGTCTGTATTCATGCATCATAACCACAAAGGGCAGAGTGCATTATCAAATCACTATGCAGCCCTTAAAGGGTTAACGATACAGAGGCTGCCCCTGTATACGGCCCACAGACACACGGCACCCTTACGGCGGCCAGTCGGGGCGGTCCAGCCATACCCGAGCCACTGCCATCAAATATTTTCATCGACGCGCCACATGATTAGGTTCTTGGTCGCGGCCCCCGCACCTTCCCACCACTCTCTGATTGATCAGTAGCCTTCCCTCTGCCTATGCTCAATCACTGACCCCTTCCCTGGCGTGACCTCGGCGCCCATTGGCTGGCCGACCGGAAGTCAGCGACCGGAAGTGGATAGTCCAACCCCTAGCGACCCCTGACTGGACGCCTGAGAGGCAGGACTCGCGTCTCAAGTTTAGTCAACACGTTGGGGCTAGAGCTGGCTCTGACAGGTTCAGACTTTGAAAAAGGGTTGGGGTTGGATTAGAGCGCTTAAAATCGGTAGCCCTTAAATCCCACACCTCCCCTATATAAGTCCCTGAATGACTGTCTCCAGTAGAGGCGCACCTGGGGTATAAAGGAAGAGGCCACCGCTACTATTCTGAATCTTGTTGTTTGGTCCCTCTACTGCCTCATCTGCTCCCTCCACTGCTCCCTACACTATTCCCCAAACATTCCCCTACAGCTTGATCTCCCTGCACTCTTTCCCAAACATTCCCATACAGCTTGATCTCTCCCTACACTATTCCCCAAACATTCCCCTACAGCTTGATCTCCCTGCACTATTCCCCCAAACATTCCCCCTACAGCCTCAGCTGCTCCCTGCACTTCTTCCCAAACACTCCCCATCAGCCTCATCTCCTTGCACTACTCCCCGAACATTCCCCTACAGCCTCAGCTGCTCCCTGCACTTCTTCCCAAACACTCCCCATCAGCCTCATCTCCTTGCACTACTCCCCGAACATTCCCCTACAGCCTCAGCTGCTCCCTGCACTTCTTCCCAAACACTCCCCATCAGCCTCATCTCCTTGCACTACTCCCCGAACATTCCCCTACAACCTCATCTTCCTGCACTAATCTCCAAACATCCCCCTACAGCCTCATCTCCCTGCACTACTTCCCAAACATCCCCCTACAACCTCATCTTCCTACACTACTTCCCAAACATTCCCCTACAGCCTCATCTCCCTGCACTACTCCCCAAACATTCCCCTAAAACCTCACCTCCCTGCACTACTCCCCAAACATTCCCCTACAACCTCAGCTGCTCCCAGCACTACTCCCCAAACATTCCCCTACAACCTCAGCTGCTCCCTGCACTACTCCCTAGACATTCCTCTACAACCTCAGCTGCTACTTGCACTACTCCCCCAAATATCCCTCTACAACCTCAGCTTCTTCCTGCACTATGTGCTCCCCAAACATTCCCCTACAACTTCAGCTCCTCCCTGCACTACTCCCAAAACATTCCCCTACAACCTCAGCTCCTCCCTGCACTACTCCCCAAACATGCCCCTACAACCTCAGCTCCTCCCTGCACTACTCCCAACCTTCACGTTCAGGACCCTTCTCGTTAGACACTGGGTAACATGACCTGTTGGGGGTAGGGTCAGGTTCCTGTCCAACCCCTGTATATGTGTGCGCTGCTCACTGACGGCAACTTTGGTAATTGGCTCTCTGGTAACCGACTCATGCCAATTCTACAGAGCAGCTCAATCAGACTCTGTGAGCTATACGCGGCCGTCATAGTGCCTGCTGTGCTGTAATCCTCGTAAAGCCCAGGGCCCAGGGCTGTCAGCCTCATCTCCTTGCACTACTCCCCGAACATTCCCCTACAGCCTCAGCTGCTCCCTGCACTTCTTCCCAAACACTCCCCATCAGCCTCATCTCCTTGCACTACTCCCCGAACATTCCCCTACAGCCTCAGCTGCTCCCTGCACTTCTTCCCAAACACTCCCCATCAGCCTCATCTCCTTGCACTACTTCCCGAACATTCCCCTACAACCTCATCTTCCTGCACTAATCTCCAAACATCCCCCTACAGCCTCATCTCCCTGCACTACTTCCCAAACATCCCCCTACAACCTCATCTTCCTACACTACTTCCCAAACATTCCCCTACAGCCTCATCTCCCTGCACTACTCCCCAAACATTCCCCTAAAACCTCACCTCCCTGCACTACTCCCCAAACATTCCCCTACAACCTCAGCTGCTCCCAGCACTACTCCCCAAACATTCCCCTACAACCTCAGCTGCTCCCTGCACTACTCCCTAGACATTCCTCTACAACCTCAGCTGCTACTTGCACTACTCCCCCAAATATCCCTCTACAACCTCAGCTTCTTCCTGCACTATGTGCTCCCCAAACATTCCCCTACAACTTCAGCTCCTCCCTGCACTACTCCCAAAACATTCCCCTACAACCTCAGCTCCTCCCTGCACTACTCCCCAAACATGCCCCTACAACCTCAGCTCCTCCCTGCACTACTCCCAACCTTCACGTTCAGGACCCTTCTCGTTAGACACTGGGTAACATGACCTGTTGGGGGTAGGGTCAGGTTCCTGTCCAACCCCTGTATATGTGTGCGCCGCTCACTGACGGCAACTTTGGTAATTGGCTCTCTGGTAACCGACTCATGCCAATTCTACAGAGCAGCTCAATCAGACTCTGTGAGCTATACGCGGCCGTCATAGTGCCTGCTGTGCTGTAATCCTCGTAAAGCCCAGGGCTGTCACCCAAGAAAAGAGTTTTTGAGGGGAGGAGGAAGGGGGGGGAGGGACCACTGTATTTTTAATGCAGGGTAAATCAGTATCTATCATATTTGCCATCGTTTGAAGACAGTTCAACCAAGCCTAACTGTGAGTATCAGAGCTATGTGTGACTCTCAATTAAATTCATTTAGAACGTTGATATGTTATTATGCTGACACGGCGGTTCTGTTATAAAGTATGCGATTCGCTGTGTGCCCTTCTATACTTAATCTGGTTATATTCTCCCATAGTGAGAACTGAGAATTCAATTTGATATTGCCTTACACCTATCACCATTGTGTCGATGGTTAAGGGATTAATCTATGTGACCTATAACAAGCACCCTCTATACCCCACACCACAGGCTACACTAGCTGTCCACTGCCCCTGTGTCAGCCATCAGCCAACTGCCCTGGCACGTGTCTGTGTAGATAGGTATACGTCACTGTCTTGTTATCCTGCTAACTGCCGTGTAGGCAGGTCTTTGTGCCATGGCTTTCCCCAGGGACCACCTCCCTCCCCACCTCCTCTTTCATCCCAGGAGGTTTGGGCGCAGACTCAGTAGATTGCCAGTTATAGCAATAGTAGAACACGTCAGAGAACTACATGTATGGGTACAAGGGGGTCACAGGGAACAGTAACAGTAGCGTCAGCAATAACAGGGGGAACAAAATAAGCAAACAGCTCTGAACACTAGCTTCAAGAACAGAGCACATGAGAATGAATTGTTTCCCTATACAATATTTTGTCAGCTTAAATCTCAATTTCAACCGTATTTATTAATTTGGGGACAGGTTTGCGTCAATTTCCTATATTGAAATGGCTCCAACAACAAACACTGAAATGCCCCTTTCGTTGACATTTCTCACATGTTGCCTTCGCTGCTGGGCAATGCTTTATTCCTCTTGGATGGCTGCGGTTGCAGAAGTTACACTTCCGATCACCACTGCTCTTTGTTGACTTATTTTGAGGCTTCGCACTGCTTCTCTTTGACTGCTTCCCTGCGACGCTGTCAACCCGAGAAACCATAGTCTCCTGCAGTTCATATGATGTGGTCTCACGCTGGTGAATGATTGCTATAACCCTATCAAGGGTAACATCAGGTCCCGCATCATATATCCTAGCCTTTGACTGATCATCAGTACTTTCAAATGTCAAATTGTCTCGTATGGCTTGACTCATGTAGGCATCTGGGAACTTACAGGCTTTTGCTGCCTTCTTCACAGTAAGGACCCAATTTACCAGACTCTGACTTGTCACCCTCTTGAGCTTGTACCAGTATTGCTGTCTCAGCATGAGTTGTGGATCTCTCTTTGAAAAGTACTCCTCATACTTCTCATACACTGTGTCCAGGTCATCAGGATCTTCTGCCACTAGAGGGGGTTGTCCCTGTGTTGGATTGGGACGGGCAGGTAGGAAGGTAAAGGTGTCAAAGATACCAATACCCTCCTCACCAATGTGGTTCAGCAGCAACCCCACCCTCTGGACTCCAGGCTGCCCGGCATTCCCACTTGCTTTCAGAAAGATCCCAAAGTTCCTCTTCCACAGCATCCATGTGTGTGATGGATTCCCCCTGTCTATCACCAGAGGATCTGGCAATCTAGCCTGTCCTGTAGCCATCTTACTATTGGTCCCCAACAGTGAGTAATTGTCTCTGACAACTGGCTGTCTGCAGCTCTGCAGCTCAGGAGCAGCGCTAGATCTGGCCTGCACTGGCCCAATGTCAACACACACACACTTCCTGGTTCAGCTCTCCTAACAAAACAGAGGTGATCTGGCCTACCTTGTCTTCCCTGCACACTCCAGAACAACTTCTGACACCATGTTGGATACTTAGCAAGTAAACATTTAAGTCCTGTGAAGATTGGAAGGTTTTTTACTGGAGTGACCTTGAAAACATGTCTTGTCATTCAGGTACAGGAAGCCAAACTGCCCCATCACAAAAGGTGCAAAGTGTAACCCACTACAACCATATTATAGTTCTTAGCTTTCACAGAAGGTGGCAGCACAGGTATTATCAACTCAGGTCTCTGGCTATGTAGCCTATAGTACTGTCTACCACAGTCTTTATATGATTTTGTACAGCGGCATACACATTTGCCAACCCACTGTCAACAATGTACTTAATTCCCGATTTTATCATTTGATAGGACGTTAGATGCTAATATTAATAGAACAACTTCAGCAAAAGGAACTGAACATTGTAGCTTCAAGATCGAAGAACAGAGCATTTGAGAGAAAATTACTTCCACAAGAGGGTCTTTGATCAGCTTATCTCAATTTCAACTGCATTTCGGGATAGCTTTGTGTCAATTTCCTTTATGGAAATTCTATATAATGTACAGTCTACAATGTACTTGATATCACCAGTGGATAGGGCTTTAGCAGTGTTTAGATGTTAGAAGTCGATGGACTCCTCATATGTGTAAACATAACAATCTGTTCTATTTCTATCACATGTTATTTCCCGCTTTGACCTGGTCTAACGGCAGCGATGTTGGATTAAGAACATTTCCCCACCAGACCTGATTATTTTATTTTATTTTTTCTCGAAGTAGAGATATCAAAGAGATGAGAAACCTGGCCTAATAATATGAAACAAAAAAAACACACCCATAATCATGCCTATATTGAAGCAACAGTATGAGATAGCAATATAGTCACATAATGCCTTACTATACTACTAGCAGTTTCTGTGACGGCCTTGTGGTCCTATATAATTGCATCCCCTCTTCAGGCCGCCACCCTAGCTCTGCACTTTTGTCTGCCCTGCATGTTTCCTGCCGATCCTTTCTCAGCTAATTATGACCACTGCAGGTCAGTGATTGATTCAATGAGCTGATTTTTATTGGTTTAGGCCGTTGGCTGGTGAGAGGCAGTCAGCGTGGATTACGGCCTGGGTCCCGCGGGAGGTTGCCGCTTTTGGACGGCCGTCCCTGTTGGTTGAATGCTGAATCCCCGAAATGGGACTCTGTGCCACCCTTGGCTGAATACATGACGCCTATCGACTGCTTTTTGTAACTGGTCCATGCAGCTGCATGCTGGTTGCCACTGCCACAGCTCACCGTCCAACAGCTGTCCATACTGTGCATATCACCACCATTCCAACCCATAGCCCAGTCAATGCCCCTTGTACTATTTCTCCATTTCCCACTTCTTATTCACCCATTACCGGTCATAATTTCCAACTGCCCATTTGCCCTCCTATTACTGCCCTTTAGCCAATATCTCACTACCTTTGAAGCCATTTCCACTGCAAAAGTAGGGTCTGTAAAGAAAAGGAATTCCATCGCCTCTCTCCTCACTTTCGAGTAAGGTGTCAAATATTTAGGAATTACATTAGGACCTGTTATTAATTGCAATAAACATGCAAAATATCCATCTAGGAAGGACAGTCATAAGGTATACCTACTGTCTAGGCTCAAAGGTTGTATGAGTATTAAAGTTATATGTAAAAGATTATAAGACAATGGTATGGCGATGTCTTTTATGATATGCATGGGAAAGGATATATCAGAGAAGGTTCAGATTGTACAGAATAAGGCCTGGAAAATGCTATTGCCATGATTAAATACAATACAGAGCAGTATCTTGTGACTTATTCTCCAAGTCGCCCATTGCTGTATGGGGGTCTGTGCACAGAATCGGCGGCCATTTTCTTGGGGGCGTAAAGCCCTGGTTCTGATGTGACGACCTCCTAAAAATCGCCGATTGTAGATAAATATAGCTGTTTTGAGCTTCATAAAACATCATGGCTTCAAGATGAATACATATTTGCCTTAGATTTTTTTGAGTGGCCTAACTAGTATATTCACCGTCCTCGCCCACCTTCCGCCCCTCCCAATCCCCACCCTCCCCAATACAGGGGTAAGTCAAGGACATTGGCTAGTGTGAGCAATCCATCCTTCCTTTTATGGCTGTGCTCTTTTTGGTGCATTTGTATATTTTTCCTCCTACTTCTTTTTTGTACCCAGTCCAGTAGCCAGAGACGATTTGTGAATCAGCAAAAGCCTGTATTCTATAAATACCGACGGCATGTCTTTGTGAAACGGCACGATTGCACGTCGGCTGCTGAATCGTTTCATCAAACATATCTAAAATGATTATAGTTTGTGCCTGGCAGCTGGGTATTTCACAAAACGTTCTGGCTGGGCCGGAGCTCAGCCGGAGGGAGGCGAAAGGGCCCCTCCTCCCATCCCTGACCCACATTGAATGGCGAGAGAAAATTGAATCGCGCCACCACCTTCTTTTGGCGAAATCGGATCAAAATCGCACCCGATATTGAATTAGAGCCCGGACTGGGCCGCCTCAGTAGCCCTGCCCTGCCCCGCCGCGGCCTGGGCCCCGCGGTCCGCCTAGCGTGCCAATGAATTCGCCCATTTTGGGTGGGATGGCCCCTTCTGCCACCAGCAGCTCTCTTCTACTTCCCAGGGCTAACGCTGACCCGCCATGCCATCGCAGCTTCCCCTGGCTGCCCAATGGCTCCCTCCTTTACTCCTTTCTCCCAATGCCAACGTGCCCATCTCACAGGGATGTGATCTACCTCCTATACCTTATCAAACTGTAGCCTCGCCCCCATCCCCCATCCCCCATGTCTGACCCGGGTCACTTTGAGCACAAGTAACCTGTTCACGGTTATGAGTTTAACCTAGAAAGGTTATGAGGAGAGAACACTTTAGGGTACTTAAGAACCCCCCCTCCCTACTAAGGTTCAGATGTCATGGAAATAAAGAGCCCCAGGTCAGAAAGTCACTCATTTCATGCAGCCCCAGTGGGCACAGAACGTAGAATCAACGATGATACCGGTTGATCAGCGTTGATCAGCAAGTTCTAAACGTTAATTCAACGTTCTGTATAAACTGGGCCTTATCCTACTGGCTATTCCACCCAAAAGTCGCTGAAACTGAAACTATTGCTCCAAGTTGAAAGTCGCCTTGAAAACTGCACACACAGAAAAGTGAGAGTCATTGTCGCTAAAACTACCCTCATCTGAGGGTCAGGCACTGTGAGGGTAGTTTTAGCGACAATGACTCTCACTTTTCTGAGGGTGCAGGTCGCCTGAAACCACTCTGCAGACGCAGTTCATTGTGTTTCCTTTTCCCTATTACCTACCATGACACTATCTCAGTACAAGTTGAAGTATACATTGCTTTAAAACTGCTAGTGTTGCACCCTTTTTACACAGGGCCAACTGGCATCAAATTCCAGTTCCTGCTCTTGTAGGTAGTTACCAGCACATCCCAGAGTAACTTCCTATCTGGGAAAGGAGTACTTGTAGGACCCCTTTATGATAATGGGTCACAGTCATCGAGTGGGAACCCTTCTTCACAAACCCCCTTAATCAAACTCTAGATTTCAGCGAGGACATAATCATACACCAAACCTCACCATGCTTACAACTTTTTGATCAGGCCTTTCATCTCTCACCATTCTTCCTTGAAGTACTGTGTGTCTCGGTTGTATGACTATACCCTACTCTCTCCCATCCCTCCAATACCACCACCACTACTACCCCGGACTTCACGGGTCAACGTCCGCCTCCGCCGGGCGTCGTTTTCGCTGCGATTCAATTTTCCCCGGATTGAATATAAAAACGTAAGGGATAAAGATAGATCCTTTGGGCACGCCGGGCATGGCGGCGTCCCAGCGACATAACGAAGTAAGTTCATATCGAACACACATCGATAGGGGTGGTGTATGGGCGGCCGGTACCCATCCTGATGGTTGGCAATACAGCATCCATTAGGTCGCGTTCCGCAGGCGCTGGTTCCTTGAGAGAGCAGGGGGACTGGAATTCAAAAACATGGGCCATCCTTTATACTAGTTTCTGACAGAGATGACCGCCTGAGAAGTCTGTGGTAATTTCTAAATGGACACAGGCCTAGCCTTGCACTTAAGGCTACTACATAAAGGTGAGAGATGTCAGGAAAGTTAGATCAATGGCATGCTTTGCTCTTGTTATCCCTATCGTATTATGTTGTCGTGATGATTCAAGTGAATATACTAATATTGAATGAAAAATAAAATGATTTTTTTCATATGCTAATAATTGTATAAAAAATCTAAAATGTTGATGCATCTACAACTTGCATTGTTATACTAGTGTACACACTTTGCATTTGCGTCACACTACACAGTTTACGACGAGGAAGAGAATGTTTGGTTCTTAATATACATGTCCCAGCCCATCCCGAGTGAAAAAGCTTTATGTTGAACAAATAATTATAAAAGATAATTACAATTGCAGTCCCATAGCTACCTACACTGAGCACTCATCCAGGAGATATCGGTGTGACAAATAAACAGTCATTAAAGAAATCACCGTGCATCATAATTACCAAAATTACCAATTGAGTTTTCAATGAGGGAGATTAGTCCTTCATACCAACAATAGAAAAAAAAAACACACGTACTCATTGCAATTAAGAAAATCCACACAAAAGATAGATTAGGAATTTATCTCACCCTCTGCAATAACACCAGGACGCCTTTCCGGTTGAGAACAAAGATGCATTCATTACAGATGTGTAGATCTGGCTGAAACCCCAGCCGATCCCGCAGAGATGAGCTGTGAAAAACCACGAGTGATCACTGGTGGGGCGCGGGTTTTCAGCGGCAGGCACTCCCATAACAAATACACGCCTATCTTATCTTACCAGACAGCCCGTAGATCATATGGAGTTTTTTTTTCAAGAGGACCAGGCATCGAAGCGATGATATCTGGCTGACGTAATTAAGACACATTGATCTGGCACCAGATTGTGGTAGTGTTGGTTTGGGAGAGGTAGGCATGTACAAAATGCTAAGTGTATCAACACTGCTAACTGTATCCTCAGATTCAGATTCTTCTTTGCCCCAAGAGACGTTTTTGGCACACTTGGAGATTGAAGTGGTTGACCCTATTGCATCATACAATGCGTATTCTGAATGTTACAAGTGCTGGTATGAAATTATATGGTTGAATGATAATAACAATAACATAGTCTAATAGCAGCAAACCATTCAACTGCTAACTGTAACAATATGCTGGTGAATGTAACAACCATCCAACTGCTATGTATAATAACTAATCATATCTGTAGTAACTGGACAGGCACCTTGTATTGACACATCTAACTGCTACATTTATCAATAAATCGACCTGAATTGAAAACTGATTTCTTTAGCTATGTGGTTGATACACGTAGCAGTATTTTAATACAGTTATAGTTGTTAGATGGTCGACTGGTAAGTGTACAGTTAGCAGAGTTGATACACATAGCAGTTGCACATGTGTGGTCCATGTTTAGTAGGATCCTAGAGGGATATCAGTCTTACCAACACCTACCACAAAACCCACACCATCCCTAATCCCAGCCCCTAGTGGATTAGGGCCTAGTGCTGTTTCTATTGTCCCTCTGTCTAATGTTAGACAATAGAGCACTTGACACCAGCTATCCATCTTATTTGACAGAGTAGGGAGAATTGTTAGTGATGAAGCAATATGGATCCTGGTCTTACACGTGCAAATAATGTCTCTGGAAGGCCATGTGTTACACAGGGGGAATGGGTGGGTTTAGGATTATAAAGGGTTTACTCTGTTTGATTCACATTTTTCTGATCAATTGTGTCATATAAAAGTTAAAAACATCCCTTATTACGTACACACAATGAAAGGTACCAGTATATCACTCCCCATCATGTTTATCATAGAATTGATACAGCTCTTCTGTCTTGGGTCATCTAGAGTACACTACTCTATAGGTACACTAGGCTATCTCTTGGTTTAGGTACACTATAGTCTATAGGTGTGAGTACATTAGCCTATCTATAGATGCAAGTACCTGTGCTATTCTATCGAAAAAATACAGTAGGGTGTTCAAGCCATTTTTCTTGAGTACAGAATATTAAAGTGGCATTTTCTGTGCAGGATAGGAAGGCGGGATCTGAAAGTAGCCTAAGAGAATTCTGGAAGAATTATAACTAGAACATGCCTAAACTCATCTTTCTTTGCAGCGGATTTGGTCAGAAATGGCACCACTCCCCTGCTGCAATATAAGTGATGGGGATCCAGGTGCAGTGGACGGCGACTTACATAGGGAATGTACTACTCGTAAGAAAAAGTAGATCCACATGAGTGTAAATCTGCTGGTCAATCCTTTTTCAATCACCTTTATTTAGACAGGAGATAGTAAACATGTATGGGTTTTACATGTATGCTCCTACACTTTTATGCTTTTCTGTGAAGGTGATTGCATGCCTTTCATGACATATTTGCTGTAGATCTGGTTTTGGTAGTCCATTTAAAATTTGGGATATATATAAATGTCTATATTTTAGCATTACAATGCAATCAATTCTGAGCTGACTTCACAATAATGGTAGACATTTATTCTAGTACAGATTATTTCTGGGCAGCTATCAACTACTAGTGAAAAACTGTGGGCCTACACAGATAGCACACACTTCCAAATTCCTACTTACTCATTCATATAAAATCACTAGTGAAAATAGACAAATCCTTGAAGAATTTACACAAATTGTGTAGAATAGCGGGTTGTCTGTGCCAACATACAGTCGATTTATAGGTGTAAGTAGGCAGACAATGACAGTGTCCGGCAGGTTTGGACAAAAACTAGTGTCCCTCTGTCCCACCAGACTCATACATCCACCTTACGTAGGGACTGGTTGCACTTGGAATGTCAACAATTGAGATGCGCACACACATTTTACACGCGCCAATCGTAATTCAGGTATCCCACAGAACGTCACCAAATCGTGCCCAGCGAGTGCATTGCTTTTCTGCTGGACCGGCGAGGTGTCCAAGTACAACCAGTCCCTACGGAGGTACGGAGTTCGGGACTGAGATTTTAAGTCTGCTGTCCAACCTATCCCAGCATTGCTGAACCCATTTCCGAGGGAAGTCAAGCAACACTGGCCTTTTTTTTTGGGGTTCAAGACTGGATTTTGGAGGGAGGGTCCAGAATTGCCTGATTCCCTTTGAAAGAGTGCCAGACAAGGCTGGACAGTCTAAAGAGAGCAGTTTTGACTCTGGAAAGGAAGTCCAACCGACTCACTTTTTTTCCTTTGTGTAGGCCTATAGTTAAAAGGTAGATTTTCACAAGGTCACTAGTCTATAGGTCTGAGTACACTAGTCTATAAATGTATATATACATTATATATATATATATATATATATATATATATATATATATATATATATATATATATATATATATATATACATACATACATACACACACCCATAGGTGTGGGCACACAAGTCTATAGATACGTGTGTGTACACTAGTCTATATGGGTGTCAGTATACTCTAGGTGAGCTACTCACCCTTCCACCCCTACAAACCCTTGAGCAGCTCTTTGCATGCTGAGTGAGGGGCAGCCTGGCCACCAGTGACACGGCTAGAGACAATTTACTCAGTCGGGCCAATACATCTCACAGGGAATCAATACAAAATGGGTCTTCGCCCGCTCGCACGTTCAGGGTCGGACGGGGTCGGGCAAGCCAAGCATTACGCCAAGTGGTCAGCTGCGTGAGCCCTACTCCCCACCCCAAGATGAACGGCTGGGGGTTTTGGAGTGGGGAGGGGGGGTAGGAGGGGTAGGGGGAAAATGAGGGAGAAAAGGGACAAAGCTGGAGGGTAGGGGAAAATGAGGGAGAGGGACAAAGCTAAACAGGGGGAGATGAGACTGGGAGAGGGGGGGGTAGTTTTAGGAATTGAGGACAAGAGAAGCAGAGAGGATATGCAAGGACAAAGAGGTGTAGAACTTTCACAGATGGTAGGGGGGTCCCGAGGGGGTGCAAATATGTGGGACAGTGGGGGGGGGGATACATGAAGAAGCACCCAGTTGGATCAGAAGAGGCAGTACTGGAGAGGGATGGGAGCCCGAAAGCAAATTAAGATAAAATATAGGCATACATACAAGTTATTCCCAGTAAAAGGGGAATGGAGGGGAGTCAGGGATTTATGTGTGTATGCTTATTAGCTTGGAGAGGGGCGGTGGAGCATACAAATGTAGGAATTTACCGTCAACACAAAGCACGTCGTATCTATAGTACATGGTGGGGGAATTCATGGAGACCATATAATATTGCTACTGAACCTCCTGTCAACAGCAGTCCACGACAGTACTGAGTTATGGTGATGCAGTTTTTGTGATGTGTTTCCCTTCGTTGTTTGTAAACATTATCGATTGCAATGTGATGGTTAGTCATCATAATATGGAGGGAATTATGGAGTGTTAATCTTTTAATCAAAAATGTTCCATCCCGCTGGTATTCCATCCTACCGTGAGATGGTCCAAAGTTTATTTCCATCCCCTTAATCCTCCAGCTCGTACTTTTTTTTATATTCTTGAGGCATATAATATGCCTTTTCACTAAAGCATTACATCTACATTTTTAGCACCAAAATCAATAGTCTTTACCCTCTATACCCAATGACCGCCCTCTGAACTGATGTGGCTCTAATTGATTTTTGAATTATAAAGTATCTTCATTTCACCAAGTGATCTTCAAAAATTACAATAGAAGTATTCTATGTCCTTTAATTCCTTAGTAGCGAAGATAGTGTCGTCCCGGCCAGCTGGGCCCAAACCATGTTTATGGATATGGCCCCATGTGGGCTAACTGATGGGCACCCGACGGTTTAGGGCACAGTACTATAGCGTTGGGTCACTTGGACTAACCAAGTTGGGCGCAGACCAGTTTCTGGATGGATGCTGCAAATTAACCCAGCTAGTATTAAATTTGTCGTGGCCGACCTCTGTTAAGAAAGGCAACACACAGGCTTTTTTTCTATTTTTATTAAAAGTGGTAAAATTTCTTTGCCCTCCCCCTTAGGAGGGTTCAATAATTTTGGTCTCACCCCTCTCGAGATGTCGAAGGTTTTTCGTCTCACCCCCGATTCACAACCCCCCTCCCATGTTGTCAAAAAATGACAACTCCCTAAACGCGCCGGGATACAATGGTATTGAAATCTATTTCTATTTCTTTTTAACTCATACAGCCCCCCCCCCCTCACACACATCTAACCTATACCTGAACCCCCTCCCTCCTCTAGCACTAACTACATTCACCTTTTCACCAGCGGTGTATGGCCTATATCCCAATATCCCTCTTGCTGACAGCTGCATTCCTCCTGGTCACCTACCACTCACATCAGTCTCATTAGGCTTCTAACCAGCCATAAGTCTGGTCTGTCTGGCCGCCCAAGGCCACCAGGTGACGGTCAGTGGGCATGATTAGAACTAGATGACTCAAGTAGGGAATGAGCAGCAGGCATGGGGGTTGGGGAGGGGGGGGGTCTCTCCTGTGGGTGCTAGTGAAGCCTCCTCCAGCTCCTTCTCAGACGTTGGGTTAACGGCCGGGCTGACCCAGGAGGAATGTGTGATTGTACGGCTGGTCTCTCTGGCCTGTCACGCAATCGAAGTAGCCTTAAATGGAGGGCAGACTGTCTCTTCCTGTGTGTTCTTTTTCATTGGTGGAGGGGGGGGGGTGTTTAGAAATGTCCGTTATAAATAATGGTATGGCAATATATGGGAGCATAAACTATTAAAATAAGATTCATAGTGAACGTAGTGTGAGAGATAGCAAGTGGAAGATTTTGTGTAAGAATAATGAGACCACCTAATTGATACACATGCCAACTTCACATGTGATCCCAATCAAACAATGTGAACAAGCAGTTTTAGCATAAGAATGTAACAAAAATCGATCCAAACTACTTTTTGATGTAGAATACAATTGGTCACTTTCGGGAATGCCATCTTTGGTGAAAACATTCCATATTTGGAATGCAAAAAGAACATTTTTACCATGGAAAGATGATTTTTGTTCTAACTATCAAAATTCAAAAGGCAATTGATAGAAGGCCTCACGAGGATCTCTATGTTGAAAATAAAATGAAAATATAATTTTTTAAAGATCAAAAGCTGTGACCAAATATTTGAAATCTTTTGCCACTTTTTGACCAATGACTCTGCTTTGGTTATTCAATAGCCTACAGATCTTCTTATTGAACAGTTGCGATCAACTCGCAAGGACTACGATACAGGGTTGATCCGCTCCTGAATAGTCTGCATGATGCAATGATACAGCACTGGTGGGAAAATCTTCAGGGTCCTTCGGGAGTCGTCAGTGAAATGTTGTGCAGGTAGGCCAAAATCTTTCTGATCACCCCCTGCGAGAGGAACCCACCTTTCAACCTGCCTGAGAAGTCACAGCCGTGCACAGAGAAAAGAAGTAGAATCACTGTGACTCCTGACTTGATCACTGAGGTAACTCTCCCCAGGACTCTGAAGTGACTCCCTAACATTAGCAGGACTCTATAATAACTCTATAATGACTCCTATTCTAAGACTCCCTAATGATTGGCAGTCTCTTTAGAGTCCTGTGGAGTGTTACCCCAGTGATCGGTGCTGGACTCCCATTTGAGAGTTAGAGTGATTCTACTTCTTCTCTCTGTGTGCACATGGGGAAGGTTCCTGACTGACTTCCTCCACGACACCTTACATTTAATGCTAATTATGATCAATACTAGCAAGAGATAGATTTTAAAGACTTCATTCCTCGTAGATAATTGCCAAGGGTGTATTCTTGTTGAGCTTGTATAGAATCAAAGCCTATTTACGATTTAACTAACTATTAAAACTGAAATTATGTTTGGTTGTGGGTTGGACTAGCATAGAAGTGTCTTCGGCCCCAACGGAGCTGGCGATGCAGGGGAGGAGTTGGAGCGAACACAATTGTTAGAGAGGTTATTTTAAAGAAATTACCCTAATTTATGCTATTGGGCCTTTTCACCAATACCATCCAAAAGTGGCGAGCTCGAAGCTTAATCCTGTTTTGGGTACTCAGCAGAATATTAATAGGGGACCGTCCTTTCATGATTGTTCTTAACTCCCCACAACAAATGGATTGGATGGCATCTAGGGGGAAGTCTAAATGAGCTGAAGATGGGCCGTGAGGGAAAATATTTAAAAGATGTGGTGTGTATTAGGCAGAAAACCATTAAACCATGGCTATCCTGAGTCAGTACCTGTCCCATCAACTCATACCCAAAAGGTATTGACTCTAGACACGTATACAGATTGTTATAATAAAAAGTAAAGAGACAATATTGTCATGTGAATTGAGGATATTCATACCCAAGAAAGTCTTTATCCTATTAAGGAAAGGGTTCACATTATCTAACAATTATGTTGTCATTTCTAGCTGGTCAGGAAAGGCATGATGGACATTTGTGTCAGATTTACGATAGAGACAACTTGTGATGGTCAGAGCATATTTCTTGCCTTGAGCAGTTTGAATATATGGCACCTTCAATGTTCTCCTTTCAACAGGGCCACAGTCAAGGCCGGTATTAAATTGGATAGCCTATAGATGACGTCTATGCTGTTGTCCACATATTATTCTGAGACTATACCATTTGGTTCTAAATTAAATGCTTGGTTCCAAAACGCAATGAGCGCCATTTTGAAAAATGAGACCAAGTTTTGACATAGGTGTAGGGCAGGAATAGGTAAAAGCAATTATGAAACAATGTTTCCTCGAAATTCTATTTTTCATGTCTTAAGGTCCTCTCTGGTGTGCACATTATATCAGAGGCACTAAAATTACCAATACGGTAGGCTTAGAGAAATCACTACATGCTTCAATTTTGAAATGGATTTGTTGCGTTTTGCAACGAAACTCTTCTAATGTTTAAGACACAAAAAAAAGAAAAAGATGGTACATGAATGTTTCAGATACATATGTAGTATAGCCCTGACAAGAGCATATCCCACACCATTCATTGTTTGTCTATTTCAAACACGAAACAGAATTAATTCACTGATTGGTTTTCCATGGTGAGCTATATATAAAGTGGATAAAATTATCATAATGCTGTAAGCTCAGTCAACTGATTATATATTTTTTCAAGATAAGTTGATGTTTTAGACCAGTCCCAAACCAATAGGGATATAATACCCGATCAGGCGTCCGGCCACCATTACCCTGCTCCTATTGGGACTATTCAACCAGTCATTCACACCCCCTACACAAAACCCAACAGACCATTGTATCTCGCCTCCCCTCCGCTAACAACCCAGACCTCATCAATTTGCTCTTCCCAAAAGGCCCCATCAGCGCGTGATTAATTTCACCATAATTAACACATCTGGATTTGAAGACACGGAAGAGCCAATTGACTCTGGGGTTTGGTTTAGATTTCTTTTCTCCCCCTCTCTTTGGTCTGGGTCCTTGGCTTCGTGCTCGGCGCACCACAAAATACCGCCAATCGCTGCTTGGTGGTGGCAGACTTGGGAGAAGATTGAGAACGGAGGAAGAAACAATGGAAAACAGATTCCCGGCTGGGCTGTGCTTAGCTGTTTGGAATTACTAAGAGAGGCCTGGAATTAAAGTCTTATGTGTTTGGAGTCAGTCAGGCTTAACGTCTGATTTACTCGTACGTATTACTCCTCGCCTGCCTTCTTGCCTGCCTTCTTGCCTTCCTTCTTGCCTGCCTGTTCACCTGTCTATCCTTTCTTCCTTGCTTCCTGACCATCCCTTTTATCTGCTACTCCTCTCTTGACCCCTCCTATGCCACTGACTGTCCCTCTTAATTAGTGCAGTATATAATGGGTGTGGACCACCAAATTCGACATGGCGACATGGCTATTTCTTATAATCGACAATCGACATGAGGCCTAGTGACATGCGACATGAGGCTCAAAAAATATAGTGACAGGCGACATGGGCAATTCCTAAAATCGACATGGGACATGGGCATAATTAAGCGACATTGACATGCGACATGGCCATTTTTAAAGATCGACAATCGACATGGGGACCCCCCATCCAGACCCCCTACACTGATAATAATGGACCTGGAAATGTTAGTCACTACGGACTACATTTCTATAGTCACATGAATGTAGCAAAAACGACTATACCAAGTTAGTCACCTATGTCTATAGTAAGTTAGTCATATAGTCAACCTATAGTCAGCCATTAAATCGGCTGATTTGGACTATATAGTCAAGTGACTATGAATTTAATGGTTTCATGGTCTAAAGTAGTCACTATGACTAATAGATATAGTCAATCATGAGAAATAAGGGAAACTTAAGTACTGAAGGCAGGTCAAGGTTCAGCAGGGTAGACATGGCTAGGATAAGGCAGGGCAGGGGACAAGCTAGGATAAGGCAGGGCAAGGGACAGGCTAGGATGAGGCAGGGCAGGGGACAGGCTAGGATGAGGCAGGGCAGGGTACAGGCTAGTAGGATAGGGCAGGGCACGGCAGGGGACAGGCTAGGACAAGGCAGGGCAGGGGACAGGCTAGGACAAGGCAGGGCAGGTGACAGGCTAGGATAAGGCAGGCCAGGGGACAAGCTAGGATAAGGCAGGCCAGAGGACAGGCTAGGATAAGGCAATGCAGGGGACAAGCTAGGATAAGGCAGGCCAGAGGACAAGCTAGGATAAGGCAGGGCAGGTGACAGGCCAGGATAAAGCAGGGCGGGGACAGGCTAGGATAAGGCAGGGCAGGGCACATGCTAGGAAAGGGCAGGGACAGGCTAGGATAAGGCAGGGCAGGGGACAGGCTAGAAAAATGCAGGCCAGGGGACAAGCTAGGATAAGGCAGGGTAGGTGACAGGCTAGGATAAGGCAGGCCAGGAGACAAGCTAGGATTAGGCAAGGCAGGGGACAGGCTAGGATTAACAGGGCAGGGACAAGCTAGGATGAGGCAGGGCAGGTGACAGGCTAGCATAAGGCAGGGCAGGTGACAGGCTAGGATAAGGCAGACCAGGGGACAGGCTAGGATAAGGCAGGCCAGGGGACAGGCTAGGATAAGGCAGGACAGGGGACAAGCAAATATAAGGCAGGGCAGGGCAGGGGACAGGCTAGGCTAAAGCAGGGCAGGGGACAGGCTAGGATAAAGCAGGCCAGAGGACAGGCTAGGATAAAGTAGGGCAGGGACAAGCTAGAATGAGGCAGGGCAGGGGACAGGCTAGGAAGAGGCAGACCAGTGGACAGGCTAGGATAAGGCAGGCCAGGGGACAGGCTAGCATAAGGCAGGGCAGGTGACAGGCTAGGATAAGGCAGGACAGGGGACAAGCTAATATAAGGCAGGGCAGGGCAGGGGACAGGCTAGGCTAAAGCAGGGCAGGGGACAGGCTAGGATAAGGCAGGCCAGAGGACAGGCTAGGATAAAGTAGGGCAGGGACAAGCTAGAATGAGGCAGGGCAGGGGACAGGCTAGGATGAGGCAGGGCAGGTGACAGGCTAGGATAATGCAGGCCAGGAGACAGGCTAGGATAAGGCAAGGCAGGGGACAGGCTAGGATAAAGCAGGGCAGGGGACAAGCTAGGATGAGGCAGGGCAGGGGACAGGCTAGGATGAGGCAGGGCAGGGTACAGGCTAGTAGAATAGGGCAGGACAGGGCAGGGGACAGGCTAGGACAAGGCAGGGCAGGGTACAGGCTAGGACAAGGCAGGGCAGGTGACAGGCTAGGATAAGGCAGGACAGGGGACAAGCAAATATAAGGCAGGGCAGGGCAGGGGACAGGCTAGGCTAAAGCAGGGCAGGGGACAGGCTAGGATAAGGCAGGCCAGAGGACAGGCTAGGATAAAGTAGGGCAGGGACAAGCTAGAATGAGGCAGGGCAGGGGACAGGCTAGGATGAGGCAGACCAGGGGACAGGCTAGGATAAGGCAGGCCAGGGGACAGGCTAGAATAAGGCAGGGCAGGTGACAGGCTAGGATAAGGCAGGACAGGGGACAAGCTAATATAAGGCAGGACAGGGCAGGGGACAGGAGTAGTAGGAGTGTCACCTATACCCACCAGGCTTTCACGTCACAAAGCAATTAAAAGCTCATTAACAGGCTCAGGGGTGAATGAACTAGGACTCTCAAGTGCACTACTATGGCGCCTCCTGGTGTAGTATTCGGACATCTATACTGGAACTCTCAAGTGCACTACTATGGAGCCCCCTGGTGTAGTATTGGGAGATCTATACTGGAACTCTCTACTGTATCACTAGGGCGCCCCCTGGTGTATTACTTTAGTGTCTCAATACTCGGGAAAATCAGTTTATGTCCTTGCCACAGTCTGTTAATGTGGATGATTAGTTAATTGATGCAAGCAGTGTAGAATGGGACAGCAACAGGTACACGTTATAACATGCTCTGATAAGCAGACACAGCTAAATATTATTTCAGTAGCTGTTATGTTTAAAGCTCAGTGTGGAAACATCCCTTGACTAGAGCTGACAGGCTGCCATAATGTGGATCACTTCATCACTTTATCACATGTGTTATCTTCTTGATGTAGGGAAATAGTAATCATGGCTACTACTTGGTCAGCTGAAGAGCTGGCTAGAGTTGTTTCAAGATTTAACAACAAACCTACCCTTATACATTGGGCTTCAAGTCAAGGAGTGCTTGGACATATACTCATTGTAGAAAGGCTTCAACAGATAGATAGAGAAGGGGTGAGGAACTTTGTCATATTTCTATATTTTCATTTACTTGTAATTGCAGATCAATGTTTTTCTATTTAAAAATAAATATATGTTTGTTTTTTATAGCTCTCCAATGTTGTTGATGATCAATGGTGTATATCTGAACAAGAATGGAAGAGGATAGTTCTTCAATTTGATAGTGCTACTAATCTTAGAAACTTCATACGACAAAATGGGATGGTGACGGAGGCGCACCCTATTGTGCAACAAAGACTTCAATATTTGGATTACTTCAACAGATCAGGATCGTCACCAGTGAGTATTACACTATTTCTTACTTTATATTTGACTCACATGCATCACTGGGTATTTTATCAAACAACTGAAATGATGTGGTTTTATCTCATGTTATTTCAGAGTGATGCAGCACATTATGTTCCTCACATGGTTCATCAGATTTCACAACTATTCTCTAGTGAGGATGCAGTCAAGGAATGGAGTACTGCAGAAAATTGTCAGCAACATCCAGATGTCATTAACCGGCTGGTTCAAATATATAATGGCATGGGTGATGTAGATTCTACTCCTCTCTGGAAGAGGTTGATTGATGAATCAGCTTCGGTGACAGAATTAGATGAATTTGTAGATGCTAATAACATTCCAGAAGATGATGTCTATGTCAAAGCTAGGCGAGACTATCTAGAAAACAGCGGGAAGTGGCTACCCGTGAAGAGAAGGGTGAATTACATTTTCTAAGAATAAATATTTTGTTCTAAGCATAATTATGTTGAATTTGTAACACTTCATTGCAACATCTCGTCCTCAACTTAATGCAGGCTTCAGCAGTTATTATCCTTTTTGCTTCTAATGGCATATTGCTAATGTGTTTGCATATAATATATTTATGAATAACTTATATATTTCAGAGGAAAAGTAGGAAACATCGTTGTCCTTTCTGTCCAGATGCTTTTGTTAACAGAGCTGATTTACATCTACATTTGCAAAGTCATGATACTTCCACAATGCAACTACCTGAAACATCTAGTAATGTAGTGAATGATGTTTCTGAAGTTCAACTAGCTGCAATTCCTACTAATGTACATATCGATGCCTCTCCACTTCTCAATGCTCCCCATGTCGCTGCTATTGGTATCTCTGACTTGAACCTCGATGTTGAAAATGATCATCCTTCAAACTCACTTCCAGTGGACTTTGAAACCGATGTTTCTGATCTCCCTAAACGAGTGAGTCTCTTATTCATTGTGTCAAATTATATTACTATACTATTTCTTCACTGATCTATCCCTAAATATATTTATGAATTCTTTTATGTCCGTCTTTTCTTTCAGAGAACTCCTTTGAAGTTTGTATGTCAAGCTTGCAAGGAAAACTTTCATAGTCGGCGTATGCTATATTACCACCAGGGGATACAACATGGTCGTGGTGATCTTCAACCAAACCCGTTTGATGAGAATGTGTGGTTAGATGAAAATGGTGTAGTAATAGATAAGTTGAAGAGAGTTTTTCAATCTAATCTCAAACATATATTAGCACCTCATACAAGAGGTCTTATGTCTACAGATTATAATTTTCCTACTAGGGATTTAGCAGGGGGAGTGGATGAGATAATAAAAAACTTTGATGAAGTATACAAAGACCGAAAGAGTACATTTAAAGTCAACATGGCATTGGGCATCATTCTGACAGATATTGAGTCTCCCGATTATAGATACTTCATTCCATACAACAACAAAACATTGTTTCCAGATGCTATATCAGTATCAGGTATACATGACGTAGGCAGAGTACACGATTTGATAAGAGCAATCAACATTGAGGAATACCTAAAAGGTCATAGAGAGGAGACTAGATGGAAACCTTATATGGTGACTAATATAGTTTTTTTCGTTGAGAAGACAGGCTTTCATTTAGGTAAAGGTGTTAAAATACCGGATTATATCAAGGACAAAAAGTGCATTGAAACATTAGAACATGTTCCTGGATCTACTAGTCATTACTATAATGATAACTTGTGTATTTTCAGATGTTTAGCTTTAGAAATGATGAAACATGATGGGAATTTAGCCAGACAACAATTAAATGTGGTAGTTAGGAAGTTGTACAAGAAGTGGGCTGCATTCTTGAATAATTGCATTACTCCTGTTCCTAAAAATTATCAAGGTGTTACTTTAGAAGCATTACCAGACTTTGAACAATGTTTTGAAATTTCTATATACATTTTTGAATTACAGTCAGATCACAGTGCCGTGTTGAACTATAGACCTACCACTAGACACAAGAAGATCTTGTACATGAACCTGTATGAGAACCATTTGTCATACATCAAAGATTTCTGTGTGTATGCTCATAAATATGAATGTCCTTCATGTCATATGCATTATAAAAGGTTAGGTGACTATAAGAGACATGTGTATACATGCAATAACAGAACAAACCTAAAACATCCTGGCGGATTCTTTTCTGCTGACAAGACAATTTTTGAAGAATTAGAAGAGTATGGTATAATTGTACCACATGTAGACCGACAATTTGAATGGTATAGTGTGTTCGATTTTGAATCTATGTTGGAGCGGGTGTACATCAATCCAACAGCTAAATTATCATGGAATCAGCGCCATAAACCAGTTTCAGTTTCAATTTGTAGCAATGTGGTAGATAACAACAATAACAAATCATTTCTACAGCCTGTATGCTTTATCAATGAGGATTTAGATATGTTGCTGACTCAAATGTTCAGTCATCTCAATGAGATACAGAAATGCAGTAGAGAATTAGCTATGAAGAAATGGGGAAATGTGCTTGTTAAGTTAGACGAGTTGAAAACTCATTGGAAGCCAACGGTTATAGCAGAGAATTTAGACAGTTCAAAAGATGCAGACGAAAATGAGTCTGACTCGGATTCGGTTTCAAGTAGTGAGAATGATCCTGACTATATTCTTTTTCAAGAAGAAGAAGAAGAAGACGAAGAAGAAGGTGGTATTGATATTGAGTTTGAGTCAGAGCATAACACAGAAAAAAATGGTGATCCTGCTGCACTGCATTCCACTAACACTGTAGAACCTTACACTGATTCAGAAGCATCTCAAACAAAACTAGAAGGAAAAGAAGAACATAGATTAGGTAAAACTATAATGTTCAATAAATTGAATCAGTTGGAAAGTAAAATGCAAATGTACATAGATCAACTACCCATCTTAGGATTTAATAGTTCTTCCTATGACATAAACCTTATTAAATCAAAACTATTTTCCTTTCTCAAGTTTGATACAAAAGAAGAGAAACAAAGCAGTTATGTCATAAAACGGAACAATTCATATTTGAGCATATCAAACTCACAATTCAAGTTCATTGATGTACTACAATTCTTGTCACCAGGTTGTTCATATTCTCGTTTCTTACAAGCTTATGACACTGATGAATCTAAGGGTTTCTTTCCATATGATTTTTTTGACAACATGAATAAGCTTGATCTCACTGACTTACCTTCTCATGACTCTTTTTATTCCCATTTGAAAGAGAGTAATATATCTACAGAGGAGTATGAATATCTTCAAACAATATGGAAAGAAAATAACATGAAGACTTTCAGAGACTTTCTGATATGGTACAACAACAAGGATGTAGCACCTTTTGTTCAAGCTGTAACAAAAATGCAGAAATTCTATTTTGATAAAGGAGTAGATGTTTTCAAAGTAGCGATATCAGTTCCAGGAATAGCTAGAAGATTACTTTTTAAATCTTGCACAAGCTCACAGACTAATTTTGAAATATTTGGTCCACTGCATGATGATCTATATGCTACTTTCAAAGGTAACATAGTTGGAGGTCCTTCCATAGTTTTTCATAGATATCACAAAGCTAATGAAACTATATTAAGAGAAAAAGAAGGGGAAGACAACGCAGGGAAAAAGAAATGTCAGCGGATCCTAGGCTATGATGCTTGTGCTCTTTATTTATACGCGTTAGGTCAAGCTATGCCTACAGGAGCTTTTGCTCGTCGCTGTGAGAGCACTGGTTATAAAGTAGAGAGACAGACTAGATACCATAGCATGTATGAATGGTTGAGGTGGAAATCTCACACAGAAAAAAATTGACATAATGCATAAACTCAATTCTACTACAGAAAAGAGGATAGGTCCATACTTAGTAGATGGTTACTGTGCCTTCAATAATACAGCGTATGAATTTCATGGTTGCTATTTCCATGGTTGTCCTTGTCAAATAGGGAGAACTAATGAGAAAGAACGAGTAAAACGCTACAACAACTCTTTGAAAAGAATACAATTCATACAAAATGAAAAAGTGAATACTGAAGTCATCTGGGAATGTGAGTATAATCTATTGAAGATTCAAAATCCAGAAATCTCAACTTTTTCTATACTACCACCATTTTCACGTGACACTCCTGGAAAACTATCTATGAAACAAATATTAGACGCTGTGAAAGCAGAAAAGCTGTTTGGAGCTGTAGAAGTTGACATTGCAGTGAGTTTGTGGTTACTATTACTATCTATCCACTATATGTAACATATTGTCTCTCCCTTCTATCACTCATATCTTCTTACTTTTACTATCAAGTTTGAATATATGTTAAGTAGCTAGCATAATACACACACATACACCTATATATATATAGTATGTATTTATGTATGTATGTATGTATATATATCACTTTCACAATTTTTATTTGTACATTCTAAAGGTTCCAGAAAAATGGTCAGATGATGGTTTTCGGCATAGTATGACTCCGATGGATTACTTCTCAGAAATGTCTCTTTTGTTCTGCACTTCTTCTATTCCATTTGATGTAATTGGGGATCATATGAAAGAATATGTAGAGAAGAAGAATCTCAGTAAAGTGAGTAGAAATGTTTATTAACTGTTTTATTTCTACTAACATACTATATAAAACCAGTGTATTCATCAACTCAATGAATGTGATAAACAAATACAATAAATGAATTCTAATATTAGTCTACTTCATACTTTCAGAAACCGAGGAAGTTGCTAGTGGGAGGATTAAAAGCTAAGAAGATTCTTTTGGCTACACCTCTACTTAAATGGTATTTGGAGCATGGCTTACAAGTCGGCAAAATTTATCAAGTAGTTGAGTTTACTCCAAAACAATGTTTCAAAAACTTTCAAAATGATGTGACTGAAGCTCGCAGAGAAGGTGATGCAGACAACACTAAAAGCATCATTGCTGATACCATGAAACTGATTGGTAATAGTGGTTATGGATCCCTTATCATGGACAAAGAAAGACATACTAAAGTAGATTACGTCAAAGGTGTTAGAAAAGCGACAATGAAAACAAATGAGCCAGTATTCAAGAAATTATCAGAATTAGACAATGAATTGTTTGAAATAGAATCTGTGAAAAAAGAGATAAAATTAGATTTACCCATCTACCTAGGATATTTCATACTGCAATATGCTAAACTTAGAATGTTAGAATTCTATTTTGATTTCATTGACAGTCACATAGATAGGAAGGACTTTCAATATATGGAGACAGACACAGACAGCGCCTACATGGCTGTGTCTTCTCCTACCTTGGAATGTATCATAAAACCGGAGAAGAAAGAGAAATATATGAAAACGTTATATCATTCTTGTCATATAAGTAATTTTGCTGCTAGCACAGACAATTGGTTTCCTAGAGAATGTTGCGCTATGCATAAGAAATATGATACTAGGACTCCAGGTTTATTCAAGCTAGAAGCGAGTGGAATAGAAATGATAGCACTTTGCTCTAAAACATATATCTTAAGAGATGAAGATGAAAGTTTAAAGTTCAGCTGTAAAGGCATAAACAAGAAATCTCTCACTTCTCCTATGAATGCTTATGAAGATGTGTTGAATACTACACTTAGCGGTTTCGGTTTGAACAAGGGTTTCCGAGCGCGTCTCAACACAGTGTTCACATATGAACAGATAAGATATGGATTAAGTTACTTCTATTGCAAGAGATTGTTGAACAGGGATGGTGTTTCTACCGAACCTTTGGATCTTACTCTGTCCCCTTGGGATATAAAGCCCAAAAAAGTATTTGGAACCAAATTCCACCCTCTTTCTAGCTATTATCCTTGTAAAATATTTATGTATGACCAGATATTCTCCTGTGCTGAAGACGCTTATAGACACAAGCTGATAGAATTCAACAAAGTAAAAAATCCTGTTGGGATAATAAAAGAAGAACGGTTGTCTCTTGTATGGTTGAGGAATCGTGACACTATTATGAAAGATATCATAATAGAAAAAATGAGATCAGTGCCAAAAGTTGCACAATATCTTAGAGATAGTTATGATGTAGAACTAGTGAATGGTACTAGAAATCGTTATTGGGGAACAGGAATGAGTGACAGGATGTGCGCACTGACAGATAATTATAGAGGGAGTAATAGACTTGGCTGTCTATGGCAAGAAGTGAGAGCTGCTTATAAGGACGAAATCAACAACATTAATATAAAGCAATGTGCTTTGTGTGGTATCCACAGACCCGATGTCAGATATCATGAAAATGAAAATGTTGATGCTTGTTATAATTGTATTGTATGAATAAAGATTGTACATATATACATTCCCTTTCACTTTATTGTTCATTTAATACAAGATGCTTGAAGTAAGCAGTCACGTGTTCAACTCACCCACTACTATACTGATAAGTGGAAGCACTGGTTCTGGAAAGACTACATGGTTGAAAAAACTTTTGAAACATCCTGACCTGTTTTTAACCACTCCTAACAGGATTATCTACTGTTATGGGACATGGCAAAAAGGTTTTGAAGAGTTGACAAATGTTGAATTCAGAAATGGTATAGACATTCCAGAGACAAATTCTGACCTACATACCGTTATTATACTAGATGATTTAATGAATGATGTATTGAAATCAAAAACAGCTGAAGATTTATTTACTCAAGGCTCTCATCACAGAAATATTTCAGTTATTTTTTTAGTGCAGAATATGTTTCAACAAGGCAGGTGTGCAAGAACTATCATGTTAAACTGCCATTATTTAGTACTGATGAACAACACAAGAGACACACAGCAAATCAAACACTTAGGTAGACAGTTAGGAATAGAAAAAGCTGTAGAAGAAGCATATAGAGATTGCATGAAGACTCCTTATGGTTATTTACTTGTAGACCTTTCTCCTCACAACAACACCGAGATCAAACTGAAAACTAATATATTTCCTGATGAAAGAGAGACTATAGTATATTTAGCTAAAAAATGAAATATTCCCAGTTTTCTACTGTATTGAAACGGATCAATTCTTTTTCAGTTATATTACACAAAAGGAATGGGCATTTGTTGGCTGAATCAGGCTTTTTCTTTTTAGGAGGGAGAGATTCTGTTCAATGTTTTTGTTGTGGGATCATATTGCATACTTGGAAAGCAACAGACATTCCAGACATAGAGCATTTCAGACACTCTCCTTGCTGTTCATTCATAAAAGAAAAGATTTGTCAAGATGGATACAACAACATAGATATGCTGTCTGTTGTGTTACAAGCTGTTAAGAGTTTATCATTAAAAATTGATGATCTCATTATTTCAAACAAGTCAAGCAGTGATTATGCAATAATGACTGAAGATGAGGTAGACATCACTAGCGCATGAAGATCAACAGCAATATAATAAGCGTCATATAGAAAATAAGATTATTGTTACTATGGCTGTCAGTCGAGTAAGACCTGCTTCAAGCTACATTCGACTCCTGCTAGAAACAACTAAAGACCAAGCTAAAATACTGTTAAGTTGTGCTACTACTATCCAGGTGGATGCCTTGTCAGAAATATTCTACAACCTCATTACTTTAAATATTCCACAACGTATGAAAAACTTGATAAATAGAAACAGAAAATTGTTAGAAAAGATTGCAAGGAAAAGTGCTAATTTCAAATCAAAGCTACGATTAATTAAATCTAATGCTGTTAGAATAATGAGAATATTAATGAGCGTGAAAGATTCTATACTACAATTGTTATGAGAAAAATGGTATTAATCCCATATGATGAATATATACAAAGGATAAGAGACAGAGCACATATACACACCAAAAATGTAGATCCTGCAAAAGAAGAAACTATTCCAGCAGAGACCACTAAAAATACTGAAGACGGAGAGATAAAGCAAGACAAACTAGAAGAATCTCTTATTTTACAACCTTTTGGAAAGCATCAACGCAGAAATGCAGAGTCAATTTTATCGTATGTTAAAAAGAACATGGGTTGGAACAATCTAGGCGAACTAGTATGTAATGAACAGGTTGTTGAAGGATCACATGTAACAGATTTGATCAAAGATTCCCTGTGTAATTACAAGAACTTTCACCCTATTGGTCATGAGATATTTTATGCTAATCTCAATGACATACCTCTTTCTCTTATTTTAAACTCTAGAAGGCGAGTTCTTATAGGGAAAGGGAAAGATCCAAGTTCAGGAAAAGACTTTCCTTCTACACGTGCTCCACCACCAGGGATACCTATACATAATAAAGCCGTCGATATTACCATAGATTCAGACGATGATTGGATTTCAGAATGGAAACCACAATGAATCAGGAGTTGAAGGAAATATACTATGATCCTTCTCACTCTGCATCTTATTCTGGTTTAAGCAAATTATATCAGTCTGTCAAAGATAGGGGATATAAGAAAAGGGATATAAAAAAATGGTTACAAAAGCAAGATGTATATACTCTACATAAACAGTTGAGTAGGAATGTAAAAAGACCTAAAGTTGTAGTTTCCGCTAAAGATCAGTTGTGGGATGGAGATACTATGAATATGGCTAAATATCACAGTCAAAATAAGGGTTATTCCCATGTTCTCGTTCTGATTGATATCTTCACTCGTTATACATGGACTCTCCCTTTGAAGACATTGACAGGGAGAGAGATGTTAACTGCTTTACAAACTATATTCCATCTGCAGAAGCCAATTAAAATTCGCACAGACTCGGGCTCGGAATTCAAAAATCGTTCAGTTAAAAATTATCTAGAAGATGAAAATGTCCACCATTTTACGACTACTAACGAAGTTAAAAGCAACTTCGCTGAGAGAATGATCCAAACATTAAAAAAGAAAATCATGAAGATAATGTATGAAAGGAATTCTGATACTTGGATTGATGTTTTACAACCAGTTACTGAGAGTTATAATAGTTCTGTGCATAGGGGCATACAGATGACTCCTACTGAAGCTAGACAGGCAGATCCAGTTGATGTGTGGAACAATCAATATAAGAAAAAGTTAAAAATAACGAAGAGACATCCACCTAAACAGAGAAAGTTGTATAAATTTGATGTAAACGATAAAGTAAGATTAGCCAGATTTAGATCAAGTTTTGAGAGAGCCTATTCCGAAAAATGGACTGATGAGGTATTCATTATAACAAAAAGAGAATCACAGCAGAGTATAGCACAATACACAATTAAATCTTGGGATAACGAACCTATCATTGGTAAGTTCTATGAAGAGGAATTAGAACTGATTCAGACAGATGAAGGTTCACAGTATGTAATAGAAAAGGTGATACAGAAAAAAAGTATGGAGAAGCAACCTGGGTATATAGTAAAATGGCAAGGCTGGCCTACTCAGTTTAATTCCTGGGTAGCAGCGAGTAAGGTAGAAGAGAGCAGAGTTCTGAAGTAAAATGTTTATTCATACAAACTTCAACGATCTAAAACTATATAACAACACTAGTTGTGATTTTATAGTGGAATTACCCGTTTTGCTAGAACTAGAGGGAGAATGGTCATGTGCACTCACTGAAGCATTCTTTCCAGAAGCTCCAACTGAGGAGTTATACATCCTTTCTAACATAATAGAAAGCAGTTTTGTATATGGTAAAAGATGGCCTCTTCTGAGAAAGATAAGAAGATCCTCAGAAATTACATATCCATATTACATACCTGTTACATCACCAGAAGTTAAAAGATTTGAAATTAAAATAAGGACAAAAGACAATGAGATTCCAGAAACAAATCTCAGTGAGGCTACATATGTTCTACATTTCAAGAAAGCATAAAAGCTAGTACATTTCAACAACTTCATCACTCTCACATTTGCTATATCGACAGCAAGTCATAGGAAGTTAAAATGAGTTTCATACCTTATGTTACTAACATGGATCACTGGAAAAAGTTAGCTGACGGTAAATCTATTAATAGCGTGATTACGCAAGAAGGAAGGGGAGGAATGAGTTCAATGCAAGTAGTTTCACCACAAAAAGCTCTTATTGAGAGAGCAAAGTCAGCTTTGAAGAGGCAAATAAATAAAACAGGTCTGGCAAAATCAAAACAGTCGACAAATAGATCCAAGAGGAAGAAGACCTCTCCAGTAAAAAGGAATAGAACTACCACTAAAAGTAAAACAAAAACTAAAAAGAAAACTAAATCCAAGTCAGTGAAAAGGATTAAACAAAACAAAAGACGATGACTTCCTATGTCCTAGATAATGCTAAGGAAGGATATGATGAAAGATTAAGTTTGTTTGAACCTCTTCCAGTTGAGACTGCCATAGAAGATGTGTACTGCAAAGACTTTAGACCTATAGGAGCGATAAGTAAAGGATCTACGTTAGAGTTTGATGTACAAAACAATTCTATGGATTATATTTGGTTAAGTGATATATTTTTGTTGTTGACTTTGAAAATATTAGATGACAAAGACAAAGGAATAACAGAGACAAATGATGTCACTTTTGCTAACTTTCCGTCTGCTAGTATTTTCCGTCAAGTTGATGTTGCTGCACAACACCAGGTAATAACATCTAGCGTTGGACCAAACTATCCTATCAAAGCTATGATTGATACCTTATTATACAAAGGAAAAAATGAGCATGAAAGTACATTGAAATTAGCAGGGTTTGAAAAGGATACGGCTGGCTCACTAGCTGAATATATACCATCAAAAGCAACTAATGCTGGTCTCTCAAACAGATACACTAAAACAAATACCGGTAAACCAATAAAATATAAAACTAAAATCTATGTAGATATTTTACAACAAAAAAGATTGTTGATACCTGGCGTTCCACTCAACATAAAACTATTTCCATCTTTGGATAAATTTGTTCTTATGTATAAGACGCTAGCAAGTACAGCAACAGGTTCTAAATCTTATACATACGAAATACAAGATGCTACATTAGTTGTACCTCATGTCAGAATAAATCCTGGTATGCTGGCAGCTCAAGGTGAAAGATTGAAAAAAGAAATGGCTTTGTATCCTTTTAAAAGAAGCGAAATAAAAACATACAATATAGCAGAAAAAAGCAACAGTTGGAGCATGGACAACTTATTTCAAGATTGTATTCCAGACCGTCTTGTCATCGCGACTATTAACAGTCTTGGCTATATTGGAGCTAACAACAAAAACCCATTTAACATGCAACATTTCGATTTGAATTATCTTGATTTTCAAGTAGATGGTAAGAGTTCTGGGAGTGGTGTACTACAACCAGATTTTGCAAATAAGAACTTTTCTGATGCATACTTTAGAATGATGAATTCCACTCCCACCAATCAAAAAGAACCACCTAACATTACACCTTTCGATTATATAAATGGTTACACAATGTATGTGTTAGATTTGTTTCAAAGTAGAAGCACAGCATACACAAAACCTTTCAGAAGAGGGCAGACTAGACTGACACTGAAATTTGGAGCTCCATTACCAGTGGGAATTACAGTCATTGTTTATGGTGTGTTTGAAGCATTGATGAAAATAGATTATGCTAAGAACGTGATAGTAGAAGCATGAATGAGGTAGAACTGAGTCAGTATATGTGGGCAGATCAACAGATAAGTAAATGTTTTAAAGGAGTGATATCCTATGACGAGCTACCATGTAATATAGAAAGACCATCTTTGTATATAGTTAATACTGATGCATCCATCGGTCCTGGAAAACATTGGGTCTGTCTTTATATAAACAAAACGATTGAATATTTTGACTCTTTAGGAAGAGAACCAAAGGAAGTAATGCGCTTCTTATCGCAACAAAACTGTGTATATTCCTACAGCAAGAAACAAATACAAAACATGTCAAGTGCCGTGTGTGGAGATTATTGTATGCTCTATTCATATTTTAGATCTAGAGGATATTCGTTAGAATGGTTCACTGACTTATTTAGTAATAATGTTGCAGAGAATGATAATATGGTTCGATTTTGATGTGAAACTAAAATGAAAGAAAGAATAAATGTCACAGCTATTATTCAAACAAACTTTATTATATCAAATGAATATTGAATATTGTATGGCTCACATCAAGCGCTACTTTTCTTTCTTTTATTTTTTTCGCACGGCATGAATACTGATATACGAAAAACTACCACAAATCAAACTGTGGCAGAACGAATGTTGATATGTGAATAAACTTACTACAAATCGAACTCACAATTGACTTAACTTTGTTATAATATGTACTTATCTAAGTGTAAACAGTAAGTTTTCTACATGGTCAAATTTAAGCCAACTTTTGCACTAAATAAAGTCAGAAATGTTAAAACTTTGTTGTATACCTTTGATCCATATATAAAGTATCAACTTCTCAATCAGCTAATAAAACTAACTTTCTGTCAACTCAGTGCAACACAACCTGATTGCAATTGAAAAACACTGAATGCTATACACTAATATAGGCGCCTACATATAACATTATCATAACTGAGTAACCTTTCTTTTCGACGTGAGTAAACAGGAAAGTCATATCAAATTGAATGTAGATGACTTCTTATCTTAACGTAATGTATTCAAGTTGTATATTATACCTGACACAATCCACCCTTATACTATCAACTTCTATGGAATATATCTTTCAACGAGTAAAACAATACTTTTTGGCAACCCAACTGGACAAAACAATGATTTGATAACATAATACGTAAATACTTCAGTCATTTTTCGACTACATGTTACAACAAGAAACTGAATGATTTTTCTTCGCTGTCGCTAGACGGGGTCAACACATTTCTTGCTTTCTTTCACTGGCGTCATGTATCAATCTCATACAGGTGAAACATTCTACCACTCACTGAACATAAATCGGCAGCTAAAGTACTAAATTGAGAGTATCAGGACACATGTCAAATGAACAGAAATGATACATCTTTACCTGTTCTCACTGACGATGAAAATAAATATGTCACTATCACTCTTTTCTCATCATTACATTTACAATAAAATCACTTAAAACAAAACAAACACTGAACTCGACCTAATCACACTATTCTTGACCTGAATACTGCTTTCTTAGTACATGGATCAGAAAAACAAAACAAAACAAAACACAATGAAACATGACATTGTCATAATGCATCTAATAAACCCGTCAGAACTGTATTCTAATACTGCATTAAATTAAATTAACTACCTTTAAGTTTGCATTTATCATGATACACCACCCATGCTGTGAAAATGTGAAATTAGCACTTGAAATATAAAGTAAGTACAAAAACACTTAGTTTAAACGAATGAAATATACTTCAAGTTAAAGTTGCTATACTTTGCATCCTGTTTGATTCAATACTGCTTGAACAGTAACATTGTATCCGTAAATCAGTTTAAATGTTGACACTCATGGTGTATTCAAAGAATCGTGACAATATAGAAAATACACAACAGAATTATTAAAGAAACCCCAATTTAACTTGTTTTGTAGTGATATTGTTCGGGGTTCATACTGTGGGAAACTGTGAGCAGCAGAAATCTGGCTTTACTGCTCCTCCTCAAAATCTAACTTAGCAGGACTGTTGAACTTTTTCTGTCCCTTCCTCTTCTGTCTAGCACTACGTCTTAGCTCGGCAACAACATCTTTCAAAGCTGGCGATTCTCTTGCATCTTTGTGGGTCAGCTCATACTTTGTTGCATCAAAATCAGAGTCCTGCTCCTTTTCTACTTCATCGCTATCAGTCACTTGATGAATGTGTTTTGGCTTTACACTAGCCACAACACTTATCCCATCCTCAGACTTGTCTGTTTCTACATCAGACTGAGCGACTTCATGAGTGACGTGAGACTTCACCACAGTAGAGCGAGCATCAGATTTGTGTGCACTACTATCCTGCGGCTTCATACTGCTTTCAAAGAAGAAGTCTACATCAGACTTGGCTGTTGTTGTAGCAACATCTGGTACATAGGATGCAGCACTACTAGCATCACTTTTTACATCCTTTGAATTGTCTCTTTGTATTGCATGATCAGCCAGTTGACTCTGCCCTTTCGACATTGCAGCAGGGAGAGCAGTATCTGAGTCAACACGTGGATCAGATTGGTGCTCCTTCCCACTTTGTTCAACAACTGTGACTACACTTGTGTCATCATCATCAGAGTTCACAGGAGAAGTGTCCAGCACAAGTGGAAGGGGATGAACATCAGCTTTAGTCTTTTTCATGGTAGAAGTTGCAACACTAGACATGGATCGTGAGTGTCTACGAAGAGTTTTTGAATAAGATGGAGTTTCATCACTGTCCGTTGACTTACGCCCTACTACTCTCTTCACATGTGTTTCTTCTTCTTCTTCAGAGTTGAGAGAAACAGGAGAAGACACTGTATCATCAGTCACTGGCGACCCTTGTTCACTACTGGCTGCAGTATTTTGACTGAAAAAGAAAATATTACAGGTTACATGTTTATTCCTCTGAGCGGTATAAAACTTAAAACATCATTTAAATACTAAGCAGACATTAAAAATGATTATAAATTAAATTAGGCTTCAACTTGTAAATTTGATTGCATTATATAGAAGGTTACCATACTTCATCTACTTCTTTCATTCATTCTGGTCAGTAATTTTATTTGAAACTACATCACACTACAAACAATTAGGACATTATATTATAAGTTATATTATTACCTATTAAAATAATATAAGATGGAGAATAATATAACAACAATATAATGTAAGAGACTGTTTACTTACGTTGTATATAGCGGATTAGACATGGACATGGAGTTGATGCTAGTCAGTTTAGACAGCATGTTGCAATTGTCCTTGCAAGTCATGTAGAATGTTCCTGTCAAAATGGTGACAATGACGACTCCTACGACTACTAACCAGACCCACCACGGAAATTGCTCTACCTCTTCTTCTTCCAAGTGAATGCTTGGGGGAGCAGGATAATCTGCTTTTTCTTCTTTATCTCCATCTACTGGGGTATTTGGAGGTAGTGGAGGAAGTGGTATCAGATCTGAAGTTGAAGTAGGCAGTGGAATGAAGGGTAGAGTTGTAGATAGCGTAAATGGAACTGGCACTTCAGCCTGTGCTGTTTGATCTACTTTGACTGGTTCATTGTGTGAGTTATCCTGTTTTACCTCTTCTTTGGAATAAACAGACTCAGTTTCATCCTCTATTGTGTGGAGAGGAACAGTGATTGTGGTTGCAATACAGTCTGATTTAAATGTCACACCTTTTGGTAGTGTGCCACTGTCTGGACACCACATGGTACCTTTCTGAATTCTGATATCGACACTCTTTACGTTAGGGAACAGGTTTAAAATGTCTTGCACAAAATCTTCTCTGTCCAACAACAAGTTCTTACGCAAATCGATTTCCGTTATTCCCCAGTATCTCTTGTTCTTCAACAGTTCCTGCTCGAACACAGCGTTGACTGGCGAGTTCCTGCATGTAAGCTGACTTTGCTTACAAATGCAGATGCGACACAATTGTAGACTATTCACAAAAGAGAGATAAAATAAAATCGCGATAACGTTGAACAACTCCATGTGTTTCTCAACTTTCCGCGCACTTTCGAAACAGCTGTGTTCGAGAAAATACTTCAGTCCAAAAAAGTATGAATCAGAAAATTGTAGCAAGGTGTATATGCAACAAGCCATGAGTATGACAGTTAAGAGAAGTAAGTTTTTCATATGAAATAAAAAATGATATTTTAATCACATGAAGTAGTACTTAGATTTGTGTGAAGAAACCCAAATTAAGATATGAAAGTTTGATGTTACATCGAACGCACCATGCATCATACTAGTTTGAGACAAGCAGCGTAGCGGTACTATTGTATTACTCAATTCATATATTCATTGAAGAATGATTGTAGCATTCCCTTTGTTTTATGTGTGTGTAATCGATGATTGTGTGATAATAGTTGATACAAAGTCAGTACAAAGTCAAAATTAAAAAACAGAGAGTGCATTATGCTACAACTTCTCTACTCAGAATGATAACGCTGGCGCCACCTATCGGAATAACAGGAACTGAACCGACTTCGCTTGTAAGCAGCAACTTTTCGTTTACACACCGAGATACTGTTTTACAAGCGTAACTACTTCCGCTGTTGAGGAAGCCAGTCCATGTTTTTTAAAAAAAAGGGAAATATCAGGAGTTTACATGAAATGAGGAAAGTCAAGGTATGTAGCACTCATGTTACCTTTGCTTTACGCATTGTGCTATAGTGTGATGCATAAGAAATGCTTAATAAATTACGCAATAGCGTGATGTCAAGTGGTTTAGCTCAGACAATGGTTGGTTGAAATGTAGGTCGAAGTCAGATGCGCAGATCTAATAATAAATTAAGGGGCGTACCCGGAAATGATAGCGGACATCGTTCATATTTGGATGCAGCAGGATCATACAAGCATTAAGATAGTTGAGCCAACTGTAAAATGGAGATTCTACACCTTGGAAGGATTATACTGTTCCTTTTGACAGCAGATGTTGCCCTCACTAGAGAAGACATGTGTGAGTCATGTCAGTGTAGAGATGATACAATAACATGTAGGCTAGTAGATCCAGCAGCACTACACGTCGGGGCCAGCTACAGACACTTCACTAAGCTAGATTGGAGAGCTTGCTTCTTGACTCGTTTTCCACAGAAGTTATTAACAAAATTCAAAAATGTTAAATGGCTAGACATTCGTAAACAAGAAGGACGATTTGATTGTAGCACTGTTCCTACTGATCACCTTTATGTGTTGAAAACTGACTGTGTAGCGTATGACGTACAGAGAAAAGCAAGAAATAAGACTAGTACTAAAAGTACTACACATGTTGACCTAGTTACTAAACATCCAAGAAGACATGATAAATCTTCCAGTATGCAGAGTAGCACTACAACTATTTCAGCTGTAGTTAGTGCTAGAACTAATGACATACTACATGACAGTGCCACTGAAATAAGTCAGACTGAAATTGAGTCATTTGAAGGACATAGTGCATCAACGAAAAATGACAGTGCTGGCGCGCTTCTTCAGACAGTGAAAAAAATGAAATGGCTACATGTTGGTCTAATCTCAGCAGGATGCGTCAGCTTTATCAGCATCATCGTTATACTTTCTGTCATTGTATACAAGAAAAGAAGTCAAAACATTCCTACTACTACTTCCACCGAGCAAGAGTTCATTAATGTGAACTATTATGAAGTAAGTTAAAGTGTGTATGATAGTCATTTTATTATAGTAATATATCATGGGACAAATACAATGCATATGTATGACTATATGAAGAACAAACAATGTTTAGTATAATATGTAACATTTATTCAACTTGTTTCATTACAGTCCACTGCAAGTGAGGTAATAGAAAGAATAGCAGAGATGACAGTAGATGAAATAAGGACTTGAACCAGCTGATTTAAACAGTAAGTATTTTAAACAAGATAGTGGTAGTAATACTACAGGTATCAATATGGTATATAATATATTGTAAAACATAATAGTAATATACTGTGTATACCGGTACATGGCGCATTATCATGTCTGATTGCAATAACTATAAAATATTTAAACATTTACAGAATATGATACATGATCAACATCAGGAGAACATATTGATATGCAAGAACACAGTTTCCAATTAGAAAATGGTTCCTCATATTTCGAATCAGAAGCAAATAATATGCCATGACGTAAACCGTGATATAACTGTTTCCTAAATGCATGTTTTTTTAGTTACATTTTGTATGATATATTGAACACCTTTAATTGTATGGCATACATTTAACAGATTGATATATTCGTATGAATCTGTAATTCTAAATTCATGCATTAGTTCATGATCATAAAATAATATCTGAATAGATTTTACATCAGGGCCTGTATTGTATGTACACGGTGAATCATACAACCACATATAATATTCTGTCATGTCCCATGCAAATACTCCACCCAATCTTTGTAAGAAAAGATTCATTGCATGAGGTAGCTCGTCAGGTTTAGTTAGATCATTGAAGCTCCTCTTTATATCATGTAGAAAGTTATAGTACATAGAATTAGTAAAGAAAAAAACTAGGCTAATAACTTTTTCATAACACATGTTGACCAGTCAGTGTCAAATGAATGAATTAATTCATGTCATGAAATTCATACTCAAAATCATACTTTTGTACATTCATCAGAACATCATAGAAAGCTGCATCTTTCACAGTTTGATTGCAAATGCTAAGTCTAGCATAGCTTGCTAGTCCTACGCTAGCTGCTACTACATTACAACCCTCTCTCACTCTCAGACCAGATATCTTTGTGTGGCAAACTCTGCTATGTTTATTTACCAGTTTCTGACGTTCAGTAGGATCTAAACTGAGAGGCAAGTTTTTCTTTATCTTGTTGTCAAATTCTTTTATCAACAAGAAGGCATACACTTTACGTGCTAGAGCACGTTCAGACTCAAAAGGAGTCAAGCGGGTGATCACTTTCAAAATAGTAGAAATACCTTCATCTGATAGTTCTTCCCTTCTAGTAGCAGAACTAAGCTCTCGGTTTGCAGCATTTAGGAACCAAAAGGGAGACACTTCATCTCCAATCACTTCTCCATTTTTCTTTTTCACTAGCAACCACTTTTCCTGTTTCACAACTTTTACTCCCCTTTTCTTTTTGATAGTTGGAGAAGCTGAACCAGAATTAGAAGCCTCGCTGCTTGGTCTTTTTCTTCCCTTGTCAGTGTCATTTAGCATAGGTTTTAGAAAATCTAAATCAACAATAGTATTATCGTCCTCTTCCCCAACGTCTTCATTTTGTACCTTATCAACGAATAAACCATTCACAGAGAGCCCACTAGAATGAGGGACATGAAAGCTGTTCAGAAGTTTAGCTACTTCAGGTGACACATCAGAGACACGTTCTACAGGTGGTGACTGATTGTTTTCATCGTTTTCTCCTCCGTCTACTTCATCCCCCTCTTCTACTAACTCAATAGGAATCAGATCATTACCATCAGCTCTGTTTTCTTCTTCTTCTGGCACCACTTCAGGCACCAGTTCAAGCGCTGCAACCGGTTGTGGAGCAGGGAGTATTCCAAACCAATCACTGTTGAAGTCGTATGCTTCACTTAGCTTCAACCATTCCTGCTCACTTAGGTTGACACAATCAAACCTGTAAAAGAGGACATTTTGAATTATGCTCATCAGACAGAATGAATAGTACAGTTCAGTGCATACAACATCACAACAGAAAGTCCACATCCAATTTTACATAGCACTGTTTTTGGATTGATTACTGCTACTGAAGTAATGAGAATGTGTATGTGTTAAGCATAACAATACATTTATATTCGATAGAAAATATGTAACAGTTCCTTACCCAAAACGATCACCGTTCTTCAGCTTGACAAATCCTAAGTACACAACATCACAGAACCAACTCTTCTCCAATTTCCAGTCTGTGAAAGGAGTGTCGATGTAGACCTTAGCACAGTCCTGACTTGTTGGTTTAGTTCTACCAATCAAGTCTCTGATACTAAGGCAGAACATAACCAGATTCATAGGTAAATTAACATATCTGGTCCCTCTCACATTGCTGCGGCTCACTCTACAATAGTCTGGGAAAATATCCAGTGAAACCTTTTGACTCAGTTCTAGGTGAAAAGGCATGATATTTCTACGTTCAAGCAACAGTAGAGATGCACAAATCCAAGATAAAGAAATATTTTCCAGATCATGTTTATATAGCAAATAGAATGTGTGACGTAGGATCTAGATAACAAATCACAAACCCCGTAGAAGAATCCACGTGATCAGAAGTGACGTGTTCAGACATGTACCTGTATGCTAATGTTGCTTTACACTCATTCATCACCTGTCTCATTACTTCATCTATTTCAGAATAACAGATTAGCTGACTACATCAAGCATGAAGTGTGAGAAGACTGCTGACACGTGATGCATAGAAATCAAGGTCGACATCCATATGAAAGTTATAAGGAATATCTGACGGCACCCTCAGAAATGTAGTCTAAGGAACATGTGACGGATCACTTGGAAATGTGGTCAGAACCATTTTGCCATGAGGGAAAAAAAACACAGTTTTCAGTACCATGTACTACACAGCCTTCACTTGCCATAGCATTTTCACTTTGCACTTCTGTGGCAGTTATAGTCTGATTCAAGAAATATGACACATTTTGCTCTTCTGCAAAATTTAACAAGGCTTGCATTTCATCGCTGTCTACAACATTCCAGTAGGTCTCATATTGACTGTCCTTGATATGTGGTGTTGATCGAAGTGTGTCACTAAAAATGAACTGGACACACCCTACTTCTCCATCACTCAGCGAAGACCTGATTGAATTATGGATTACTACTTTGTAATCATAATTTGCGAAAAAATGTGTCAGATCATATATCAAGTTAATCCAAGTTTGAATTTCCACTGACATAGAATGCAACAGCTCGATAGTCCTCACTTCATAGTAAAACAACATTTCATCGACATCAACAAGTGGTAAATGTATCCTGAGAATGTATGTTTGCGCTAGCTTGTAACCCTCCATTGATATACAACACACGGCATTAGCTGCTTAATGCGATATGAGTGAAAGTGAGATAGCTTAGAGAAAGTTTGGTTCTACATTAACCTCAGGGAGTAGAAGTGCTATGGAACATATAATTACTCAAGACAAATTACTTTGTACTAGCTAGCTGTATGTAATAGATGGTAATTTGTAGTGCTTAACTAAATTAGATCTGTCGTGTAGTGTAATTATCTAACCAATCTACTTGATCAATGGACCTAGAAAGAGGCAGTATTATATACAGGTGCAGTTGAATGTGTGCCACTGTTCTTATCTATTAGAATAAAGTTACATATTACTCAACCTCAGTGTTATCAAATAAATACAACATATTGCTATGTTGATATGATTTAGATATAGTATATATATTAGCAACACAAGAATAAAACTCAAGTTTTACGCGAGGCTCGAACTTGTGAGCGTTAGCCTTTTAAGTTGAGGGTCAAACAAAACTGAACAAAATTCAAGTCTAGCACAGGGCTCGAACCCGTGACCCTCAACTTAAAAGGCTGACGCTCTCCCGACTGAGCTAGCTAGACTGACATTATTAGATTGTAAAATGACATTATTTATGAATTGTACAAAGCAATTCAATGCTAAGGTCTGACTCAATGGAAATGAAAACAACAGCTAGTGAAGTGTAGCGTAATACTGCCTATATTACTTCTAAGTAGAATATGTGTGCTCCAAAATTTCATCGACTCCATCCATGAAAAGCCCATAACCATTCCATGTCAGTCATGATAGTCTCTGCATGCTGACACATTAGTTCCAGAGTATTTCTGAATTCAGACCTGGAATCAATACTATCACACTCAAATGATATAATATCAGCATGTTCACCAGCAAAGATTAATTTAGCATAAATCTTAGTGTGAATGACCGACATCATGCACCCATCCTCGAACACGTCACCTCCACCGTGGAACACTAAAGATGCACTAGCCACATTCTGTATTTGTTGATTATCCCATTTCACACCAAAATAATCTACGTGAGATTGTAAAATGGAAGTCAGCTGAAACAAACTCTGTGCAAAACTTTTCAGATGGATGTCATGTCATCCACATATTCTCCTTCCCAAACTTTCATTATTTTAACCATAGATTCATTGTCTGTTTTGAAAGTGATTACTTTAGTGTGATCATAAGGTAGACAAGAGTCACATGGTACGTATTGTCCCATATCATCGTCCACATTATCTTGCAAAATTGTTAATATCTCTGAGTCCACGTTACCAAGTTGAGTCATAGTGAATGACATTAGTTCCAGGAAGGTTACAGTGGATAAAAAAGACACTGCCCAGACCCGGGATTGAACCGGGAACCTTTAGACCTTCACTCTAACGCTCTCCCAATTGAGCTACCAAGGCTAGCTGTGCAGTGTTGTGAAGAAGAATACTATATTACAACTCCTGGTATTTCTCTCAGTGTATATACCGGTACAGCGGTATTATGAATATTTCTCTCACTGTCCGTACCGGTACAGTGCTCTTATCAATAGTTCTAAAATATCTCCCCAGGTGGAGAATATGTTCCCTGGTTATATATTACTACCCCAGAGGGCACCCTAGTGCCCAGTTGAGAGTTCCAGTATAGATGTCCCAATACTACACCAGGGGGCGCCATAGTAGTGCACTTGAGAGTCCTAGTTCATTCACCCCTGAGCCTGTTAATGAGCTTTTAATTGCTTTGTGACGTGAAAGCCTGGTGGGTATAGGTGACACTCCTACTACTGACAGGCTAGGCTAAAGCAGGGCAGGGGACAGGCTAGGATAAGGCAGGCCAGAGGACAGGCTAGGATAAAGTAGGGCAGGGACAAGCTAGAATGAGGCAGGGCAGGGGACAGGCTAGGATGAGGCAGGGCAGGTGACAGGCTAGGATAATGCAGGCCAGGAGACAGGCTAGGATAAGGCAAGGCAGGGGACAGGCTAGGATAAAGCAGGGCAGGGGACAAGCTAGGATGAGGCAGGGCAGGGGACAGGCTAGGATGAGGCAGGGCAGGGTACAGGCTAGTAGAATAGGGCAGGACAGGGCAGGGGACAGGCTAGGACAAGGCAGGGCAGGGTACAGGCTAGGACAAGGCAGGGCAGGTGACAGGCTAGGATAAGGCAGGCCAGAGGACAAGCTAGGATAAGGCATGGCAGGTGACAGGCTAGGATAAAGCAGGGCAGGGACAGGCTAGAATAAGGCAGGGCAGGGCACATGTTAGGATAGGGCAGGGACAGGTTAGGATGAGGCAGGGCAGGGGACAGGCTAGTATAAGGCAGGGCAGGTGAATGGCTAGGATAAGGCAGGCCAGGGGGCAGGCTAGGATAAGGCAGGCCAGGGGACAAGCTAGGATAAGGCAGGCAGGGGACAAGCTAGGATAAGACAGGCCAGGGGACAGGCTATGATGAGGCAGAGCAGGTGACATGCTCCTGTGTAGGCCTATCATGCTCTGTCAGTCTAGACATACATTTCTATGTTATCAAAATTGGAACAAATTACCATGATAACTCTATCAAACATGAGAACTCATGCACCCTATAACATCTTAAGTTGTCATAGTCAACTGTAACATAACATATAACAAGCAGGGATATCCATAGAACAGTGGTTTAGGAAAGGATGTGCCTACCTGAAGTCCATGGACCATTCAAATTTGAATCCTAACTGTTTCCTGTGCACACATTCCTGTGACATCATCAATTTGTGTGATCCACATATAGTCACTACTGACTATCTTTATGACTAATATGTGACTAAGTTGTATAGTCCCCTGACTACAGGGGTCAAAATATGATGGTATAGTCAGTACTGACTATAGGTTTTATTATCAGTGTATATAGGGCCTACACAATCACAATGATATCCCTTAATCCCTCGCATTGAATACTGGAAATAATGTAATAATTATGCATAGACCAAACAGACATTAAATTTTATTATTTTTGATTTATCAATCTTTACACTCCGAGAAATATAGTTATGATGTTATATATTGCGAAATTATTTGTAATGATTTATCTTCTTCTCTTTGAGAAGACTCAATCTTGCTGATCTCTCAGAATAAAGACTACAATAAGGAGGGGTCAGTCTGTAGTAGGATAGCCGCTACCATTTGCCCATCTACCTTCATTCCTCCTGCCCTCCCTATAGGCAGGCCCCTTCTGGAGGCAGGGTAAAAAGTGGGTTATTAAGTGGGCATGGCGGCGAGCTGCCCTCCTGTTTTAGACGCACCTCACGGCTCCTTAGCCTCTAAACACAGCCACCAAAGCACCTATGATTAAAGAGTTTGCACCGGCCAGAAGTTGATCTGCCTGCAGACTACTGCCCCTCCTACTGCTATATATAGACAGCCGTAGATGAAGGGTGAAGGGGATGGAGATGGGGTGAAGGGAGTGGGGGTGGGGGGGGGGGGCTGAGCAGTTCTGACAGGGATAAAATGGTGGCGGGGATATATACAGGAGGCAGGCATAAACATGGTTGTTGGAGATGGGGTCTTGTAATATTTGGGACTTGTCCTAGTATGAGTACAAGTTGCTATGGCAATCTATGGAAATAATTAGTTCTTGCGTCACTGCCTCAGCGCTCTATGGATACCAATTCTGTCAGCATATTTACAACCCATGGGATGTCTTAGTCCAGTGCCTTCATAAGCAGTCCATTTATTACTTCTAGTCTCTATGTATATGATTTGGTTCCTGCATTCCTTCGTTTCTCTTTCCCTTACTGGTTTCCTATCCTTTGTATTAACATTTTCTCTTAAATCCCATCTTCAATATAACTACCGGTATATAAATTTCTTTCACTCATTATCTTATGTGCAAAGCCATTCCTCCGCTTTCAGATTGATTCTCTTTGTAGATCATATTGAACCGCATGTCTGAACATTTGTTACATATCAATATCTATAATTCGTAATTTAGACAACTTCAGTATTTATTAATTTATTATTAAATAACATAAGCCCCAAGATATAAGCCAAGTTATCCAGGAAGTAACAGGAGTTATAGATTGAATGGTTATATCATGAAGATGGTTCTGATTTGTGTTCAATAGTATAACAGTTAGTCATTGTGATCGTCCTACCTCCATGACAGGACTACCCTCCTGTATATTCCTTTAGTGTTGAGTTCCTTGATATTTGGATGACTCTACACTGATAATAATAGACCTGGAAATGTTAGTCACTACGGACTACGTTTCTATAGTCACGTGAACGTAGAAAAAACGGCTATACCTAGTTAGTCACCTATGTCTAATGTAAGCTTATTTGGGCTATATAGTCAAGTGACTATGCATTTAATGGTCTAAAGTAGTCACTATGACTAATAGATATATATAGTCAATCATGAGAAATAAGGGAAAGACATGGCGTTGTCCTGCTCTAGGATAGGATAAGGCAGGGCAGGGGAGAGGCTAGGATAGGGTAGGGAAAGGGACAGGCTAGGATAAGGCATGGCAGGGGACAGGCTAGGATAGGTATGGCAGGGGACAGGCTAGGATAAGGCAGGACAGGGGACAGGCTAGGATAAGACAGGGTAGGAGATAGGCTAGGATAGGGCAGGGCAGGGGACAGGCTAGGATAAGACAGGGTAAGGGATAGGCTAGGATAGGGCAGGGCAAGGGGCAGGCTAGCATAAGACAGGGTAGGTATAGGCTAGGATAAGGCATGGCAGGGGACAGGCTAGGATAGGGCAGGGCAAGGGACAGGCTAGGATAAAACAGGGCAATGAACATACTGGGATAAGGTAGGGCAGGTGGCAGGCTAGGATAAGGCAGGTCAGGGGACAAGCTAGAATAATAGCCCTTATCATAGAGGTTGAATAATGCAGATCCGAGTTGTTATATATTTTTGGCCAAAATGCAGCAGAAAGCAGTATTTCAAGGCCAGATTTCCAATTTTCCTAAAAACCTTTCCTAAAAAAGAAACAAGTTTACAGCCCCAATCATTAATAATTCAGAGCTGAGCCATAATATATTGTATGCCAAAGTGCATCAGAATGCAGCATTGCTAGTCATAGGCTTTCAAATTTTCTTGCGGTGGCATTCCCCCCAAAAATCCTGGGCTCTGATTTTTTCCTTTTCAGAGTTTGTATATCTGGTGTGCACTGTAGGCCCACATTTGCCAGTAAGATGTGTGTTTTCAACAGGCCAGTCTACCGGTTCATTGTTTTTGCTGGTATAACAGAGCAGACCAGACTGCAAAATGAATGTTTGTGGCGTTTAAACCAAAATCAGACATGGTTGGGCACCCCCAAATTGATATTCCAAAATTTACAGAAGTCCCACTATTGCATCAACAAAATTGTTTTATTAATGCACCCTTGATTGGCAGGTAGAGTAACAATTTGCTTACCGGTATCTAATATTGAAAAAGGTTTGTAGTAATTCCAACTAAAACCAAACAGATCATTCAGTGTAAAAAAGGGAACCCGCTGTAGACCTATTAAATGTTGGATGAAATGCTAATGTGGTTTGCATCACACTCCTGTAGTTCAGTACATGAACCTATGCAGTTGTGTCCAAACGACTACCAACTCTTCATATTTTTACACCTTTCTTTAATGGCAGATTTTATCTGCTGCTGGAATATCATTGCAATGAAATGACCTAGTCGAAAAAATAATAATAGAGACTATAGTAGTGATCATCAAATGTACCCAGGATGCTTTATCATTCCAGATAGGCTGTTACCAACTGTTCGTTTCAAACTACCGTAAATTCCAGCGTAATACCCGCATCTCGCGTATAACCCGCAACCCCAAATCAGGAGAATCCTATAACCCAGTTTTCGATCTGAAAATGTCAATTTTAGTACTATTCTATAGTGATAAAAACCCTCATATAACCCGCACCCCATATAGGCATGTCTCGTATCAAATCAATGCTGAGTTTGGTTCGCGTACAACCCGCGTGTAGTATGCGGGGAATTTACGGTAGGACTAGGCTGCCCTGTTGGTTGACCAGGTCACCGGCTTGGATTAAGGCCATTCATTTTTAACCTGGCCTTGAGAGCAATACCTACAAGGAATGATTGAGGCATAATGTTGACGTTTATGGAACATGATACTGGACAGTAATAGATTGTATTGAGTAACATAAAGGTTATTCAAAATTGTCAACTTGCGGGTATACAATCCATTCAGGATTCCACCAATCCTCCTATGAAGCTTTCAAAGTGCACATGAATAAGCCATTTGACCTCTAGATTCTGAATTATTGCAGTCAGGAGACGGATATGCCGCGCTTACCCCCTTCTGAAGCACTGCACTTTGAGTATGGTTGTGATTCCCTGGGAGCTGGCTAGATATTGTGTCCCTAGTAATATTCATGCTTAAATTTGATGAATCCATAGATCAAAATCAATACTTACAATTTGAATATTTAATGGCCATTTCTAGGAGTACATTTACCATAAAACCCTTCCCTTACGACCCCCCAGTTAGGAAAAATATACCCCAAAATAAGTCTGTCTTATTAAAAGGAGGGGTTTTATGGTACATGCCTTGAAGCAACATAGGGATAGGCATTGTAAATAAGGCCTATATCCTATATATCAAGTATAGATTCATTTCTGGGTAACACTGATGCGACACAGCAATGAAATGCAAATTGATGCAGAAAAATTGAAAGGGGGGGGGGCGCAAAATAACTCAGCTCCTCCCAAGGGGGGGGCGGATTTTAACTTGGCCCTTCCCAAGGGGGGGGCGCAAAATAACTTGCGTGTCAAAACGAAAACTCACCAACCCCCCCCTGTTGTTAAAAAATGAACACTCCCTAAAGCAGGGCAATCAACATACTAGGAAAATGCAGGGCAGGGGGCAGGCTAGGATAAGGCAGGGCAGGTGACAGGCTAGGATAAAGCAGGGCAGGTGACAGGCTCATGCCCTATTATGCTCTGTTAGTCTAGACAAACACTGTCATGTATTTCTATGTTTAATCTGAACAAAATCCACGATTACTCTATGAAACATGAGAACTCATGCACCCTACAACATCTTAAGTTGTCATAGTCAACTGTAACATAACATATAACAAGCAGGGATATCCATAGAACAGTGGTTTAGAAGAGGATGTGCCTACCTGAAGTCCATGGACCATTCAAATTTGAATCCTAAATGTTTCCTGTGCACACATTCCTGTGACATCATCAATTTGTGTGATCTACATAATAGTCACTACTGACTATCTTATGACTAATATGTGACTAGGTTGTATAGTCCCCTGACTACAGGGGTCAAAATATGGTGGTATAGTCACTACTGACTATAGCCTAGGTATTATTATCAGTGTATGGTTCAACTCTTAATATCTTGTCCACGGGGTTACTAAAATGAAGATTTCTGGCGGGTATCCACCGTTAGTATGACAATACACAAAAAGAAAAGGGTGGGCGGTGGGCACCTCCTAACAAATAATTGCATATTGCTTAAAGTACATGCTAAGAATCAAGTTAGTTCTTGGTTTAGCAGTGTTGATCCTACGGTTTGGTTTCACAGTTTCCTATCGCCAACATCAATATTTGGGACATGATCACTTCTAATATTAACAATACAAAACAACTGAACAATAATTGACCTCTTGTTAGGGTCCTACCCTCTGTTTGTAGTAGATACTGTATATACATAATAAATATACAAACAGAATAAAAAGCTCAAATAACTGACTTGCATTCAATCAGAAGTCTCTCTTATTTTACTTGACGTGCTGGAGAGAAACATTACCCTCTGATAATTATAAGCCAATGTTTATTCTATGCCTACTATAGAATGGACTATACCACATGAAACCGTTTCTGCTCCATCCCCTGCACACCACCCTATATCCCTATATATCCGTCCATAAACCATCTTCCAGCCTCGCCCATCATCTCACCCACCCACAATTGCCGATAAAATCAATAAACAATTTCCGCTGGACAAGGCTAGTGGCCAGTTTTTACTTATGCCCTGGTAATTACCACTGCCTATACTGGATGGAAATGAAAATGAATGACCTCATACCCCCTATACATTCCCTCAACACCCATTCAGTGACATGGATTTTGAAAGAGTAAGTATCTCTGAGAAGACCAGGACTATGTGAGGGTAAAGGGGTAGGGTATAAGCTTCCCGATCAATGTACTTTCTTTCTCTGCAGAGTGACCTGGCGGGAATTGGATGTAGGCAAAAATGGCAATAACAACATAAAGGGAAACAATACAGTATAGGGGAAGGAATCCATAACACTTGATATGTAGGTGCAGCTTATAAATTATTATGTTCCTTGGATGTAGCCTTAGAGAGCAAGGCTTGAGTACCACGAATATGTTTTATCTCTGAGATTTAGGTATACCAAATCCCATTGAGCATCGAAATGCATCTACCTTTATAAGACAGAATTTTAAAAAGGGGCTTTAGAAGAACAGTGTCTTTCCATTAAAATGAATTCCCTTTTTAGTTAATAGTTTGGGGGTAAGATCTAATTCATCGTGCACAGAACGCCACCTTCACAAATCAGACTACAATCATATCTAGGTCTACATCGATGATTACATAACGTATTTAACCCTTTTAATGGCTGCATAATCCATTGATGCAGTATGCCCTTTTTCGTCATAACGCATGAACACAGGGTCATAACGACCCTGCAGATTTGCTACATTCTGGAAGGGTTGGGATGGTGGATTCATGTAGGCCTGGCAAGTGGACTCACCAGGGCTGCATGCATGCATCATGACGACCAAGGGCATTTTAAAGCACTATGCACACATTAAAGGGTAAAGAATTGCTTTCCTATGTAGTTACCATGCAGAGCGGAGCATCGCCCCCACAGCATGGTCAGCATGTCTATTCAATCAATCTGTTGATACTACAAATCCTACCATCAACCCAACCAACAAGGTACAGGCTTTATAGTTATGTTTCCACATTTAGCCTGACTTTTCTTGTTGACCTGTTAAGTTATGTCTCCGTACCTCAAGTCAACAACGCTAAGTGCATGCTCCGACGCCGGAAGTAAACGTGCCGAAGTCATTATGAGACAGGCTCTCTGATTGGTTCTGCTCCATCAGGACCGGAAGCGTGCAAGAGCCGGCTCAAACACACAATGATTAACAGGTTTCCGCAGGGTTTCTACGTGTAACCAATGCACGGGTTCAGTTATTTATATACATACATGCATGCTATACTATCATTTATATACAATATGATTCTTACATGTTCAATTATTTTAATGGTTTTGAGCAACATGGTTCTTTTCACACATTATGCGACATAAATAGCACAGAATATATCCACTACTGTTTTAGTGTACACACACAGAAAAGTGAGAGTCATTGTCGCTAAAACTACCCTCACCTGAGGGTCAGGCACTACCTGACTCTCAGGTGAGGGTAGTTTTAGCGACAATGACTGAGGGTCAGGCACTACCTGACTCTCAGGTGAGGGTAGTTTTAGCGACAATGACTCTCACTTTTCTGAGGGTGTAGCTATGTGAGTTATGATAACTCCCCTGGGAGGTTTAATTATAATTTCGTGTTAGTTCAATGATGAAGGTACCATATAGCCTACTCTAGGTCTGCCTAAACAACATTTGGCTTAAAGACAGTTGACGATGTACCATATGGAATTATAGACTACACGTTATAACTGGAAATTATTTAGTATTTACAGTATTACTGATCTAAAAACGATGCGACCAAAACCTAGCAAATATCTAGGTGTCCAATATGATTGTATTCATGAATGATGTCACCCAGAACAGCATTGGCATAGACTCCTGATTTCGATATGGCGACTTGTGCCTTTTAAGGCTTAGTGACAACAAAAAAGACAGGAGGAATTCAAAAATAGTGACATGGGGCATGGGCCTTTCTTAAAATCTACAGCAATCATGGGATGCCCCCCCCCCCCGCCACAATGAAGTTCCCCCAACAACTAGCTACATTTATCACGATGAAATCAAGTGCAATATAAGGGTTTCTGAACCCATTTGTGTCATCTAAAATTTATTAATTTGCACGCGTCGCTGTACTTGTATGATAACTATCATACACTATAATAATCTGATAAAGAAAATGCTAGAAATCAGTAGATGAATATAGTACTTCAGTATAGACTAGACTACAGCTTGGATTGGCTGCATTTCCACATGCATACCAACCATGATCTGAACACAACTTTAGAGGGACTATATAGGAGTCATATAGGCGTGTTATATCAAGGTTTGTAAAGGAAGGACGGCTCCGACATCTGCCCAGGAGGGGGAGAAGGTGGACTCGAATTGATATATCACACATTGACTTAACAGGTGCAGTGAAATGGAAGACCAACCGATCGAATTCCCCCCGACGTTAGGCCCCACTGGACACGGCACAGAGAAGGGAAATGGGAGGGGGTATAAAATGAGTCTGAGTGTGGGTGAAATAGATAGACGAAGAGAAGGTACAGAGAGGAGACAGGGCATAGGGATTGAATATGAGTGTGTGTAAGATAGATAGAAGACAAGAAGGGACAGGGAGAGGACAGGATATAGGGGGTAAGGATTGAGTGTGAGTGTGTATTGAGATAGATAGAAGACGATCCTCAAAGGGACAGAAAGGTGATAGGTACATAGGGTATAAGGCACTAGCGGGATACAGTGGCGCCATTATGTGTTTTTCTGGTACCAAATCTGTACCCCCTGGTCACCGGTAACCAGCTCAGGCTAATTTCATGTCCGTGATTAGGGTACAGCTAGGGCATAAGTAATGTGAGTGGGTCGTAGCGAGACATTCCTTATGTCACCTGTCCACAATAGAGTAATGGCTACCACACTGGCTCCATGACACAAGGTACAGGAGTTCTAATCCCTAGCAAGCCGTATGCATACATCTTCTTATTTCTGTTCATGGCATTTTAGGAAATCAGTTGAATTGAGGTACAACCAAATGCAATAGGAATGCACTGATTTAACCATGGAAATGAATTACTGTAATATATGGGTAAGCTAAATGTTTATAGATTGAAACAAAAATTCCATGGTAGGTAAACCAGTTTATTATGGTATGGATTCAAAGTCAGGACCTTTGTATTGAGGTGTTAGTGTCCTAACCAGTCCCCCAATCCAAACAGTTGACATATCATCTACTCAACAACCACCCATGCAAAATACCACAATCTTGGCGTGCACCCTGATCTCGTTCAGGAGATTTCCCTGAGCTAGTTGCTGCAAGGTAGAGGGTACACACTGGTACCGGGGAACATGGTGCTGTCCACTGGACATCCTGCTTCGGACTTGGGATTGAGCGAAAGTGAGTGTGTGATAGATAAAAGAAGAGAGGGGGGGGGGGAATGAAAGGTTTGAGGGAATTTTCAGGCGTCAGGGCTGTGTAGATGTGTATAATCATGATGGTGTGCTAAGCTATGAAATGAATTAAGTTAGGAAAAGGGTGGTGGTGGTGGCGGCGGGAATAGATCACATGATATTGAGATAATTAATATGAAAAGAGCAAATGGAGTAGAATTTCAATGAGGGATAATTGGCATGTTATCGTCAATACCATATACTCATAGATTAGTACAGATTAGATATCAAAGACATAATAGATCTTCTATATTGGAAGCGAATAATCCAAGCAATGTCACGAGTGCTGGGAAACCACCAGAAAGCCAACATGTATAGGTGTCTGGGCCCCTTCTCCACCCTCTCCTCCAGTGTCCCTCTATTCTTAATGTCTTCTGTCAGTATCCCCCTGTGGGGAAGGGAAGGTGTGTGTGTGGGCGGGTAGGGAGGAGTTGGGGGTGCACAGTGGGCTGACAGTGACAGCAGAGGCGGAGGGTCCACAGGAAGGTATCTAGATCATTTTAATAGGAGAGACAAAAGCAGTAGTGTCAAGGGGTGCTGCCACAGTCCTTGTCGGGGGACAAGGGAATGTATGTCGTGTTGGGGTGGAGGTTAGGGGTAGGAGGAGGAGGTTGACTTGAGATCCTCCAGTGTATAACAAGGCAGGGTCAAGTCACCATCCATGTTTCTCACAGGGCTATAGGGGCAGACCGAACACAGACGGTGAAGAAGCACATAGCTCACTCTTACTGAGTCCATGTTTTCTAGATATTGTATTCCCTGAATCTTCGTGTTGCTTGTAAATGCACCAGACTGTTTAAAACATGCTTGGTAACACAATGATATAATTTGATATCTGAGCCTTTCCCTGTCATACATGTAAACCAGTCAACTGTTTGTATAGTTTTATATTGAGAGAATATCTCGACTTGATGGCATCCCAGGCTTTTGTCACATTTTAAAAATGCTGTCATACATGACATATCAAAGGTATTGCATTTCACCTTTATGTACAAAGTGGTTTCATACCCCTATATCATATTTAGCCAGATGGCATTTTACAATAATCATGTTAGATGGTATCCATGGTCATGACAAAGCAGTTACGACCTTTCTCCGCTGAATTTGAAAATCTTTCAATTACGACCTTTCTCCATTGAGGTGACGATATATAGCTTGCCAGATGGATTGTCCACGTATTGACGGATATCAGATTTGAGAGTTTCGAAACAGCTTCTTCAAGCAGTTGTCTAGGAAAGTACGGATACTTGAAAGGGGTATCTCATCAATTATAACATTAGCTAATTAGCGAGCTTGTCAACAGAATTAAATCGATGAAGCATTGACAACGCATACTACTGCAAGTGTACAATGGTGTAGCCCTACAGTAGAACCCATGTTTCTTTTTTCTTACATGATGGAAGATCCTGGTGTGAATTATAAGCTACACCTCAGTGAAGTATAGGTAGTGAAAATAATGTAGCTTATGATATACTGCTACTAGATAATAACCTTTTCCAGTGTATAACTTTGCCTGATTGGAATGATTAGGTCAATGTCCAAATTTATAACAATTTACCAGTTAGTAGCAATGTGTATGCAACAAGTGTAATAGAACCTGATTGACGATGGAATATGAAGCCATCACCTTTTGGCACAAACTAAATCTATACAGCATAACTGCTATGCTACAGCCTTCTGTATAACCGTTTTTCTATAACACTTTTTCACCTTACTCTATGAGATAAATAATGTAGTCTTCACATTATACATACATCACTCATATATCGGCTACAGACTAGTTTCAATACAGCTTTCCTCCTGTAGAAAGAAGACTTGATCTCCCTGTCGTGTCTTTCTTATAGCTTTAACGACCAGTTTTCTTACAGTATTTCTTTCTCTCTTTTCCTCTGCACCCCCCTCTCATATCTTTTTAAATGATTTCTTTCCGTCGTGCCAGTGTATTGCTTTCCATGTTTTTTTTATTTGCTGTCATTGCATGTTCTTTATTGGTACTCTTACTCCAGGGTGAAATAGGTGATAAGACCCAAAAGATTAAGGGAGTGTTCATTTATTATTTACAGGGGGGATGGTGGGTTTGGGGGGGGGGGGGCGTAAAAATTTCCGACCCCTTCTGAGGGGGGGGGCGTAAAATTTTTTGACTCCTCCTGAGGGGGGGGGCGTAAAAATTTAAGCCCCTTTTTAGCCAAAAAGCCCGCGCGTTACTATAGTTCAAAGGGGGGGGGCGAAAAAATTTCGGCGCCTTCGGCGAGGGGGAGGGGAAAAACATTTTCGTCCCTCCGCGCGAAATCTCACCACCCCCCCCCCTGTAATTAATAAATGAACACGCCCTAAATACAATGGTAAATTTATCGTCAGAATTTCATATCGTTTCCAAAATGGTTACACAATGCCCTTTTTATTAGACCGTGTTCATCAAAACGTAGTAAAGATGGAAATTAATTGAAAATCCTTACAGGTTTAGACAATATAATGAAAAATCCATAATGTGTATGACTTGAAGCTAAGATAATGTCCAAAATGGCTGACAATAGCATAAATTACAGTACTTCCATTTGGAAGAAGATTCAGCCTGATATCGAGAGTGGGATGAATCAACTTCTATGATATATTTCCTGTTTCCTGATATGATTATCTAAGGTGGCCACCAGGTTGCTGCTAAAAACATAATGATATCTCTATTGTTTTCAACTGCTCAAATATCACTGCTTTTCAACTGCTCAAATATCAATGACAATAATACCATCGTTTCTATCTCATCCAGTACTGGATACAGGACAAGGGACAGAGAAAATTCAATAGAAATACACAACATAAGAACAATTGCAATTGCATTTTCTACTTCCGAAGTCACGTGGATGCAGGACGAAATTAGACTGTTCCATTATAGAACAACGGGCCATACTCATTCTATTTTACGGTCAGTTGAACTAAAGCTTGTACTCCGCCACCCACCCTTATGCGGCTAGTTCCTGGCGAGCACACGAGGTAATTGGATTGACCAGATACCACGGCACCACCTTGACACGCCCAGAAACCAGCGAAATCAACCATTTGTAAGTCGCGCAGGCACCAGCCGCGTCTCCTCGTAAAATATGTCCCCAGAGTTTCGGCCAACCGCCACCAGGGGCAGTGAGGGCGCCACCACCGGAAGCGGAAGTACGTGCGCGGTGATTCTTGGCGGGAAACTACAATGTCGTCAGCTTAGCAGTTTGAGCTCGGTGGAAAGTAATTGTTTTTTTTTGGCGGTGTCTTCTTTCAGAGGTGTAGGTTTGAGCGTGGTTGTTGGGAAATAGTCAAGACAATGAGAACATTGAATTTTGCAAAGTTTTTTTCTGGCAGTCGTCCATAGCTATATGGTATATTTATCATTGTTCACCAGTACGTTTTGTCAACATTGAGTGCATCTGATTACAGCCCTCTGTTTTTGTTGCAATCGTCAATCCATAACTATATAACTTTTTTTTTAATACTTTTTTTTTGGTGTCAATTTTAGGTTTAGAAAAATTGGGAAAAAAATCTCCCCATTTTTACACTTTTGGGTCAATTTTAGAGGGGAAGTAAAAAGAAAAGTTAAAGAAAAGAAAAAATCCGACCTACCGCCCCTAATTTCTTCCCATGTTACCTGAAACAAAACTTTTTTTTTATTTGGCCCTATATGACTTATGAGTAGGGTAGATTCACCTAGTGTTGACCGCAGCCCTTGATGCCCCCCCATGGGTTATTCATACGTGATACACCATCTATAAATGAGTATAATAGTACACTCTAAGTGTTACTCTTACCAACAAAGGACAACTAGAGAGCGTATCATGCATGGATAACTGCAATTCGAGGTAGACATCTCAAGGTATGTGTCTTTATAGGTGAATCTGCCCTATATGAAATCTTTAAATCAAAAGCACATTTGGCTTGCTAATCAGCTTATGTGCATCACCTATAAAATATTCTTATCTTGACTCCTCTGCCGACTCAGCATGGAGTTGACTCCTCTCCCCTCAGGTAGATTACTGACCCCTCCAGATAAGACCATAGGTTATCAGCCATTCAGGTGGACTACACGACAACAAAAAAAGTGGATCCCCTTGGTGTGGCACTATCGACCCCCCGAGCAAGATAAAGAAAGTCGTTATGCAACCCTTTGGTGAGAGTCCCAATCCTCCAGGGCAAAGGCCCCATCCACTCAATCACAATGAACCCCCCACACACTGAGCATCCGTATTGCCCCGTGGTGTGCGTGTTGCAAAACTCTAAATAAAATATTCTATTTTACCCTCACTTTTTCTTCTCTTGCCAGTCTCATTGGTGGGAACACAGGAGGGCTTTCTCCTTGATGTGAGGGACGCTGGAGGTGATCTGGGGGTGGGGAGGTGAGGTGAAAGGCCTGTGCTCTGTGGTGTGGTGTCAGAGGACAAAGACCGCCGCCGGAAGTCAGATAACGTGCAAAGCGTGCTGGGTAATGGCGGGGACGCTATGTGTAGGTCAGCCTAAAAGGACTGTGACGCTGGTGGGAGTTGAACCGAGGCCTCAGGTGCTGTATAACTCTCATCAGTTATACAATCCTATGTGGATGGAAGGCCCACCATACGTACGCCATGCATTTGTCAATCGCTATTCGCAGAGAACATCTAATGCTACATGTCGGCCATGACTTTTGTTGTTGTATTTCAAAGTACACCATTCCCATAACCTGTATAAAGTTGAATGAAGTTAGACTGGAGTGCAGTCGGATGGGATTACTTATAATACCTATAGTGAATATACAATCATATTTCGATCCCCTCAGTCAGATGACTAGAGTATGTATTAGTCACATATTAATAAAAAGTAAAGTCACTCTGACTGTGCGTGGGATACACATATTGATGATATAACAGGAAAGTATGCATAGAAAAAAGCTGGAATTCAAAATGTAATGCTCAGCTGACTTCAGATAGGCACAGCTTGTGCTATCTAAATAACTCTTCTACATACTTCCATAAGTCTTAAATCTTGTGTTACTATTGAGTATGTTTACTTAATGCATCTTAGGGCCCATGTTTTCTCAAGTTTGATTGAAGTATCAGGTGGTTTTGTTCAAATTCTAATCATATAACTGTGGATATCTAGGCTCCAGAGCAGGGTATACAAGAGTTGCATATGGTTCATCCTCATCTACCTATTTACTCCAAGAGTACATTCAAAGAGTATATGCCTAGACCAAGAATGTAAAATAGCCAATGAGACGACATCTGACTCGTTCACACAGGAATATGGCGTGCCACAAGGGTCCGTACTGGGCCCGCTGCTCTTCCTATGCTACAGGTGGGAAGTGCGGCCAACATGGTCAGCACTTCATGTACGCAGATGACCTTGCCATAGTGGTATCCTGCTGAGATGAACACTGACTGCAATTACTACTACAAAAAGATGCCAACCACCTAACCAACTGGTTCAACAACAACAAGCTAACAATCAACACCAGCATGACCTACATAATGTTGTGTCACTCACCAAAGACACCACTGAACACCAACCAAGTACTGTTGTACATGAATGAACAGAGGCTGACTGTCATCCAAAGCTTTAACTAGCAGCACAGGGGAACAAAATCGCAGGCTTGATCAGAAGACGTCTTGACCAGCTACATCACATCAGAGTGAACACAGACCCAGCAACCACCATAGGTATCTACCTCATGATGATACAACCAATAATGGAGTACTGCTCACTTGTCATTGACGATGGACCAGGCTGGCTAGCACCAAAACTGCAAGTTCTACAGAAGGATGCGTTAAGAATTTGCGAGCAGATAAGGCCACTCAAAAAAAAGTGGTTTCTCATCACCAAGGTCTGAAAAATCCGACGAGGGAGACTTTTTTTTATTTTTTTTTTTCACCCGCAGACCAAAATGTATAGGACAATTTACGGGTTTCTTTGGCCAAAATTCACATTTTATTGCTTAAGAATTAATTGATAGTTAGAAGTGGGGAAGATGTAAGTTATTTCTACACCATTGCATTTCTGGAATTATTAGCTTTAATTTGATACCAAATATGACCAATTTTATCCATTTTCATCAAAATTTGGCAAAAGAAAAAAAAAGTTTTCCCCAAAACCTGATTTTTGTGGTGAGAAACCATTTTATTTTTTTGAGTGGCCTAAAGTACGGTAATCCCAGAATCGCCCATGTGGACGACCTACATGAGCTATACCATCTGGATCCCCTGAAGAAGAGACTACTCAGCATAGTATACATGCATGCACAGAATGCCGAGAACAACTATATTAAGGGCATCTGTTAAACTTTGTTGCATTTTGACTGAGCTCCACCTCGGTACTTTTGTAAGTGAGAAATTATCTGGAATGTATACAGGAATGTACACAGGAAGAATCGCATATAAAACCACACAATCGCCTTCGAAATTGCAATGTCGCGTTCTAGGAAATCAATAATACCGGTACCTCACTATTTATGAGCAGCTTGCTTTCTGCTTGGCTACTCACCCCAGAGAATCCTATTTCGTTGAAAAATGAAATCGTTTTCTTTGTGTTTAACAAAAGAAGGGAAGAAGGCAAGAGGATCGGACAGAAAAGAAGGAGGGTGCGTCCTCTCTCTCAAGCTACTCACTTTGCAGTCCTTTTTGGGCTCCTCCCTCTCCATTGTGTCTTCCCTCCGTTTCCTTTCCAGACCTCATAACCACCCCCCCCCCCACCCCCACCCCCGCCCCTCCATACCCCCTCCCTACTACTCGCGCATGTATCGTCCTGTGGTATCACCCCTTCGTCCTTTCCCCCGTTCCCCATTCCCTTTAGGCCCACTCATATTCCCTTATGCCACCCCCTCCCCCAACACACTCCCTGCCATGGCATCCGACAACAAGCAACCACTGCCAAACGTATTCAATTTCCCGAGCCGGAAGCAGTCTTGATAGTTGGCATTGGGCGCAGAGTCCATACCGCCATAACTTTTTTTTATATGATGTCGGAAATGTAGATACAACAAGGGAAGTAGTTCGTCACCGAGTCTATGATGCCTAAGACGTATTAATTACCCAGGGATCAGCTTGTTATCGTGAAGAAGAAGGCGGAGAATTATGAGTTTACCTTACTGATACATTTGAGCCTGGCCATCCTATTTGAGCAAGGAAATTGTTGGTGATATCTATGAAAGATACTAATTGCATTCCCGGCTATAAAGCACTGTTATATTGTGTGCTCATCGTTTATTTGCACACTTTAATAGGTGGACTGGGACTTTATACAATTGAATATATGCAATGGAGATGTACAATTTTGTCAGGCAATCTACATTGGACATGAAAAGAGAGGGATATTTATCAGGCCCTTATTGTTGTGGGAACCACAGTAAAGCCTAAACAATTAAATCCTTTGACTCATAACTTCCCTGTCCTTGCCTATAATTATATTTCTTGTATGCGTATGGCATGCAATGGATTACGATATATGTATATAATATTTTGTTGGTGTCATATGTATAGATAGTACATGAAAGAGTTTCTAATGAAACAGAAAGTGGGATAAAAACACCAACACTCATGACCCTATAATCGTCAACAAGATCATTAACCTTACAATGGGTGAAAGTGTGGAACTAACAGTCCCTCTTTTTTGTCCATGCCAAAAGCAGCGCCTTATTTTCGTGGACTTTAGCGGCCGTAAAATGGCCCTAACCGTGGCCCTCAGGGTCCCACCCAACCCCCAGGCATGCGATAAGCCGCAGTAGTCAACGGCCTCAAGCAGGAACCGCCAAAGACACTCAAGATTTCAATGCTGGGTGGGGGCCACCTAAATGTCAAGGCACCGGAACTCACTCCATCACTAGGCGGTCTGCCCATGCCCTTTTCTTTCCGGAACCGGAAAGGCTGTGGAATGTGCTTACTGTTAATGAGCCGCGTGTAGGGCCGTCATTGTACGCCCGGCTAGGTTTGAAGGCACGCAATGTGTTAATGTATAGAGAGAAGATCTGAGCCTTCTTTTCTATTGCTTTCTGCTTGTATCGTTCGTTTTCCGTTGTAGTCTTTTACGCCTGGCGATTGTTGCTGTTACCGTGGTATATTAACAATGTTTACATTCGTTGGAAAACGCCTATTAACAGTTTTAATGATAATTAAGGTTAACTTCATCAATAGACAATCAAGAGTGGGGCATTTAATGTCATTTTAAGTCTATAATGCGTGGAAATATGTAGTTACTGGTATACTTATCCAACGTAATTATACTCTTTCGCCTTACCGTTTAATTAACACATCGGTCTACCTTCCAAAATGACATAACAGCTAGGACATTAATTCGTGTAACTGTCAGTACACAGGATAATGTTAATATTGAGAAAGTGACTCTGTATTAGTATAAAGGCCACCATCTTTGACTTGCTATCATCGATAAGGGACAGAATGGATATCCCCCTGTCTATACAGGGGAGGTTTATGGGGTATAACTTGACAAATAATCTCAGCTCCCTGGTGAGGAATGGGCGTAGATTAAGACAGTAAATAGTGGGCGGATGGCCAGATTTGCGCCCAAGTGGGTGTTGTTTCCAGTGATGTATTGTTAAGGCCTTGGCTGTAGGTTTCAGAGCTGCTCACGAGCGCCTCCCCAACTGCTCAGTGGGAGTAGATATTGGTTGACCCGAGGAGGGCAGGCAGTGGGATTATTTGGCTCTATTTCTATACATGAGATTCGGCGAGGACGGGCGGATTGGCACTGCGGATGGGCTGAAATTGCACTGTTGGAGAGCAGTCAGCCAAGATGTGCGTGTGTGTGTGTGTGTGTGTGTGTGTGTGTGTGCGGGGGGGGGGGGGTAGGTGTGGGGGGAGGGGGTGCAGGGGAAGCATTTACATTATAGGCAGTCTTTATCTCCTCTGCAAGAACTTGTCAGCTTTCACCAACAAGTTAATGTACAAAAGATACTGACATTATTTACAGTTTCACATAACAAGGCAACTAGCATCACGTATACAGCTGCCCAAAGATGATATACCCCAACACCATGTGCCTCTGGATACACCCCCCCCCCCCCAGCCAAAAAGAGTGCCCCCCCTCCCTTCTGGACTTGTGGATACTGATTCAGTCTGTCTGGATGCTGATTTGCTAATAGTATTACCCCGATAACCCTAACCCCCCAGCCAGCCTACACATAGGGTGACCATAGGGTTGAGTATTGCTACTGTAAGGGTAACAACATGTGGGCCTTAAAGGGTCACACGGTGTTTTAATGCATCAAGCCTTTTATCGCCATGGTGTATGAATGCAGGCACATATATAGACGCATGCCACCATGTATGTATAATAATTGAGGAGGCGTTGAAGATTTAATATGAATGAATCTTTAGACATAGCTAACGTAAACTAAAAGATTGTTGGCCACATCGGACAAAACGAGCATAATCATTGGTGTTTTATTCCATCGTCTTCTAAGTTGTCTTCTAAGTAATATCATCCAACTCAGACATCATCATTTAAGCCTGGACAGGAATTTAATTCTCCATTATATTGGATCTTCTACTTCCTCACATTATGCATAGGTCATGTGCGCTCTTCCTGCGTTGTTCCTCACTGTAGGTCTGGCCTTTATTAATTTGTGTTGGGGGTCATATATCCTTCCATCTGTCATTTATCTTCTACCTCGGCCCTGCCCACTGCCGTCCCGCCTATACCGACAGTACTGTCGGGCCTCTTCAGACTTGATTCCCATACCCCTCAGTCATTGTTACATCCCAGCTCCCAGCACTCACTGTCTGGGCAGATGAAGGGGGCGGGGTGGAGTTAGTACAGAAAGGGAAACCTGATGTAGAAACGGGTCCAGGGGGAATGAAGTGGTATATGGCTGGATTCGAGAAAATGTCCCCATTTAATGTTTTCAAGATAAAAGTGCTAATTACTATTAGAAACAGAGGGGCATCTTTCTCTCCCCCGTCCCTTCCACCTCCCCCTAACTCACTCATTCACTCTCTCTGTCTCTTTTTGTCTGTATGCCTCTGCCCTGCCTATCTATCCCTGTATTTTTGCCTGTCTCCCTTTCTCTGTCTGTATCCATCCTTGTCCCTCCATCCCCTCTTTATGGTTAATTCCAGTTTATTCTCCAATTCCCCTGTCTTACTAAGTAACTACCTTCGTGGCATGGCCTCCCATCACCTCCTCGCCCCTCAGAATGTCCACCGCCGTTGGCAGTGCTATAATTCCAGACAATGGTCCTCTGTAGTTCCTGTGGTGTTGATGTTGCATACGCATGGGTCTCAGGGCGTCAGTGTAATGCCCTTTGCCGGTCTCATGTCCACCACTGTCCTCAGTACCATGCCCCCGCCTGGGGAGCCCTACATGTAATATCAGTATTACCAGGTCCTGCGGCTCAAGGGCTATAAGAAGCCCCCCAGTGGTCACACTAGCCTTTCCTGTTGGCTGAGTATTTCTTGTGTATATATCGTTTACCCCTCTGGTGGCTTGGTTGGGAGACGGAGGTCCGCAGGATGCAATTGGATGTGGCCACTTTATGTCCACTTGATCCCTGGAACGGCGGTCTTTATGGGTCTAAGGTCACCCCACACACATAGTCACAACTACTGCTCAGCCCACCCTCCTGGTCCTGCAGCCCATGAGGCCTGCCCTATACATATCCTCTTGATGTCCTGTTTTCTCAAGCATAGGCCACCTCCACCATTGCAGCATAGGGTAGATTCACTTAGAGTCAACCAAGCACTTTGAATCAGACACTTGGATGTGTTATTCAAGATTACTACGCCCTCTATTTGTGTATGTAAGAGAACACTTTAAGTGTTATTCTTACCATCAAAGGACAAATAGAGAGCGTATCATGACTATATGAAAAACTATACCAATGCAGGTGTTCGACTCCAGGTATGTGGTCGACTCTACGTGAATCTACCCTTTACCACCTCTGCATGCCCACACACCTCTCTTCCTACATACCACTCCATTCCCCCATATCTCTTCCTACATACCACCCCATTCCCCCATATCTCTTCCTACATACCACCCCATTCCCCCATATCTCTTTCTATATACCACCCCATTCCCCCATATCTCTCCTCCTATATACCACCCCATTCCTACATACCCCTCTTCCTACATACCACCCCATTCCCACATACCTGTGCCTCTACATGGGTAAAATTCGACACGAGCGACATGGCGACACGGCCCCTTTAAAACTTGACGGACACAGGGAAATAAAGGATTATTCTCTAAGTTCTTATATAGCTAAAAATCGACCCAGCAACACGCCCCTTTTGCTAAAAATCGACACGCCAACATGGTCAAAATTACGGGTACCCATGTAGAGGCACATACCTCTCTTCCTACATACCACCCCATTCCCTCATACCTCTCTTCCTACGTACCACCCCATTCCCTCACACCTCTCTTTCTACATACCACCCCATTCCCCATACCTCTCTTCCACCCCATTCCCCAAAACCTCTCTCCCTACATACCACCTTATTCCCCAATATTCTCTTCCTACATAGCACCCCTTCCCCTATACCTCTATTCCCTCGGTTCCCTACCCTCCCCCGGTTGCCTTCACCACCCTTGTTACCTCTGCCTCCTGTTTTCTGTCCTGGTCATCAGCCCACCAGAACACCCTCCTCTCCATGCAGCCAGGACATCATTGGCTTATCACATATCTGACCGCCCCCTATAAACATGCCCCTGTACTAGCTTGATGACCCCCTGATGCTGACCAGTGGACCTGGGCACACCCTCACACCCTCTCCGAACTGCCCGCAATTGCCTCCAGGAGCTACCCTCCCAGTATGAGCTCACACCAGCTTAGATTTTCTTCCCACATACCTAATTAGAAATTGGGAGTTCCCTCAAAATAAAGAATAGAACAGAAGCAAGAACAGCATCTATACAAGCCAAACGAATAGTTATGTGGCTGTTACTTAAAGTTTACTTACCGGTACTTTCCAACGTTAATCGGTTTAATTCTTTAAAGGTGGTACTCTGGAACAGATATCCTATGTTGAGACCCCACCTCATTGTCCAGGGTTAAATACGACACTCTAATTGTATAATAACTATCATGAACTATTACCGGTGTTATTTCCTTGCAGGTCGAGCACCCCCTCATATTTGACCTTCTCACCCTTTGACCCCCATGACCCTTGGAGGTTAACAGTGGCCAGACACCTGTTGTACACTGACCATGGCCGAGCAGAACCATGAGCAGCTCACCATACGATCCAGTAAATGGGCACACCTAACCCTTTAAGGACCACAAAGTGCATTGATTGCATTATCTCCTTTGCCGTCCCGATGCAATCATGTAGCCCTGGCGAGGCTACTCACCAGGGTTGCATGGCTGCATCATGCCAACACTATATAATGAGGTTGCTACACTGAAGGGCCGACATGATGCCTGAATGCAGGCCTGGCGAGTAAGGCCTGGCGAGTAAGGGCAGAGCGTATTACAGCACTATGCGGCCCATAAAAGGCTAGTGATGGGTCTGCAGGGCAGGTCACTGCACCAGACAACCCATCTTACCATACTTAGCCCCCTGTCCAACAAAAAGTATATTCCAGGTTGACTCCTTATACCTTGACCCTATCTAGACATTTTTCATGTTGAGGAATTTCGGTATTTCTATATAAAGAGGTGAATAAAGTAGGGGTGAGAGCAAGTAGTTGAGAGAGACAGGCAGACAGACAGACTGACAGAGAAAAGATAGGTCGCAGGACAAGATATGAAAGGAGGCTAATTCCTTGTCAATTCAACCAGAGGCTCCGGGATAACCATCTCCAATTTCTATGTTAATTTTTTCTGATTGCCACTATGTGGAATTTCTACTTGAAAATTTGGAGGGACACATAGGGCAAACAGAAATTCACATGGGAATTAGAGAATCACCCGGGAAGATTAACAAACAAAAACACACAAGAAAAACAAGTAACATATGTATCAGGGAGTTAGGAAGGTAACTTCAGTCAGTAAAAAGCCTAACACAGAATAGATTTAAAAAGTCACATATAACATATGGAGTTGGGAATGCAACTTTATTCAGTTGAAAAAAAGTAGATCACACAGGACGAGGGTATAGTACAGCAGCGTTGAGATGAGGGAGCTGTGGTGTAATTCAGGGGACAGTATGGGGCTGGGAGAGTGTTGGTGAGATTGTAGGGTGGCCTGGAGGCTGGTAGCTACAGTGTGGTAGTGGTAGTAGTAGGGGGAAGGGTGGCAGCTGCAGTGGGCTCTAATGGCGGTCCCACAAGACAGACTGACCAACCTCCAGAGGTCAATGATGCATTCCCTGATCGACTCGATCGATGCTTTCCGGAGTCTCCGCAGACCAAAATGCCTCTGTTTAGACCCTACCCCTCCCTTACGCCGTCCCCCCCCCCCAAAGCCCAACCACAAACAGCCCCAACACCCACACCCACACCCACACCCACACCCACACCCACACCCACACCCACACCCACACCCACACCCACACCCACACCCACATCCACCCACACATCCAAGACCTACCCCCGCCCCCTTCACACTATCGTGACGACAAGGTCATATTCCACGACCTCTGTGGGCATACAATGTGTGGCACCACTCATTGAATAAACTGCGCATGCGTGGTCGATTATAGTCAAGGATTAAAATTGTATAGCTGACACTGTATAGCTAAGCGGGTGAGGGGGTATAGGAAAGAGTGTTGGCATTATGAAAATGAATAACCTTATGTGTTAAGGGAGTGAGGTGAGAGTTATGGGGAGATAGATACAGAGGCATACAACAAGGCGGGAGGATGGGAAAAGGAAGGGAGGTAGGATGGGAACTATGAGAGAAATATGTATAGGCCATGAGGGGGGGGGGTGGGATTCAATCTAGTCGGTATTCAATTGTAGACAAAGTTCCACACCTATAGGATACATTTCCATCTATCTTCACTTGAGGATGTAATCAGCTTAGAACGTTGATGATACATATATATACATGCACAAGGAGCTAGGACCATGGCATGCACTTTCGGGCGCAAGCATTTGATGAGAGATTGTATCTGTCACTTGAAAAAAAGAAGGAAATACCAAATTATTGGCATACTTGATGTTAATGCAATATTATGTGCGTGGGAATATGTCACTTTGTCTGTGGTATAGAGAAGAGGATTATGTTGGCTGGAGTGGGGGCTGGGATGGGGATGGTGCCTGGGCCTTTGGTAGGCGGCGGCGGTGGTGGGAGAGGTCGAGGGCAGCGGCACTCTCCACGCTTTATGAATCAGTTAGCATGACACTGTTGCCACATTTGACGCCAATTTCGCCACCGACGGCCCACCGCCCCCAGCCTGACTTGAGTGTTTGGCAATCAATAGGAATACCAGATCGCTTTGCAGGGCTCAGAGCATTGGCTGCCGAGGGGACCAAATCCAGTTATTTCAGTCTAAATAACAGAGAGATAAAAGACAGGCGCAATGCTAAATGGTGCCGTGAGTTATTGGTCTATTATGGATCATTAAGCAGGTTATTGGGGAGATAAGCCTTCTGGAATCTATTTTATTTGTCTCCCTTTTTTGGTGGAGATAGGACTCTGTTTGCAATGAATCCTGTCCGTTTTCACAGTAATAGGATGACAGCTGATTCTGGTTCAAGTAGTATGCATGTAGGAAAATGCTGTGGCTAGAATACCTTCTTCATGCTATATGATAAAAAGATCCCTCACAGTCATGTTGTTTCTTAATCCTTATGCTGATTCTGGTTCAAGCAGTATGCATGTAGGCGAATGCTAGGCACGAAACAGCCAGACTACCATCCTATTGCCATTTCGTCCCGATGACGACGACAACAAATTTATAAGCAGAGGTGCGTTTCTTATAATATGATGTGAAAATATCGGATAGATAGGTATTTCCTTAAGATCTTATGCCTAAAAAGTACCCAAGAATCGACTGAAAGAGTGCATCACTTCACCGTCGTGTCTATCTGCCCTTCTCTTCCTTCTCTCTGTCTCTGCCTTCATCTCTGCCTCTTCCCCTCTGTCCCTCTCGCTGAATTTCATGCCTGCATGTGTCCCTTAATCCATTAGCTCCCTCTTTTCAACCTGTAGTATATACCACGTGTCTGTTTGACCTGTTTGCCTTTGTTGGTGTATCAATTTGTCAGGACAGATATCTACAATGCTCACAAGAAAATATAAAAAAGAAACAGCCACCACAGCAGAACAACCGACACTGCCTTGTGGTAAGTACTTATATTACACATAGGGAGGCATTCTTCATCAAGTTAAATTTATAGTTATGTATGAGCCTGTAAAGTCACCACGAGGACAAATTGATGGTTCTCATCAGCATCTCTATGTATACATATACGGTGTCTACTAGTATATAAGTCCTGCATGTAGTGGACAAAATGCAAGGAACGGTAATAAGTATTGTATGGCATGAGGGAGGATAATAGGTAATCTCATGCTGCCATTTCCCGTTGAATGGCAAGTATGCTATACTAAGTTTATGCCAATAAAAAAGGCTGAAACAATGGAAAATGGAATATCATGCATCGATATTTTAAATTCACTTAGCGTTCCGAAAATAAACTGCACAATTGAAGTGTCTTGCCTGTATCCTCGCCCAATGGTATCCTGAATCTAGAATAATGTTATACAATACGCCCTCAGAATGAATGTAGCTTTTGGGCAGGTGAGGCGGACTAAACCCAAATGGGGTCGGACAGTCAGACCCACTGGGCATAACAGATATGTCCGGCTTGACACTGCTGGACATGTTAGATAGGACAGTGGCACAATACTAGCAATTGCTTCTGACAATCAGGCGACATTTCTTTTTGAAATAGCCAGGGTATCAATATCAGGCTGTTACAGTTATAACAGACTTAGACTGCAACACATTTCCAATTTAAATCACTGGATGACAACAGCATGATTATGCCGCATGGTTTACCAATAGTACAGAATGGATCAATGTGGTGTAACTGAAGGGAGTTTGTATCTTTATGTAGAATTTAATATAATTATAGGGTCAATTGCCATTTAATTATTGTGGTGGTTGTCCATTGTGTCTCTTGCTCAACAACATCAAGGATGGAGACCACCTTAATGAGCAGCATTGTACGATAAAGTCCAAGTTTAATTGCAGCCATTTAATTATTTGGTTTTACCTGAGTTTAGAGTTTTACCTATTTATTGGCAATGAGGTGGTATTATTTAGATCAACTAGATTGGTAGTTAAGTTATTTGTACAGACGAGTTATGAATATCGCAAATAATGTAGGTATGATTTAAACAACGCCAGCTCGTATGATTATTTATTTCTAGAAAATCATGCTGTAGCTACATTATGTTAAAACCAAAATAAAAGACTCAGCATTCATGACCGAATTATAAGCTTTACACATGACATCTTTAGTAAACCCGCACCAAAAAGCCGATATGGGCATAGATGGATTTAATTCGGGTAATTTATGATGAATTGACGGCCGCCGCCATTGGTTAACTAGAGCAATAGTTTTGGGTTGATTAGACCTATATAGAACAATTACTATCGATAGAAACCAGCCCTATTTGTGTTGTGCCCTTTATGGGAGGATGCACCTATATATAATGGATGGTATTCTAGAAAGCAGTATCTCAGCCGTGTACTTGTATATTAATATTTTGTCATTGATATGTATTTGTAAATTCCACCTTTCATACTCAGTAGGATTAACAACCTAGCTAGCCCCATTACCATTTAGAAGCGAGGTCTGAACATGAACATACAGCGCAGAATGGCCTACAGCGTTCGGGCAATTATTTGGCCATATAATTAATGCATTATTTACCTTGCAGTGAGGTAATACAGCACCACTGTCAGTTTATTGCGTAATGCACCCCTTGTATAGCATTGCATGATGTAGACTAATTACTCATAAATAAACACAGTGCATCATAGTCTGACATAATAAAGTAGTCAGGATATCCATATGTCATTGATTTATTTAACAATAATACTACATGTATTAGGTAGTATCTAATGATGATTAATTTACTGTTTTTAAGGAGTCGCACATCTTTGGCTTTGTTGTAACTGAACATGTGCATGTACCAAACCCGCAATTGAGTCATAAATAGTTGACTTAACTCGCAGGCAATTGCATCAACAAGCAAATCTTAGCTCCTTTTTTCTTTTTAGAAGCTGTTAGCCCAGTTTTGCGAGGTGAGGCTGGTCTACCTGAAAGTTTGGATACACACTTCATGTTGTGGCAAAGTAGCAGATAAAACCCAGTGTAATCCATCCTGACAACAGAGGTGGGAACTGTGTTAAACTGAACTGATACTTGAAATTGAATACAGATGCTGCTGCACAATAATAAAACATACTTGGTGTTCTATATATTATGGAGATGCTTTATGCCCTCCCCCAGAAAAAAGGAAGGAAGAAAGAAAAAGAAATCTCTTTGCATATTGCATCAAATCGAGCCACAATGCACTGATAATCAAATGCCACAGTGAATTACCAAACACTTCTCTATTTCATTGCACGATCCCACACGGACCCCTGTTATGAGGAGGGGTTATTCCACACTTGATTTCTTATTGCCTTTGATAAAAAGACCTTCACGAAACATTAATTCTGAATTCAGGGATTTCTGTGATTTTTAACGCTGATCCATGTCGGATCATCAACAGTTGGATGATTAATTGGGCCCCGGCGACCATGATTACTGTAAAGTGCCTGTGGCAAAATATTTTCAAACAGATATATCAGAATTGAGTTGTTTTCATAGCAATGCATCATTTCTTATCTCTTATGCAATACATCAAAAACCCTGGCTACTAAAAAGAGGATCCTGACTAATTGCAAATCTGTGTAAATGTTACTAATTTCTTGAGGGATGGAAACGGGAAAATAGCAATTATAACAAGTCAATTGATTGATTGAAGACATTAATATTGTATTCATGATCTCTGATTAAACAATATTTAATCACTTATATAATTTCACTAATTTGTAACATGATCGTTTACTCGTATTAATGATCATGAATCTTTCTAGAAAAAAAACCTTCGCTCCAATAAATTCATTTTGTTGCAAACGCATTTTTGTGTGGGTAATAATTATATATATCAAGGAGTTCGCTCAGAGGTGGTATACTGCAAACGATTGGTCTTTGTCACGTTGTTCTATATATATGTGAGCAGGCAAGCAGAAAGGGGTATCCCCGCGGGATTAGTACCAATTTTAGCCACCAGGGGGCTCCACCATGGCCTAAATTGGAAGAATCAGGCTAATATTTGTTTTTTGGTACTTTTTTCTGGAGAATTCAGTAGTTCTATACAAAACATTCCATTTTTAGTGAAAAGCTTCCTTATTTGGAATGCAAAAAGAATGTTTTAGAGCCTAAATGAGTGTCTTTGTTGATATGTGTTGCCATGGAAACATGATTTTCATTCCAAATACAGAAAATAAAGAAGGCCATTGATAGAATGATTCACAAGGATTACTATGGTCAAAACAGAATGAAATTATCATTTCTACATCAAAAGCTATGGCCTATCGGAGGAAAATGTATGATCATTTTCTAATTATTCTAATTATGCTAATCAGATAGAGATAATTATCTTGGAAACTAAGAGACTTAGAGCTAATTGGGGGTTTGGACAGGGCCATGCCCACCCATATTCATATAGCCATTTCTCAAAAACTAGAAATGATATCGTCTTGTGTAATGTATCAATGGAAAGCTTATGATATCAATTTTAAAGTTGACATTTTCGTCGGATATCCCTTTCCCCTTTCCTGTACACATATCCTGACTGTCCTACCTAGGTACTTACGCCTCTTTCTTTTTTCTCTGTCTCTACCTCTGGCTCTGTCTCTCTATCTCTGTCTCTCTAACTCTCTGTTTAGTTCTCTCTGCCGCCGTCTACGTATTCCTATACTATGATGCATCTGTGTCTCCCTTCCTTCTTCTGATATCGCAAGCCCGGACCACAAAGTCCCTTCCTCTTCCCTGCCATAAATGTCCCCTCTCCTGCCCCCCCCCCCCCACCGTATCTGCCCCCCCCCCCCTAACCCACCTCCCCACCCCCACCCCCATTTGTTCATATCTCCCCCTGAGTCGCCTCTCTCCCCATCCCCCCTCCCTCCCTCCCTCGTCAGTAGCACTACAAGTAACTTCTCCCCCTTGCCTCTCATTCACCAGCGCCGTGTGTGGTGGCTGTATTGGGCGGGTCTGAAGAGGACTAGTGGCGGAGACAGATTGGTGTCCCAACCCGAGCCCTGGCTGCCCGCCTGCTGTATGTTTACCTGGTTAAACACACCCAAAACGCAGCACGTCGATAACAATTAGAGACACGCACCCTGCCCCCCTATACGTCTGGCTCCGGTTGGGGCATGTGAGCTGCTCGCTGATTGGCTGAGATGCTCACTTCCGGGAGATTCAATTGCTCGACGGTGAGCATTTCAATTTGACGTCGTCTCAACGCCACCGCAGCGACGATCGAGAGGTCTGAGGGGGAAAGGGGGCTGTGGTGAGGGGTGGGACTGGGTGGGAGGTTTGGTTGGTGGTGGTGGAGGGGGGGGGGGTGGATGGATGGGTCTAGGAGATAGTAGGGGGGGGGCAAGGGGTATGGAGTAGGAGAACGTTGGGGCGGTATTACAGGACAGAGATGGCAGTGGAGACAAGCAGGGTAGTTGTAGAGAAAGAAAGTTGCACAGGAGAGACTGCTGTTCTAGGGAGAAATTGTCAGGGGCAGGAGCAGACTTACGGACAGGTGTCAGCAGCCAAGCATAAAAGATGATCCCCGCGTCCTGAGAGATCATAGCATTTAGGAATTATATCATTTTGAAAAATAGAAAACACATTCAATAAACATTCATGAATTTCCTGCTGAACAGCAGAAATTGTTTTACCTTCTGGACCAAGTTCTAGAAATCCGTTTAGGACTCTTGTAAGACCGAGAAAGAGGTGTTCTCCCTAAATTGCATCTCCCTAAATTGCATCGCAAGATGACCGGGACTTGTGGTATGATATGTGATAAGGGTATAAGAGGACCCCTTTCACATAGATACCTACTGGTAGTCACATTATATAGACACATCATTATATTACCAACGCTAGTAGAAGGGAACCAGATATGACATCATAACCAAGCACATGACTTACTGCAATATCCCCAGTATTATGTTTCCATCAAGCCCGCCCTACCCTCCCACATACAAATCATTACTTTCTACCTCTATATATATTCGTGTACAGGTGGTGATATAGGCATATTCTTACCACGTCTCCTAACGGTATTTGAATGGTTCAGGGTGGTTGGTTTAGGGTCAAACTAAATGCAGCCTCATGGGAAAGCAGTGCAGATAGAGCAACATATTGAATGTCTCTAGGCAGGGCTTTACTATTGTATCAGCCCCATTGTCTCTGTGTGGCTACACTGTGTCCGCGGGCTGGGAGGGATCAGTGCTAGTTCGACCTGCATGTTACATCGATCCACTAGTGCTAGACTATGCCCTTGACCCGCCCCCTCCCACCCCACTGCTATCCCCACACCTTAACCCCCCCCCTCCACCCATTCACAATGCCCTCATAATACCACTACCAGAAACACACACACTGTAGACAGAGCGAGGGTATGTCACACTGTTAGAAGTAAATGTAGCTAGGGAGTTTAATCCGCTGCAATTTTACAGTGTGTGTGTATACTTAAATGTGTGTGTGGGGTTGGGGGCGGGGTAAGGATAATGGTGTACAGAGCGATTGGAGGGATAGTGGGTGCATGGTACTAAGATATAGGGATATTACAACAACAATTGCTCTGATGCAAGATGGGGAGGAGAAGTATAATAATGGTTTAAAGGGTATTCCGTCCTCATTTACACACATACCTGAATCAATTCTATCCCGCAATATCCCTCCGAAAACTCTCCTTTGCTATTTGCAAATAATTCCCAAAATATTGCCTAGATTAGGCTTGCTTGTCTTACCCTGAAACTTCTCCCAACTTGTCCATCAAGGTTTCTCACCCCCCCCCCCCCCGCACCCACCAAGCTTCCACAGAAAGCCTACTTCCCCAGCTAGCTATTAAACCAGCAGCCCCATCACTTCTACCTAGCCAGACACCAGACCGCCATGCGACATTTTAAACTCTCTTATTGTACCCAGTGCTATAGACTTAGAGGCGGAAATATTGGTACCCCTGCAGCGACAATCGGAATGGAGTCGGGACAGGTATTCAGCCCTATAAATAGAGGCGGTGGGGGTTTAAGCCGGTCGTCCCCTGACCGATGGAATGATGTTTGTCTGCTTTTATTTGAAAGTGATTTATGTGGGTTGATAAAACAATTACCAAAAGGAATGCAACGCACATACTTAACTATGCTGGGTTTGTGCATTACCTTTGTAAGTGTAGTAAAACGCATGTAAAAGGAAAAAAATACGACCGACGAACACCGTTCCATCGGCCAGTGGACGACCGGCTTTAGATCTACTATTTGTTATTGTTCGCAGCGACTTTACTATATCCCCTTTTCCCTCCCTTCCTTGTGGTAATGCCTCTATATTCTTTCCCTCCCATATTCTCTCTCTGCGTTCCCAGCAGCCATCCTTATTCTGTTCTCCCTCCATCACCCTTACCCCGGGATCAGGACGCTCCAGCCGGAAGTCTTCTGCGCATGACAGGAAGACGTATGCGGTGTATTGATCACATTAGAAGGCGCGTCAAGAACACGTCATCTACGTCAACAACCCAGACATTGACGACGTTGACGACCGGTCGGTCATCCAAGCCTCTCCGGGGTCTAGCCAGGAGCAGAGCCTCAAAACAACCATCACAACAGCCGTATTTTCTAACTTGAGATGGGATTCAAGGAATGAGTCCCGCCTTGGTCAGACACTCTCATATTACCACCACAATGGGCATTGTGTCATTATAATTACCATACGTATTTACAGGGAAATCTGGCTAACAATGATGCATGTGCTGTTATAATTAGTCACTTTCAGATATGACGCCCCCCCCCCCCCAAAAAAAAAAAATTGAAAAAAAATTCGCTATTCATTATCTTAGGCAAACAGAACTTTGAACGGAAAACAATTATTTTACCAGTATCATCATTACCTAAATTGAACAAATAACGCTACGTACGACCAATGTTAATTTGTCTATCCCATCTGCTTTTGCTTGCTGAATAATTCCATACCATTCCTAACACCACACTTGGCAACACAACACATATTACTTTTCTTGCCACTTCACTTTTAACATACACAAGAGCTAGTCAACTAGAACCAATAATGCTGTCAAAATACACCAACCATCCAAAGTCACCCCTCACCACAACTCATCACCCCTCACCACCCCTAATCACCCCTCACCACCACTCATCACCCCTGATCACCCCTCACCACCCTTCACCACCCCTCACCACCCCTCACCACCCCTCACCGCCCCTCACCGCCCCTCACTACCCCTCACCAACCCCTCACCACCCCTCACCACCCCTCACTAACCCTCACCACCTCTCACCACCCCTCACCGCCCCTCGTCACCCCTCACCACCTCTCACCACCCCTCACCACCCCTCACCACCCCTCACCACCCCTCACCACCTCTCACCACCCTCACCACCCTCACCACCCCTCACCACCCCTCACCACCCCTCACTACCCCTCACCACCTCTCACCACCCCTCACTACCCCTCACCACACCTCACCACCTCTCACCACCCCTTATCACCCCTCACCACCCCTCACCACCCCTCACCACCCCTCACCACCCCTCACTACCCCTCACCACCTCTCACCACTCCTCACCGCCCCTCACCGCCCCTCACCACCCCTCACCACCTCTCACTACCCCTCACCACCTCTCACCACTCCTCACCGCCCCTCATCGCCCCTCACTACCCTCACCACCCCTCACCACCACCTATCAGCCCTCACCACCTCTCACCACACCTCACCACCCTCACCACCCTCACCACCCCTCACCGCCCCTCACCACCCCTCACCACCCCTCACCACCTCTCACCACCCCTCACCACCCCTCACCACCCCTCACCACCCCTCACCACCCCTCACCACCCCTCACCACCCTCACCACCCTCACCACCCCTCACCACCCCTCACTACCCCTCACTACCCCTCACCACCCCTCACCACCCCTCACCACCCCTCACCGCCCCTCACTACCCCTGATCACCCTGATCACCCCTCACCACCTTTATCACATCACCTCATCCTCTCTCCTCACATTGCCCCACCCCTCACCTCTGCTCATCACACCACACTACACCACCCAACACCACACCACACCACACTACACCACCCACTACCACGCCACACCTCATGTCGCTACACCTCACCACATCACAGTCCTACCACACCACCCCCAACGCATTACCCCCCCCCCCCCAGCAGGCACAAAACATTGAATCAACATTGACAGATGGTTGTCAATGTCGATTCAATGTCGATTCAACGTTGAACCGAATTTTGTGCCTACTGGGCATGCCTGTTCCTACCCCCAAATAAAAGATTGCTTCATATGTGACATCTCACAACACATTACTACATATCCCAACACATCACCACCTCTCTCCATAGTTACCCCAACCCCTCACCACCCTCGTCACCACTGTCATCTCATCAGCTCACCCACAACCATAACCATTACAAAAAAAGTATTGAAAAGCACACTGTCAACTCACAAGCTTCACCTCACCCCCCTCCCACCCCACCCCCAACACCAACCATCACTTTGAAACACCAACACCCCAAACCACCACCCTTGCTCACCGCCTGTCGCAGTCAAACAACTTCCCATATTAAACCCCAACCAGCAGTACAATGTAAACGTCCCACCCTGGTCTGGGCCTCTATACACACCCCGGCTGGGGCTATAATCGCCTGGTAGCAGGGCACACAAAGCGACGCCACGCTGGCCTTTAATAATCAATAAAGCACAGATCTTGCAGGGGTGGTAGCGAGCTGCTCGGCAACTGAGAAAGGCTGACCTCTTCAAGCCGGCGAGCAGCTCTTGGCAATGGACGTATAGTGCCCCACCCCCATCCCAGTCCTGCCAAGCCTATTAGTCGGCAAAGCTAAAGCGTTTGTCGCTGGTGGTGGCCAGCGCTGTACAGAGTATGTGTCTGACCGTCCTGGGACGCCTGTATGAGTGTCGGGGCTGGCAGTGAGCAGTCAACTCAGAATATGAGCAGTTGAATCACTCTGAGCAGATGAGTCAGAATATATTATGAGCAGTTGAGTTACACTCTGAGCAGATGAGTCAGAATATATATTATGAGCAGTTGGGTTACTCTGAGCGGATGAGTCAGAATATAATTATGAGCAGTTGAGTTACACACTGAGCAGATGAGTCAGAATATAATTATGAGCAGTTGGGTTACACACTGAGCAGATGAGTCAGAATATATTATGAACAGTTGAGTTACACACTGAGCAGATGAGTCAGAATATATTACGAGCAGTTGGGTTACACACTGAGCAGATGAGTCAAAATATATTACGAGCAGTTGAGTTACACACTGAGCAGATGAGTCAGAATATATTATGAGCAGTTGAGTTACACACTGAGCAGATGAGTCAGAAAATATTATGAGCATTTGGGTTACACTCTGAGCGGATGAGTCCGAATATATTATATCATTATGAGCAGATATATTATCATGAGCAGTTGAATTACACCCCGAGCGGATGAGTCAGAATATATTATATTATTATGAGCAGTAATATTATCATGAGCAGTTGAGTTACACCCCAAGCGGATGAGTCAGAATATATTATGAGCAGTTGGGTTACACTCTGAGCGGATGAGTCAGAATATATCATATTATTATGAGCAGTTATATTATCATGAGCAGTTGAGTTACACCCTGAGCTGATGAGTCAGAATATGAGCAGTTGCATCAGAATATGAGCAGTTTGGTTGTATTCTGAGAAATGAGTCTGAATATGAGTGGTCGAGACGGGTCCGAAGACAAGCGGTTGCATCAGAATTAAATTCCCCAGTGCCATTATCTTTGAGTATTCTAGTCTTATTTTATAATCTAAAAGTATGCTTCATAATTTTGAAATCAATTATGCTGATGCCTGAATCAAATTGGAGATACCAACTGTTGGACCTTTATGGTATGTGTCTCTATATTCAAAATGTACTGTCATAAAGGTTATTCGCATCATAGTATTAGTAGTTGGTGGCACATACTATAGTAGGTGTGGTCAATGGGGTGGGTTAGTGATCCCCACTTCATTAACTGAACTTTGTTAATAAATATCACATATTGGGCTCTGGGCCTCCACACATACTGCTCTTTATGTACAACACTGACTCCCACTCAACAAGCTACCATCCTAGTTATAGAGTTCTCTATGTGCATGTACATATACACGCATCCCTATATTGCTACCCTTACCCTCCTCACTCTCACCATCCCATACATTCACCCATAACTTTCACACTCCATCGCTATCCACTCTCCACCCAGGGGCATTCTCCCCCTACCCTCTGCTAACCTAGCCCCCACTGGCCTGCCCAGGACGCACAGCGATAAGTGCCCCCTTTACGTGAGGATACTATTGATGCCAACTCCGTCCTGCATAACCCCACTCCTTCCTCTATCTAGCCACTACACCATCCCCTCACGCTAGCCATCACAGCTACAGCCAGCCTTCAGCCTCCACCACCCTCACAGCTACAGCCTCCCTCACTACACACCACCCTCACAGCTACAGCTACCCCTCACCACATACCACCCTCACAGCTACAGATGCCCCTCACCACATACCACCCTCGCAGCTACAGCTACCCCTCACCACATACCACCCTCACAGCTACAGCTACCCCTCACCACATACCACCCTCGCAGCTACAGTCACGCCTCACCACACACCACCCTCACAGCTACAGTCACCCTCACCACACAACACCCTCACAGCTACAGCCATCCCCCACCACACACCACCCTCACAGCTACAGGCACCCTCACCACATACCACCCTCACAGCTACAGTCACCCCCCACCACACCACACCCTCACAGCTACAGTCACCCTCACCACACACCACCCTCACAGCTACAGATGCCCCTCACCACACACCACACTCACAGCTACAGTCACCCCTCACCACACACCACCCTCACAGCTACAGACACCCTCACTACACACCACCCTCACAGCTACAGGCACCCTCACCACACACCACCCTCACAGCTACAGACACCCTCAACACACACCACCCTCACAGCTACAGTCACCCCTCACCACACACCACCCTCACAGCTTAGCTACAGATGCCCCTCACCACACACCACCCTCACAGCTACAGGCACCCTCACCACACACCACCCCAACAGCTACAGTCTCTCCTTACTATCCAACAGAACTATTCGCCGCCATTAGCAATACTTGAGGGCCTCCATGTTAAGTTTTGTGTTGCGCTGGGCTAGAACTGGAATCCCATTCAGAACAGGTGACGAACTTAGGTCATTTGACACATGACGAGTAAAGGGTCGCGATAACTATTATACAAGAAATCCTGCGTAAATCTATACAGCAGTATATTGTATGGAAATATCACCTATTGATGCTCACAAGTGCTCTCACCAATTGAGAATATTGATGAACGTCTCATTATAACGACTGAAAGATCTGTTCTGAAAAAGCATCCAGATCTACTACCTAGGAGTATTATGACGATGGATGTGTACTTCTAGCTACAAGTGGCATTACATTTTGTTAGTATAGGTTGGTTTATTATGTCCCTTTCAGAGTATAAAGAGGCGTGTTCAGTATTTATCCCCCTCTCTCTCACTCTACCTCTCGCTTTCCTAACCCACATTCCATGTACCTCTCTTTATCTTCTCCGATCCTTTAAAATTGATCTCCATTTAGTTTTAAACTTTGTATCGGTAAGATTAGGGATCCGGGTCCCATGAGATGTGGGCTTCATCCTTCAGCCCCATTCATCCCCTTCACCACCCCCTCCCTATGGTTATGGGTATGCACCTCATGTGCTGGAGGATAAACCCTGGAGGTTTAAGTCCCACAGGAGGCCTGCACCTTCCGACCACCTCCTCCACCCTCCTTTTGAATATACATGTATGTAGTATAGCTTAATTCTCCACCCTTCCTCCAGTCAGTTGGCCAGTGCACCCCCTCCATGGTAGACTACCAGTGATTGCCGGGCAGCAGTGGAGGTACCCACTGGAGTAGTAGAAGTAGGAACAGGAGTAGGAGGAATAGAGCACATCCCCTAACACCACCCCTCACATACATACCACTGATTGGATTGCTCCATACCACAACTACTAATTACCAGGACCAGGGCAATTACATTAGTCAGCCGCTGCCGCCGCCTCTACCCCAGGAGGACTGGAGCACTGGGGTCTGTGGATACCCTATACCACTGAGGGTCCATGAGGAGGTGTGAGCCCCGCCCTGGATGGCTCCAGTACCCTACAGAAGGACAACCCCCTCCCCCCTCACACCGTCACCTGCACATACCTCAGCAGCGCCGTGGCTACTGGAGGAGGTAGGCCTGGGAATGCCTCAGACGAGGGGATATTATTACTAACGCCCACAGACTCTCCCGTCGCCTCCTGGGCTGCCAGTGCTTTGACCTTGACTGGAGGGGCTTGAGGGAGACCATACCCTAGAGGGTCTTTGATGCACGGGAGCTTGCACAAATAAAGGTGATGTCCTGTCGTCAATGTCTGCGCTGTGTCCATGTTCTCTCTATTGACGAGATTAAGGCAGGAAATTAATCACCCAGTGATCATGCTAATCAACTTTATTAATGACTTGCTTTGCGTAATGTGTACATCTGTGCCATATTAGAAGAGAATAAGGGATACATGTGTACTTTATGCTGCCTAATAAAGACATAAAGGCTAACAATATCATGGACATAGAAGAGATAATACATCTTGATTATTACAGGTCCAACACAGAAAAAGTATCCTTCTGGTCATCGCACACTCTTTCTTCAATGAACTAATGGGTTAGATGTCAATACTACTACTGCTACTGCTGCTATCGCCTACTAACCCTACTCAACTGTAGCAAGCTACCAATGCAACTGTAGCAAGCTACCATTACAGCGGTCAGTATCAAACACAGTCACTGTTACTGCCTCTGCTACTACTTCTGCTACTACTTCTACTACTAATACTGCCACTGCAATCACTAATATTGATACCTACATTGGGACATTACTATCAGTACATTTTTTCATCCCCCTTCGTTGAGAATTCATGCCAGCGTCACGCTGGTTTGGGGGGAAGGTGTGAGTAGTGGAATGAATCGGTGGTGCATGCGGCGAGCCGTGGAATAGAAAAGAGAGGAGGCGGTGGTGAGAAACGTATAGGGGGTGATTTCGGAGAAGGCGCTATCGTTCATCATGGTTCTAGGGTGGTGAGCAGCTCTTGATGGTGTCTCCCCCTGGAGGGGGAGCAGCTCTATTACTCAAACACGCCCATTGTGCAGTGTAGGCCCTACCTGGGGGTCTTCAACAGGGGTCTTGGAGGGACTATACCACGCGGCACATACTTATATCCCTAGAACCTGACTAGCAATGGTCACGTGCGCGTGCAGAAGGAGGGATTCGCCGGGGAGGATTTTAGATCTTGTTTCTTTCATCTTTTATGAATGTTAAAGGATTTGATGAATGTTTGAGTGCGAGAGGAGGCTGTCTGGCTGCGCATGCTCTGACTTTGTCTCTGTCGAGGCGTGTAATTGGAGTGAGCTGATTCGTGTGTAGTAGAAGGTCCTGAAAGCAGGGAACTACCAAGAGCTGCTCCGGGTTGGTGTGAACGACTCAGAGCTGCTCACACCAATGGCACTACCAATGGCACTACCATAATCAATCAACCATAACCAATAACTCAACAGCCAGCCAGCCAGCCAGTCAGTCAGTCCCAACCACAATGACACAAACTACTAGAGGAGCCCAATGAGAATCCCCTCAAAATATACAGAGGGACAGAAAGAGACGGATGTTACTAGGAAGCTATTTGGTGGGACAGCTCATAATTGCTCACTAACCATAGTGTTAATGGTGAGGGAGCTGGGAGAATGACAGACAATTGATGTGCCCATGTCTGTCAGTGCAATTTAATTACGTCACTATCAACTGCTCGGTACTTGTGAGAACTGCTCAGGTCTGACTTGAGCTGCTCCTGAAGCTTCTCTCGTCTACCTCAGACGGGGATAATGTGAGGATAAGAACATTAATTTTTAAGGACCTGTTCAAAGAAGAAGAATGGCCTCCATTATCAAATGACTTCATCGCTGTAATGGTTTGAGCATGTTTGCTATGATACAAGGCAAATAGAATATTGCAGAGAGGTTTGGGCCGAGATAGGAGACACATACATGGGTAGTATCAAGGTGTGCAGTGGATGTGCACATTTAACACCTGATACCCCATGGTGGGGGAAAGGAATTAAGAAGATCAAGAGCTAAAGGAAGGTTTTTTTAACATATATAGAGGATTAAGTATAAATCACAGCATCTAGAGGATTGAAGGGAGAGAGTGAGAAGGAGACAGACATAGGAAAAGGATGAGAAGATAGAAACGAAGGCATTGTGAGTTTGCAGTAATAGAAACCCCTGCCGCCAGTCAGGCGTGACGGGCGAGCAGCTCGGAGTACACACTAGGTCAGTAGCCGTCGTCACCACCCACTCCTCCAGTGTCTACCACACCAACTCTACCCAGGTCCATCCAGGGTGGCGCTAGCCAGTGGCCACCACCCTCCCACCCTACCGCCCTCCTCCCTGCTCACCAACTCCCCTCCAGCCCCAGCCCCAGCCCCAGCTCCAGCCGACCGCGGGAGGGAGGGATCGGGATCCAGGCGGCAGGCAGTCACTCCAGAAGCTAGCAGGCGGGTGTGTCGGCGGCGAAGGCTGTGCTCCAGCCTCTTCTACTACTGCCGACTCCCACTACTACTAGCCCTACTCCCGGCACCGGCAGTGGCCACCTAACCCTCCTCCCTCGCCGCCTGGGACACGGACCAATAGCAGGAGGGACCTGGGCGCCGCGCCATCCTCCAGTGTGTGTTGACGGTGGGGTAGTGAGAGGAGCAGCTACTGGAGGAGGAGTCCTAGGACGGCGCCAGTCACACACGGCGGGACGGGCTTCACTAGTACAAGCCGGCCCCTGGAGGTGCTGAGAGTGCGGAGGGAGGGCAACTCCTCCTGTACATACGACTACACTACAGCCGCCACGCCTTCATAGAATAGTTCACACCGTGACGACGACTCCCATACTGGCGGCATACCTACTTAGTCGGTTTTGTTGTTGCCTATACTCACCAAAAAGGGAGTTGCTCACCGCACTAACATAGGAGTCTACAACATTGCACACCCTCCCCCTTTTGGCTACCACTACTGGGCGCCAGGGGAAGGGAGGCATCCTGCGGCCCGTACACCTCCCGGTTCCACGCAGGAGTTCGTGCAGGGCCCTTTCTGCGGTCCTCCAGGCCTTTAGTAGTTCACCTACCATTCACTCCTGCACCGGCCTGGATTACCTCCACTCAAATCAACTGGGACACACTTTTATATACACACATATATATATACACATACACAGCCCAGGAGGAAGGGCCCTCTACAGTAGGAGTAGGGATATACCAAGTGCACTGACCACTGCACCAAGGAGGAGGTACCCTGGAGGAGCCGGCCCGCGCCTACACCACCACCAGCAGCAGTAGCAGTAGTAGTATTACAACAAGTAGTATACAGGATTGGGGCTTTGGTCCAGGCCACCACTACAGAGGAGTAGGGAGTCGCGGCCTGTGGCTGTGGGGCTGCTGATACTGGTGGCAAGGGGGCAGGAGTACCGGCGCCGCCTGCTTCTTCTTCTTCCTCTTACTACACTACCAATACTGGAGGAGTACTACAGGCCTTAATAAGCAGGCCCCTGGAGAAAGAAGGAAGGAAGGCATTGGTAGGCACTGGAGGCCGGGGTCAGTGCGCTCTGTGGCCGGCTGGAGTATTACTCCCGCCCGGGAGGAGTGTGGCACCACCCGCTGGTAGAGCCCAATGGTGCAGGTCCCATACCCAGGAGGAGGAGGAGGATTTTAGGCGGTACAGCGCGGGCTGGAGAGTGAGATAACCCCTGTTACAGCCCCTTCCGTGACTGGAATAAACCCCACTACTACTACTACTACCACTACCCCCAACAGAAGTATATAGAACCCCGACTACCACTAGGGCACTGTGAGAACACGGACTAAGTTATCCTTCCCCAGTAACCCAAAGGTAGGTCATTTGTCATTTCTAATCATAATCCCTTTCCCCTAATATCATTAAAATAGTTTTTCTCCCCCTCCATATATATATCATCAATATCCAATATCACATCCCCTATAGATATAAATATTGGCAATAATTCCCTTTTCTATGATATAACATAATCCTTGCTATTTTACCTACACCTCCAGTATTACCACTATGCTCATTACTCGCTGAGGTTCTTTCCCTGTAGTCATACGACCTTTGCTATAGTCCCCAGTCGATAGTATAGTGTTGCATGTCAGTTCCCATTCATACAACCAGGAGGTGCCAGACGACGGAGAAGAGTATGCAGGACAAATATGTATACAACTGCCACTCTCCTGCATTAATGCATTAGTCTAATAAATATGCAACTCTAGCGTTACCCTCCCATACGCAACTGTCAATTTGTGGTACTGCTGCAGCTCTAGGCGAATCGGATTAAATGATGTATGATGAATATTTGGGTGCTGAGTGAGCACTATGTACACATACCTCAAGAGCCAGACATAGCCTGGGAAAAGTGACCTTAGAGCACCCTGCGATGATGTCCCTTGTCGCAGATCATACCGCCGACTTTAACTTCTGCGGATTCTTGAACTGGGGATACAGCTACTATTGGAACACGACACATAAAACGCCCTTCTATGGCTTTTACATAGTATAGAAAGCCAGTACCAGGCCACGTTCTCTTAATCTTATGAGAATCAATCTGTTGAAAAGGCGAAATGATGTGTGGGGTTGGCTTGGGTCGGACACGTTAACATTGGAAGCAAGGTGGCTGACTTGGAAAGGGGAAAGAGATAAGCAGATAAGGGGCCAGGACCAGTGTCCTGGGTGTGGGTGTTGTATGGGGGGGGGGGGGCAATGGAGAGGGTGGCGAGTGGGATGGAGGGGGGATTAAGGGATTGGCTGATAGGAATGGCCTGTGATTGGGAAGGGTTGAGGGTTGTGTGGATCTGCTAAAGCTGTTATGGGTCGAGGTGAATGTAAGCTTGACGAGGGGAGCGCGGGTGAGATAGAGGATGAGGGATAAGAGAGAAAGAGAGAAGAGGGGAGGGGAGAGGAAGGGAAGAGAGGGGAAGAAAGAGAGAAGGAGGGAGAGGGCCCGACTTCTAGACAACATACACTGGGACCAGAGGACAGAGAGAAAGAAGGGAGAGACATGCATCCAGACAGATAGACAGAGACAGAGAGGCACATATGGCCGAGGAATATACCATGGACAGGGTTATGTTAAACAAAGAGGGTAATACGGAGGGAGCAGACATAGAGGTCCACTGTGAGCAGATCATGAGCAGCTAGGAGCAAATCCCTGCACGTCCTGGCTGGCACATTACATGGGCACGGTGCCTGGTTTTGATTCACAGAGGTCACTCCCCATTTACTCCTTCATCCCCCACCCACCCACCCACACACCCACCCACCACACTCACCCACACACCATACCCCCACCCAGCCACCCTACCACCCTGGAGTGGCCGACAGGGTGCTGCCCCAGCACCTATGGGACGGTACAGACACATCCCGGTGTCTGGAGGTGGCTGGTGGCTTACCAATACCGTTGAATCTGGTGCCAGGGTCCGATTCACACTGCATGGAGGTGTCTGCCTTGGCGTGTGGCCTCTGTACTTGGTCAGATTAAGAAGTGGGTCAGACCTATAGTGAACGGAGATTATATCGTCCTGGGAAAGATACCAGGGGTGAACCCCTCCCCCTTCTTTTGAATTTTCAAGATGTTTCTAATTCGTGGGTCCATTATGACATGTACAAAGGTTATTTAGATAATCATAAGGGGCTTAGAGTTAGCTAGAGGGCAATACAGATTAGAGTAGAGGTTCCCCTGTTAGCGGCTATTTCCTCAATTGGTTGTTCACACTCAGTGGTTATCTGATCAGTGGTTATCAAGACTTGAGGTGGCATGTATTTCAGGGAACACAGAATACTACATTGCAAGATGGGGAGTAGGTGATGACAGTATTAGTAAAATGACATTTATTTAACAGAAAAAAAGCGAATACAAAATATTAACGAAGGCCACCTGCGGCAACAGTTTGGTCGTCATTGGTACCATGCGGTGAAGCTTGAAGCCATGTTTCACCACCGGGTGGGCGCGTTGAAAGCAATAGTTTTCTTTCCCTAGTCCCCCTTTCCTCCACACACCTCTGGCTAGCCCACCATTCCCTCCCCGCTTTAACAGAGGTGTTGCTGGGGTCCCTCCTGCTCACCAGCACCCCCACGCCTCCAGGGTGTGGGTTGTCCTGTGAACGGTCGGCCCACATGGGGCTTTCAACTCCTGCCGTCTACCAGTGTTTGAGTCAATGTCCCCTCCCACCAATGCCCCCTCCCACCATCCACACCCCACTAACGCTCATGTTGTTCTTGCCGGGAGAGTCTCTATGACTTTGAGGTGTCCCCACCCCCTTCCACTATCACCCCCACCCGTTCTCCTTGCGTCCTCCCCACCACCCTGACTCCCAGATGTAATCAATATTTCATGATGTTGGATTACCAGGTTCCACAGACGTCATCGGCCCAACAGTAGTGAGGGTATGTCTGTATGGGGTGGGAGGGTGGGGAGGAGGAAAACCAACCCTGCCATAGCTCCACTTCATCCTGACCTTCAGCAATTCTTCTCTCTCCTACACCCTACCCCCTACCCCCTTACTGCGCTTCTCCCGACTCATGTGGCCGTCATTTAACTCCCTGCCCTCATCTCTTCACTCTCGTCATCTGTCTCCCTATACATCTACTCTTTCTACCATTTATCCCCAATCCAGACAGCCCCCCCCCCCCCAGCCCCAACCAACCACCCCCCCTCCCCATGATGTACAGAAGCACAGACTGCCCCGACCCCTGACCCCGGCCCGCAGGCCGCCTCCTACACTTGTAGTGCCCGGGGCGTCTGATGGACTACACGACCTGTGCAGACTGCTCAGGATGCCTCTCTCAATGGCCTCAGCGGTGACTTGGCCTGGGGGAGGGTGCGGTGGTGGTGGTGGTGGTGTTGAGGTTGGGGTGGGGTGGGGTGGGGTGGACAGGGGTGTGGGTCTGTGGTTGGTATAGTACGGGAAGAAAGGGCAGGGGCTCGCAAGGAATCACAGTGGGGGAGGTGAGTGAGTGAATGGTAAAGCTGGATTTGGTGAGGGTGGGGAGAAGAATCGGCTCTATTTGGATTGAGGTTGGGTCAGGAGTATATAGCTGTGTCAGACCTGGGAATGGGGGAGGCACTCATTGGCTTCGTGTACACAAGTGTTTTGGCTTCCTTCAAGAAGTAAACCAGTCTCACCCCCAACGCCCTACCCCACTTCCTATCCCCTCCCCCCTCTACAACTCCCAAGGCCTATAGCACTTCCTGGCCATATTGGCTTCCATTGAAGGAGGACCCGGCGGGGGTTTCTTTTCTCTTTAAGCCACACAGTGGCTTCTTCCCCAAACCTATAAAGTGGCTTCCTTTAAGCGAGTCCCGCCCTTCCCGGGATATAAAGAAAGCAATAGAGAATAACAAAAAAAGGCAAGGGGAGAAAGGGAGGGAAAAAAAGCAGACAAGAAGCAGAAAGAAAGACGGCACCATATGGAAGCCACCGGAAGCTCACGTTTCAGGCCTCCTTTTGAAACCCGCAATAGGTTCCTATTCAGAAGCCATGATATGGCTTCTACGATAAGGAGGCCGCCGCGTTTTTCTAGACCCACAACACCCCATATGGCTCCAGGGAGTGCAAATACCATTAGAAAAGCAGACAAACCAACCACATTGACTCCCCCTAGCGTCCAGCCCCATGCTCCCCTGCGTCCCACCCCAGCCGTCATCATTCCTTACTCAAACAAACACGGGCGGGGGCCACCATAATGGGCGCTAAAGTCATCCCTTCCACAACCGAAACCAACTCCTCTCCCCAAACAGGCGGTTGCTAGGCGCCACAACCAAAGATAACCCGAGAAGCAGGGGCTAAACACTTAGGCCTGCGTTGCCATGCTGGATCGATTCGCTGAATTAACACCCCCCTTTTGTCAGCAGTGGCGCCAACGCGAGCCTAGCGGAGAGGTGAGGAACAATCGGTGGCGGCATACACAGTTAATCAGATACTAAGGTCCCTATATCCCCCATAGAGCCCAGTGCTGACCACTACAGATGCATATAAGGCTTTATATCTACACACCCCGCCCCGTAAAGCCACTTGAGGGACCCCTTTGTCTCTGGGTAGGCATTCTCTTAGAAGCTTTCATTGGATACACCCAACGCAAATATTGATGGTGGGACTGGTATGCATGAGGTGAGGGACTCAGAGCACGTTGGAGCAGGTTACGTAGAGCACCTATACACAGCACGGTGGTAGGCAGGGTGGAACTATTAGAGGGGTTAGAAGGGAGGTTGCGGGATGGGGATTGGGTGGGGGTATAACCCTATAGCGTCGGTATGGTAGTGTAATAGTGGTTGATTATAGTCGTCATGATTATAGGGACCTGACAAGAAAATATCATAGGGGAGATTGATATCGGGCAATATAGCCGTCAGGGGGTTATGTTACTGGGTGCATGGCCTTACACAATTACCATGGAATAAACTGATTTATATATTCTGCAATACACAATAAAAAAATTGAGGCGGCTTTCTTTTGACGAGGACGTTCACACTTTTTTGACGAACAGACCAACCCGTCACAATCCTAATTGTGAGGTTGAGTCAAATTATTCATCAAGGTCATTGGATATACCTAATGGCCACTCCAATTCTTGTAAGCTAGAATGCATAGAGAGACATCTCACCATCGCCTGCTAAATTCTCCGCAGTGGAGATTATTCTTAGTAGGGACCCCCCCCCCCCCCCCCCAGAAGGTGTTGATTACACGGATGCACTTCTCGCTGTATTTGGAACTTGCAAAATGTTCTGACTGAAACTATTTGAATTGATAATGGTACCAGGTAATTTCTTTATGGAGAGTAAAAGCAGTGTATAATCTGATATCAAACATGTGTTGATTATACTTGATGAGGGTGGTTTAACACAACTACTGTATAGTGGGCGTAATGGCAACAGATACATGTTAATACAAATAGCTAATGATACCGAGAACGAGACTCCAACCATCTCCAAGGCCCCGTCTTACTAGACTCCATACCGCCCTCCTCCTCGCATCCAGCACAAGTCTTCACAGCGGTCAGCAATCATATGCCAGTTATTCAAGGTGGATTCTAGCTCCTGATTCCCGCCCATCGACCCGCATCGACCACTACTAAAGGTGACAAAAGGCAGCTACCAAGGGGCACCATACTCCTTTGTGGCCAGCCCCCACCACGCCGCCTGGTGGCCGTGGGGGCTGGCTACTTCCGGTGACAATCCCCAGACGCCCATGCGGCCCTGCTGCAGTATAGGGTCGGCAGCAGCGGCCCGTGTCTATAGTGGTGGTTGTTACTCATCTGGCTGGTTAATCTACTGGTAGGTGGGACATCTAGGCAGCATTAGCTCCATTTTGTTAAAGATCCACCAAGGTAGAGATGCACATAGTTATGAGTTCTTCTTTTACACAGGGGCGTGGCAAGGAGGTTTAAAGTGTGTGTAAGGGGGGGGGGGGCTAACAAAGGCCACCTTTGGCAACAGTTTGGTCGTCATTGGCACCATGCGGTGAAGCTTGAACCCAAGGGGGGTTTCTGACAATTTTGATATTTTTTCGTCTTGACCTTTTAATTTTGACCCTTTTTAAGGATTGGTTAAAGTGGGATAGAAATGCCCCCCCCCCCTGGTTGCCACGCCCCTGTTCTCCAAAGGCACTTGGCAGACTCATCTGGTTCCCAGAAGAAAATACGGGAGGGGGGTGCCACAAGAAATCCACTGAACCCCTGTTGTTCACACAAAAGCCCCTTCTGCCTCATCAGGTAGGTTGACACTACATGGACTCTTTCCTATTTGCGGAAGGTGACCGGAAACTGCACTGCAACAGCCTTGCGTTGGTGGCAGGCAACCTGTATTGTGAGCAGAGTCTCGGGTCGGAGAGCGTGGCTGGTTTGGGACTATGCTGGGAGAGTGGAGAGCGCACGTGGAGTCCATCAGAGCGTCCGGCCCTGAGGCGCATGCGCGTTAAAACCGGGCGTCCTGCACTATATCTGCAGGCCGAATCACCACCCATGAATCAATCCGCCGCCGGCAGGGCGGGCGGCTGGCTGTTGGGACGTGCTTATTACGTATGCAGTCACGGTCTGGTTTGGGAGAAAGCTTTGGCGAAATTTACACAGATATTATATTTAGTGAGCTCAGTCTTGTCTAACTAACAATGGCCGAGTTAGCAATGAGTAATAATTACACGGTCTTAAACGTAGTTTATAAGGTATATAACTCACCATTAGAACAAAAACAAATGTAGGGGCCAGGGGCACCAAACACTCACTAAAAAAGGAGTTGGTCTAGGTTGAGATTGGGCAACATAGATATCATACAACCTTAAAAAGTGCAAACCATGTTGCCCTGAGTAATATGTGGTCGAGAATCATGCTTTCCCCTATGCCCGTTTTTTTTAATACATTGTAGAAATGAACCTCATTGGCCATTCATACTTAGATCCTAACCACCACCCCAGCGTATTACGTGAGAAAACAATGACTCAATATATCCACTATCAGTACAGAGAACGTCACCGTGTCATAGCATGACGTGCCAGCAATTTTGAGATTATCTTCAGGGATATCTATAGCAGGGATAAAAATTAGATGTCATATGATAGGACTGTACCTTCTGGCTAAGTTGGACCCATTCAGACATGTACTACATTGTACTTTATCGACTACAACCTTACCCTTGATATACTGAATTCGTGGATATTTCGTGATTTTCGACCACCATGTACCTATAACTGCTGTTACCAGCTAAAATACTTATGCTGACTATAGCACAGCCTTGAATAGTTCAATCCCACCTCACTAGCACTGACATGTTAGCTCACTAAACCAGTCAAATAGCAGAGAACTATTTGGTGAGTTTGATAGACCCAACCACTGCTCAAGGTAAAGTATGGTCGCCAACAGGTGCTGTCCGAATTATAAACAACTTAACCAGTTAACTGAAACTACCCCTCGGTACATCAAAGAGCGAAGAATAATTACTTACCCTTCTTGGTTCATTTTATGCTGGGTTATGAGTTACCTATTCGGGATATTATCACTTTAAACAGTATAGTGATACTTATCAAAACATTCAATCACCATCCTTTTTTTGAAAAACTTTATGAAATATCTAAACCCAGAGAAAAGTCTAATATACTAATATACAAGATAGTTGCAGGAGGAATAGAAACGGCCCCTGACCTATGCTGACCACCGTCTTTATAATTTACAAGTACAAGAAGGATCAAAACGTTACACAAACATTTACTTAGACATTATGAACACAGACCAATTGTGTAAATGAAAAATGATAAATCTACCCCAAATTAGTTCCCAACCTTTAGTTCTTTACACTACTTCTTGGATTAATGCCACTACCCATCGGTCAACTTAACACTACTTCCTGGTTCGCTAAAACTACCCATGGGATTGGTTCACCAACACTACCCGTGCTACCCTAGGCTCAATAGTTCTACCCCCTAGATCACTTAATACAGCTTCTTGATTCAGTAACACTAACGATCGGCTCAATAACACTACCCTATTGGATCACTTAACACTGTTTCTTGGTTCACTAACACTAACCATCGGCTCACTAACACTACCTCATTGGCTCACTAACACGATATATACCGAGGGACTTGGATCACCAACACTGACCTGGCCATTGGTTCACTATTACTACAGCTCGGCTAGTTCACTAACGCCGAGCAACTCACTTTTTGCCAACCCCTCCCACTCCCCCTCCCTTATCTGGGTATTGACGAGCCACTCCCTCTGCCTACTCCCGCACTGAGCCCCAGCATCACCCCTATCCACCCTTCCTCTGTTCTGTTATCAGGAACAGTGGCGCCGTCCGATAGCCGCACACATCAAAGGGAGGAGCCACAGAGCTACCCGGCAGCCCCCCCCCCCCCCACCCATCCACACATCCTCCCACCCTCCCACCCTCCCACCCTCCCACCCTCCCACCCTCCCATCCCCTCCCACCCTCCCATCCCCTCCCACCCCTACACAGCCCTCCTTGATGGACACAGCGGACGGCACGAGCAGCTCGACCATCTCTTTGGGCTGTTGCTAAAGAAGGAGGACGGTGTTGTCCTCATTCTTTCTATCTGCTTCCATTCTTCCCCTGTTGGCCTTACTTATACCTATACACCGTCCGGCTCCAATCCGCCGCCATGCGTGTATCTTTGTCCGTATATGTCTGAGTGTCATTTTGTTATAGACATTTCTATTCTTGACCTCAGACCTCTAACCACAGCCTCGTAGTATCACCGGGCGTATCACCCCCCCCCTCGCCCACGCACACAAGTTCAACCCTATACCGTCCTAGACTATTCCTCCATCTGCAATTCCTCTCTGGTGCTATCTTTATTGTCCAATCCCTGTCTATGGATGGAACCATCCTCCTCATTACTATAAGAATTGGTATGGAGTTTACCTCCATCTTATGAACATTGTACTTAGTCTCCGCATGTCACCCAAAGGCCATACTAACCCTTAGAGATACATTCGTCCATACACTGCAAACACTCTATCCATGGCAAATATTCGCCCTCTTATCCCCTGCTACGACTGCTTTTCCCACCTCTCTTCTCTCATCGAGATTATACCAAGAGTTATTTTGCTTCAGTGTTAGGGACCCAAGGATCTGCTAGGCGAGCCCCTGTGCACAGGTGGATGGTTTGGTGAAGCTGTGGATCCATATATGCCTCACAGGCACTGTTGTGAAAATCCCTTTCTAGGGAGTGACATTTTAACTATTACTGTTAGATTATCACCTAGAAATTTAGTCAAGAGAAAGGCCTATCCAACCATGCCTATCATAAGTGACTGCAGCTCACCAATTTTATTTGTGATAAAAAGAAATTATATCAAATACAGGGGAAACCCTATAGATATATGAATGCTTTTGGTTGCCTTTAGGATTGTGATATCATCCAATATGTTGCTATATGATATCAAAAATGGAAGTAATCAGAGTTTCTCACCTGTTCCTAAACCACAACATCATAATAATCATGATTGGCCCATTAAGGCAATTGGTTTACTCTATACTCATGCCCACTGAGGTGATTGGGTGATCATGTTAACAGTGTCTGTCAATCATAGCCCAGCCTTGCCAGTACTTCAAATGCCCTTCAAACTCCCTTACATGAATACCTCCCACATATCTGCCCCTTCACCTGGCTGACCCCAGTGGTTCAGATGGACTCTAAATGTGGAAACCAATTATACAGGGAAAATTCTAGGGCAACTTGGTGGATCTTATTGACACATATTTGATGATTGTTTGGGTTCTATGATAAAAAGATAGAAAATTCCAAAAGATTTAGATTATGTTCCTTTTGTTATACACCCTAGAAGAAAGAAAATTGATCATTTAATGATTCTCTTTTTTTCTGGAGTCCCTATCAGTGTTCAGCTATGTTCTGCTTATACATCCATGACACCATCAGCCCTTCACATTCACATTTTTCTCCCTCATTTTACCGCATAGATAATTTCTCTCCCACCCTGTATCCCCTTTACCCTCCTCCCTTCCAAGCATCCCTTTCCAATGCCTGCCCCTCCCCCCTTCCCCTTGGCCCCCTTCGTCGCCCAGCTGCGAGCTATATGGGGTGGCAGTGGCTCTTTAAGTCGCGGCGGGCTAACAAGGGCATGTTGGCTGGGACTAACCAGATCGTGTTGCAGGGCGATGGTCGGTCCCGCCCTTAATTAAAAGCCTCAAGGCCTGCTAATTGAATTCGGCCTCCTGGTATTGTACATGCAAATAAGGCGCCAAAAACGGGGCCGGTCGCAGCCTGTAGCTCACATGACCTGCTCAGAGGACAACGTATGACATGCGCAGCTCGGCGTACATATAGGTTAGGGAGGGAGCAGCTCAGGGAAGGTATATGTTAGAGACTGAGCAAGTCATGGTAGGGAGGATAGGAGAAGGAGCAGCTCATGGTAGGGTGTAGAGCAGCTCATGGTATAGAGGGTTAGAAAAGACGTATCTCATGATGGGGGAGGGTTAAAGTAGGGAGCAGCTCATGGTAGGGAGGGTTAGAGAAGGAGTAGTTAATGATAGATAGGGTTAGAGAAGGAACAGCTCATGGTAGGGGGGTTAGAGTAGGAACAGCTCATGGTAGGAAGGGTTAGAGAAGGAGAAGCTCATGGTATGGGGGGTTAGAGAAGGAACAGCTCGTGCTATGGAGGGCTAGAGATGGGCAGCTGATGGTAGAGAGAGTTAGAGAAGGGGCAGCTCATGGTATAGAGAATTCGAGCAGAAGCAGTTCATGGTAGGGAGGGTTAGAGATGGCGAAAGCTCATATGGTACGGAGGGTTAGAGAAGGAGCAGCTCATGGTAGGAAGAGTTGGGACAGGAGCAGCTCAATGTAGGTAGGGTAAGAGAAGGATCAGCTCCTGATATGGAGGGTTAGAGTAATATCAGGTCAGGAGAGGTGGAGTTGGAGAAAGAGCGAGCAGCTCATGTTTTAGTGTGTTAGCTATTTGACTTCTCACTGAGGTACATAGGGATGAGCAAATGGCAGGCTGGAGACTGTTAGTAGTATAGCCAAAGTATGGCTGTGGGGATGGTGCTTCATCGAGTCGGTGTTAGTTATGAGATACATTCAGTGTTATATTATGGTGACCGACCCTGGGCTGGTACCCGGTATATGGGTCTGGTGATGTCACTTGTTGGCACGTGACCAGAAAGGTGTTGACCCTATCTGTGAGTCAGATAGAGGCTGCAGGGTATGCAGGATAGGGTGGGGCTGTTAGTCAAACATTGACAGAAGCACAGGTATCATTATCACTGATAATAAGTTCTTGATGATAATTGCTTTGAAAAATCCCAAATTCAAAAGCCGAGTGTCTAATCCTGTATCTAGATACATTGGACTTATGGTATTAATAGACGTTATGGTATTAATAGATCCATGGTACTCAAACATGTGGGGTAATTGCATGTATAGTACCATGCAATACGTTGAAAGGATGTGTGGCAGGTTGTAGTTCCCCAGTGGTATGTGAGTGCGCGGATGGATACGGCACCTCGCCTAACAGCTACCTGACGTATTCATACACCCACCACAGCAATCCCAGTGGGAGCGGGCATGGAGTATGTCTGCAACGCCCGTTTGTCTTATTATATTGGCCTCTTCATGTTATATTCATTGGCAATTCACCACGGATATTTAGAGGAGAAAATGATAAAGTCGGTGTATATAGTTTGTTTTAGGTTAAAGCTCTTTATTTTTGGGGCACTATATTACCCGGTGATGAATCGCTATAACTTAATAATGAACGAATTTCAGTTTAAAGATAATATAAGGTGATCCATGCAGCTAAGTGATCTGGATAAGATGTATACATGTATCTAACAGGATCAAATATATTCATGTACATATTTGAGGCCCAGCAGATCCTTAAAAATGTGTACATGTTGCTCCTATATAAAATTGGTTTATTCAGATGCTATATTATAGCACACCTCCATAAACATGACTAAAATCTAGCAGCTGCAGTACATCACCCCAGCCTCTCACCTCCAAAGAAAAAAAAGGTGTGTGTGTGTGTGTGTGTATTGGGGTGGGGGGTGGGGGTTATCTCGGCGACGCCCATACAATATAACCCATGGAGTGCTCTTTCAGAAGCCCCGGTTTATTCATAGGATATGTGAGATATCACCTCCTCTCATATCCTTGATAAAATATGGGTCCAGGATGACATGACCCAAGCGGCCAGGTGGCCCCAGGGGCAGGGGGTGGGTGTCTAATAGACCCCCTACCTGAGCTACCAGGTATGGAGTTCCATTGTTGCAAGAGTTCTCTCTGAGTAATGTACAAGAACTTGGCGCTGGTGCCATCAGCAAATTTGAGTTTTTTTATATATACATGCAGCTATAATATGTTACAAGGAATTGACATCAGCCCTTGTATTGTTAAGTCATAAACCACAGTGGTGTACTAGCATATAATATTGCTACCAATCTCACCCTTTTCTGAGAATGGCGCCATGCAAGATTGGAATCTCCCTACAATGTCTAGTGATGCATAGCAGGGATTCGGGAAGACGTGGGAAACCTGTAAAACACTAACGGTCACTTCTCCATACCCTGTGTATTTGAGCCTCCAGCCATGGTGAATACAAAAGTTACTATACGTAAGTACTGGAATCGCCATATCCCAATCCCCCAAACGAATACAGTGGAGCCGTATTTTTTTCGAGAAGATGCAGCGTGATGCATTGACGATTATGATAAAAAAAGAATTTTAAAAGAAATCACTAAATTACAGGTATTGAAAAATGATTTATTCTAGACTGTTTGTACATAGTCATGGTAAATGCAAAGGCCCACTCAGCAGAGACTGTTAACATCTTTCTTCACTCATTGGACCCTGGGTCGTATCACACGAAACCAGTCATAGACTCCACTAGGTACCATGGGCATTTCACTATATATGTATATAATTATATATATATATATATATATATATATATATATATATATATATATATATATATATATATACATATATATATATATATATATATATATGTATATAATTATATATATATATATATATATATATATATATATATATATATATATATATATATATATACCTGCAGACAGTCTACCAGAGGGCTGGCACACTTTGGCTGGGGTGGTGCCTCACACACCCCTCACTAGAGTCGGCGCCTTTAGAAATGGCGACCACCGGCCCATGACTTATCCAATGGGAGGCTATGACAGATCACCAGCGGAAGTCAGACCGCGCAGGCGCCGCTCCAGGCCCGCCGATCTTTTATGTGGATTAAATCTAGACGTCACCAAGCGACCCCAAGAAAGAAGAATCATAACTCAGAAATATGGGTGCGGGATGAAAAGAAGTAATTAGGGGGGTTCTTTCAATTCATAACACAAAGCTGGGGTTTCAGTCTGATCGAAGGCATCTCCCCCCCCCCTTGTCAGATAGATACATCGGTATTCCAATCCTTACCCGACACCAATAAAATAATGCTTCCTTGTAACATTGGTTCTAGCATCTAATGCTTACATCCTACACTCATCAACGTTGGGCCGACCCTAGAACCAATGAGCCCACAGCTCTATACTCATTGCTAGAACTAAAGGCCTGGATAACATTTCCAATGTATTATATAATCCAGTTTATATTCTAGTTGTGTTGGGGATGGGATGGTTATCTCTCATACGATACAACGCTTGACAAGTTCAGTATGAAAAGAGAGGGGGACTGGGCTGTCATCTAGATAGTGAAGCCTAGGTAGACTGTGTGTCCCGACCGTTTGGCCTAGAGGTATTTGACCAATGGATGGTGAAATACCTGAAGTACCATGTCTCTGATGATCAAGCTTTAAAGGGGGCAGACCGATGTGTGTGTGTGATAGGGGGATGTGTCTCTGTTGTATAGGATATCCCTAAGGGATGCACAATCATCTCCCCCCCCCCTGCCCCTCCCGTCCTCCCCACCGTCTCACATCGCTCACTTTACTGACTATATCGCCGCTGTCACATCAATGGCTTGCTGCGCATGCGTTGGCGATTTAATCACGTGACTGATGTACTTCCGCCGTGAGAGGCCGTCGTTTTTTCCCTCTTGAGAGGAATTGAGACTAAAAACTGCAACGGCAACATAACTAGATAGAGAGGACCATCAGCTTTCTGGTCTGACCTTGAGTTGTTCCCCCTTTTGCTCACAATCTGCTATTGAGTGGCTCTCTTTGCAAAAACACGCCAATAGTCTCAGAGCTAGGACTTAGGACTGGCCCGATTTTTACTCTGATCTGATGCTGCGCACACAAACATGCTTCATTCCTGAGGCATAGGATGCTTAGCCTATCATAATATCCAGCAGCACTGAAGTAGATACTAATTGATTCCAACCCTGGCCAATCAGCTACTCCAGGGCGCCTCCCGTGGTTCCTTACCTCACACCGATCTAGTCTTCGGTAAACAATCAATATGCATGTATAGGTAGACACATCGGTTTATTATCAAAAGGCAACATCCACGTGTCTATGTGGGCCTAAAATATCACAAAATCCCCGACGTCACTTGTCAATGTTCCCTTCTTTTATCAAATCCGAAAACCAAAGGGACGCCTGCTCTGCGTGATAAACTCATTACTAGATAATAAGTCGATCAAATAAGCACATCCAGCAACAACAAACACATCGTAGGATGAACTTACTTGAGATGTACTTCCAATAACCTCCACGAAATTTCGACCGCATAGGCCTTCATCAAGATTTCAGATTCTTCTAAGCTGATTCTCTCCCTTTTGTCCCATGTGTGATGATCGCATATTATTCTGAATAAGCCCTTCTACCTCCAAATGGTGTTCAACAATGCAATAACTTATGGTCACTGATCTATCGATGTGTTCAGAGCTGGTGAGCTGTGCTTGTTATTTCTTGTGTCTGTTGTGTTGACAAGGAGGTATCTACATGGTCGTCTATTGCTTTTTGCTGAAGGAAGAGGAAGTCTACATTCATCATTTCTTCATGAATAATGAAACACCTCGGGTCCCGGCCGTGTCAAAAGCTTCCTATGTTGACTTGGCTCCTCCATGTATCAGCACTGATATTAACTCTTCCTTTACCAAACTCCCCATAAAGACACCTTTTTTTATATCAAATTCAAATGGTATATCCGAATATAAGGGATGATTTAAGCTTTTAGAAACTGAAAGAATTTGATAAAAATTCAAATTAGAAGTAGATCTATGACAAAATGAAAAATATTGAATCACCAGAAACTCAGATACCCAAAGTCACCCTACGAACGCTGATTAGAGTGATAGAGCCTAATTATTTTAGCTTAATATGGCTTATTTAAGTTACTTACTTTTGGTACCATTTTTTAAACATGAAAAAATGGACAAAACCATTTTCACCCCAAAAACCAATATAATTTGAAATTTTTCATGATTTCTGCTTTAGATATTGCTTAAATCACATCAAAATAAGTTAAATCTCATCTAAGTTGAGAGGCTCAGCATTGCACATGCAGATTCAGATGTGCGGAGCCAATATACCATAGAACACTGTGACAAGAAATCATAGCATTTCACCAACTCCCCAGCAAACCAGAGGGTCAAAGATCGGCCAAAAATCGGCAAAAAAAACGGCAAAAATGTGCCTAAAGGCGCAATCGGTAAAGGAGGGTGAATTCGCATAAATGCGCGATCGGCAAAGGACGAGTAGAGGGAGGTACATGGAAGAATGAGGAGGGACTATACTATTATTGGTAAACTACCCCTTGATGTGATGACAGTCTTGTATGTGCACTCCTTTTGCACTTCCCTGTTTCTAGGATGAACAATGATCACGGGTGTTTTTCATTTGGAGATAATAGTAATACTGTCTAGACAAGTACCTTTGGGTGCTCATCATAACTGTATTTCTACAGTGGTTCTAACTTAATACCATATCTCATACAGGAAACAAGCATTAGTTTTATTGCGATCTACTTTCTTAGTTCCTTCAGTGGTGAAGAAGATGTTTCCCCGCGGTTTTCAAAGAGAGAAAATCCCAGTAACACTTATAAAGAGGAGATAAAAATACCTAAATATTGGTTTGATATATCATCAACTAGAAAACACAAATAAACTGTTGCAATTAAGAAATTATGAATTTTTATTTCCCCTAAATCTAGGAGCCTATAGTGGCAGTGGAGAAGTTAATAAACATTATTGTCATAGGCGTTACGATCAGATATCACATAAGAACATGCGGCTCAGGTAGAGCAATCCATGTATAACGATATTTTAGCTAAAGAAAGAGGTATGGGAAGTTTCAGTTTTTGTCCCCAGGTGCCTATTTGTAGGAACCCGCGATTCCCCTTTAATCTTCAACTACGCCAATTTCATGCGCCACTAAATAAGAGAGGATGCTACAACCATTTGACAGGCCCTGCCCCCACATGTGAGATTCATGACAGTCATGGCTCTACCTTTTGTAGCCTTGTGGCCATTGGTAAACAAGATGGCTGCTTGGGTGTACATATATTAGTCATAGGCTGGGGCCTTCCCAGCACCTCACCCCTAGCCTTATGCTACATGAGTAATATCTGTGAGAGTCCCAGGGGCAGCTAGCATGGCGGCTGCATGGAGGGGGTGGGCCGACATAAGGGAGTCCACCATCATTCTTTGTGCAGTCAGCTTGGCTCTACCATAAAGACCTCTGCATCTGGCTGATTTATTACCTGCACAGAACTGCATACTATAGTCACACAAGCTCCTATTTACTAGAGTAAAGTCATAATGGTTATTATGAAGAGAACATTTTGTAAATGTTTAGGGTGACTGGTGTACTTCGAAAAAATGTATACTGTTTATGGAAATGTCGTTGGTACTTGCTACAGGAGTGGAGCAGTCAAGGTTCTGATTAATTAACTGAATGCTTTCATCAGTTTGCCTTCTCTCAGTCACTTACTTCGCTAGTCTCGCTCACTCATTCCCTCACTCATTCTGTATGTCTTTCTCTCTCTACTATAGTTTCTCTCTCACTCTGTCTCTGCAGTCTGTCTCTGATCTCTGATCTCTCTCTCTGTCCTTTTTTCTGTTTGTCTGTCTTTCTGCCTCTTTTGTTCTCTATTCTCAATCACTGCCCCATTTTCTACCCCATTCCTTCCCCAGTATGGCTCATGTGGTTATAATTTTATGAGCCTGGTATAATTGCTTAGGGATAACTACATAATCTAAAAGCCTTGGATTTGTTTACTATGTAATACGGGCCCATACGTATTAAGTACCGCGTTATCCAATCGATATGATATTTCTCCCGTCTGGCATTGATTATTTACCAACGACCTTATACCCAAATGAGCCACATGCATTAAATATCATTTACCAACATTTGATCTACCAAGGCCAATGTGTACCTAGACTTTAGGCATCTATAACTAGCGATGATGTTGCTCAAAGAGGGTGGGATATTATATGGTGACCTACACTATATTAACATACAACAAATCAGCAGCAGCATTCTACACTGTGCAGACCCATCTTACAGTGGGTTCAGATTGAATACCCAATAGTGAGCGTATACATTCATGTTCCAGTATTCGATTCAGATGTACTGTATTAAAGGAAGCTGATCTCTATGAGCACTTCTATATAATCACGTAGAATAATCTATCATTATCATAACGAGGAAATGGATGACATCGCGATAGAGGATCAGTTCTTATAACAAAATTGTGTCTATTATTTTAACCAAATGTTCCTTTGAGAACAACAACTACAAAGGTATGAAAATGGAGCTCAGAAACATAATGGATATACTGTCGACGTGTGTTTAGATAGTATGTGAAGCTAATAATTAAAACCCGCATGTTTTTCGTATGGTCTGTAAACACTGAACAGGGGTAGTGATGAATTACACTGCTACTATCAGCCAGACATGTGTATGAAAACTCCCAACTCCGACTATATATTATAATATTGAATTATTAGGAAGGAAAGCTATGCTATAACAAGCACAATTACTATGTTCGGGGCCTTGCTGAGAATGGAAACATTTATTTTACTTCATTCATAATCATATTATAAATCAAAATAATCCGGTTATCAACATTCAACATGTAATTGACAGTTAGAACTTCTAATAGTCACGGCCAAAGTGTAAATGTTTATATCTGTGCGCATCTCTATAGTACCAATCATCAATACTAATTCATGTATATCAGGATGTACATGCTGTGAATAATAGGAAGCAAATTCAAAGTATATAACAAAGAGAGGAAGTTTCTAAGATGAATAATTATGTCTGTGCACAATCAATCAAGCAAGACTTCATCAACATCCATGTCTCCAACATTCTGTTTGAAGAAATTCCCTTCATGACTTCCTCCCGCAGTAAATGCAGAATCATCACTGAGGGAACTCCTGTCACGACCATGAACATGTCTAAGACATGTGCACAGGAAATTTACAAATGTATATTTACATAAAATAAATAATCACATTCTTCGACACTCGCAGAGACAGGCAATCGCAGCGTGCCCTAAGCTAAGCTGTGGAATATTGCCAAATGGCATGTTCGAGTCCAAGTCTTTCCCCGCCTTCTTGAATCTCATTTGCATGTTTTATTAGGCCTGGTAGATTCCTTTTCATGCGACGCCAGCACCCCCTTACGGGGAGACTAATAAATTGAGCAGAATTGCGGATTGTGACCTGCATGAGGAGTGGTGAAAGGACTATTTTCTCACTGGGTTCCCGGAATCCTGGAATCCCCTATTTGATACTTACTATAGAAAAGGCGGATATATCTCCAAGTAAGCCTCCCTATCTCAGTAAGTTAAAAATGAAAGTTTATTTGCCAAGAGGTCATGTTGAAAAACATGTCCTAAGTCAGTGAAAATATACACTATTAAAGAAATCCTGATGGTCAGGGATTTTCTTGTTTGCTTCCCATGCACAATATGATATCAGACCATCACACTATTCTTTTGCCCAGACATACTTTATTTTACCAACATCCTATGCAATCTATTTGGAGATGGCTTCATAAATAATGAAATACAAACAAATACTCGATCCCATACATTAATTTCCGCATAGTAAGGTTTGAAATAATCATTTGCAGATCATGTATCGTACTGGCATTTTAGGGAGGAGTATCCGTGGTGTCGTATCCATGGTGATATGTCTAATCAAGCAAATGTGACACAGGTACATGTAGTACTTTACAAACATCGTGAGCAATAAGCAGTTAAACCAGTTTGACTCCTTCTTTATAAAAAGCACACTTTGATTAAATCGTCATCATAACCATTTACTATAAATTGATAGTGAGCATGAAGCCATTCAACACGATGGTAGTACAAATGTACTATACTGTGCTGTACATATGAGTCTTGTCCTCTCTTCATAAACTTGTTGATGTACTTGACCAATGTTCAGATATTTAGAAATTGATAGAAAAAAGTATGCATAAGAGGGGTGGGATCAATTTTTCGCTAAATGTGCTCAATTTAGATCCTACTGTGCAGGAGGGAGGGATGATGTTTGGTGTCACAAAGAGTGATACAACTACTGGTCAGTGCAACCTGAGGGGTGAGGGCTTGGGAGTTGAGGTTCATGGTCTGGCCATTTTCTACATAGAAAAGCTGTTTTACAGATTTCTCACGGGATCTATTTCACCGCCAATGTGCTCTAGACACTTGAAAGGGAGGACTGTATGGTCTGTATTTCTAACAGAATGAACAATGAGTGCTGCTGCACAGGTCCTAAACAAATGTATTGCTGTTATGTGGGAAGTCCTGATAGACCAGGGATCACTGCTGGTATGAGTTAAGTGTACTACAGATTAGAGGTAATATACTATAGAGACTTATAGGACTATACCTATGATATAGCATCCGTATTATACGTGCAGTACCAATGCACAATCTCTCTATACACCAACTCAACACATGCATGATCAGTTTGCACGGTTTATTGGATGAACCATGTGTAGGTCTATAATACCATGCATACAGTGAATCATACGATGGGCATACGCTCCAAGTGTATGTACACACTCATCTGAGTCAACGTCCATGTGTGCTGGGGAATGTGTGTGCTATTGCTCGAACCGATTGGAATTTTGGCATTACTACATTTCTATATAGACACCCCGCCTCCCCTACCTATCCCTCTACACTCCGTATCTACCCACCTCTCATTGGTTGATAGTGCATCCAGCTACATGCCTATAACTACACTCTCCTCCCCTCCCCTGCCTCCCCTCCCCTCCATCCCCCTCTCTTCACTCCTCCCTTACCTCCCCTCCCTCCCCTCCCTCCCTTCCCCTCCCTTCCCCTCCCCTCCCTCCCCTCCCTCCCCTCTTTCCCCTCCCTCCCTTCCCCTCCCCTCCCTCCCCTCCTCCCCCTCTCTTCCCATCCCCCCTTCTCCCCCCTTTCCTCCCCTCTCTCCTCTCCCTTCGCTTCTCCGTCCTCCCACCCTCCCGTCCCCTCCCGCTGTTCGCGGGCCACTTCGCTGCTCCTTGTGTATTCTAACATGGACCGGTGACTCGAATCCACTCGTCCCAACTCGTGCTTGGAATCCATTACGCCCTGCTAGGCCTAGATCACAAAGTAAATCACAAAGTATGAAGCCGACCGGCGTATGGATCGGTCCCCGGGGTCACATCAGCCCTCTCCCCTCCCCCTGCCCCGCCCATCATAAATGGGGGGACCCAGTATGGGGTTGGGGGAGAGTAGGGGGGTCTAGTGGTTTGATTAATAGAGTGGGATGGAAAAAGTGTTTGGTGGTTGTTTTGATGGCTAGGGAGGAGTGGTGGCTGTAGACTAATATTTGATGAATTCAATTTCCCGGCTGCGATAAGGCCCAGTGAAGAAGCATGTTTTCTGCGTTGTAATGGAATCATCTACTGAATGATGCACACATTGGGTTAGCAGTTATGTGGATACCATAACAGGTTAGCAGTTATGTAGATACCATAACAGGGGTAGATACTTCTAAATGTTCTCATACTAAGTATCGGTATCGTCATGGTACTGTGTACGTTTCCCAAAGGTGGGTTAGGCACACTCTACTGGTCAGGAGGAAAACCATTGTATAGCGAATCTTTGTAGTACAGCTCTTTTTTTCTAAATTTATTATTATTCAGTATGAGAGTTAAGGGAGGGGCTCAAGCAGTTTGTGTATTGATGGAAGGATCCATTAGATCACCTATTGTAGGCAGTATGATGTACTCCTAAAGCTCCAAACGAAACATGTTAGCACCAACCTAAATGTTCACATACAAAATGTATGGCCCCGGCCAAGTCTCATCACTAAACTCAAAGACCCCCCCCCCCTCCCTTCACCCTCGTCTAACCTCACGCATAGATATAGGTATATATAATATATAGGTTTAGGCTTATATGCAGGCTTATATATACCGGTAATGGTAACAACACTAATCCTGTAAAACATTCCCTACGTACCAATCATGTACGGCTACAAGTGCCAGCCCATATCCATCACCCCTCCGTCTGCAATCCTCCGTCTAAGCCTTTAAAGGCCGCGTAGTGCTTTAAAGTGCTCTGCCCTTTATACATGAGTGCAGACTTGGCGCGTAATGCATGAATCATGACAATCATTCGGGAGTGTATCAACCTGTATTGATCAACCCATAGGGTCGGCGTGATGCATGAATTCAGCACTAGTGAGTTACTCGCCATACAGTGCTGCATTAATACATCATTCCAATACAGGTAACATCAAATAAAATCACTCTGCGGTCCTTAAAGAGCTTAACCCCCTGCCAATAACCACAGCCAACCAATTACTACCCAACCCGCGTGCTGATTTAAAACTGAAACGAGGCGTCCTGCAAACAACATGTAGTATATGGCCCTGCTTATCGCCCCTCACCCCATACCCCTGCCCCCCCTCCACACTACCACCCCTCCCATTTCAGCCTTATCTTGCCTGTCCGCGTTGTACTGGGGCCTGAGTATAATATCAGTGACGGCCGGCGGACCCTGGGTGCCCTCCGCCCGGTGTGTGTGACCGAGATAATCTGCTCCCCGCCAGTGCATCGCCAAATCACGTCCGGTCCCGCGAGCGGTCCCTAATCCCAACAGGGCTAATCCACCACTAGGGAGGATTAGGGGGCCCCACACCCCCTGCCGTGGCCTTCCACACCCTCACCCTCCCCCCTCCCTCTCCGCCTATCCTCTGTAGTCCTTATCGCCTCATTCATAGACTGATTACACAGTTGCATTATATGACCTTGTTGTGTATGGCATCGCTGGTATTTTTCAGTAATAAAGTAGTCCTGATGTTTTTGTCTTCTGGTATCAAGCTCTTCATTATCTTTCCTTGAGCAGTTCAGTTGTGCCTTAAAGCCCCCGCGTCTCTAGAAAGGCCCAGAGTATACTGGTCTTCAATATATAGGGAAGTCAACTCTACTCTTGTGATGAAGAGAACGTTCACAAATGCGCTTTCACAAATTACGTAGGGGTGAAGATCATTTGGCCATAGTGTTTCTACAGACATTACTATAGTCACATATTCTTACTATTCTGACTAAATAGTGACAGAATGTCCTAAAAGGGGTGACGTCATTTGTGAACGTTCTCTATAGGTGCGGGCCCCTATGGGTCATAATAACCTAGACAATTAGTGTGAGACAGCCCGTGTGAGACTTTTCTAGTGTGGTACATTAGGTGTGTCTGGAACTTGCAGATTGTATGAGGGTCGTTCTATGGAACACCGACACATGGCCATGGGGAGTGTTCCATGTTGTGTCGGATCAGGATTATGAACAACATCAATCAATATGAAACAGAGTTCTATGGCTGATAGCGCTATGGTTAAGTTTCACGCATCATCAAACAGCATCAAACTAATATGCTGGAAAGGTTACACACCAAGTTTGTTCCATCAAAATAACATAAATTGATCAAATATACACCAACGCACTTCATAATAATGAAGGTCGGGGAAAAATTGAAGCCATCATTTGCATATACTACTTACAACTTCCCATGCCCAGAGTGCGGGACGTTGTACATGTACTAATGTCACGCAAGAACGTTGTAGCATCCCCTCTACCCACCCTTCGCGGTTGACAAACATATTAAGGGGAAACCTAAAGGGGTTCTTCCACTGCGACGGATACGGATACGGATGAAATGACGGATGAAAATTTTTTACTTAAACCGTGCACGTATGAGTACACGGACGGGAAATGTACTTCCACTGGGACTTATTGCACACGTATAACCCCCATCCGTGCACGTTTCTAGCCCATCCGTGGCACGTTTAGTCAGCAGTGGGTACGGCAGAGCAGTATAAGTAGGTCACATATCACGTGATAGCGGTCACATGATCAGTCGGTGAACCTACAAAGGGTAGAAGGCGGCATTATTTTGTGTGTTGCTGGAGAAGAGAAAGGGCGCAAACATGTCTAAACGGCGGCTCCTGGACATGGGCGCCATGACGCGCTATCAAATGATGAGCCTGGCAATGTCGGTTGTGTTGACAGACGATGAGGAGGATTATTACATCATATCAGGCGGCATAAAACGACCACGGACACACGCATTTTGGATGAGTCCCTTTCTTCATGGACGCACCGACCCCACCCAGCGTAACACTCTGGCCAAGCTGGAGGCAGACTTCTTAAGGGTAGGTACACAAGTATGATCCAAAAAGTTGCATCTGAAAAATTCAAAAAAAACACCCCAAAAAAAGGCCATAGTATGAAAGAATGAATGTCTTGCTGTCTCTCCCCCCCCCCCCTCTCCCACCCCCCCCCCCCCCCCCCCACAAATGCTCAATTGTAATGACACCAGTGCCTCTTGTTTCCAGCTCGGTTGTGTCACGGACTTTACAAAAACCACACGGATGTCCCCACACATATATAAGGAACTGCTAGAGCTTGTCCGACCTATGATCACCTACAAGAACACGAACTTCCGAGACGCTATCACAGCTGAAGAAAGACTGAGCTTGACCATACGCTACCTGACACGTGGTGAGTATTTACTTAATCAGGTAGAGCACCTGAAAGCTAGAATGCCCAGAAAGTATAAAAGTCATACCCACTGCCCACGTTTGAATAATATGTAAACCTTACCGGTACTATCTGTGTAACGCTGTGCCAGCCATCCGCCCAAACCACTTACCACGTATACAGATGATTTAGGCCCATAAGAATAACATGTGGAGCTCTATTTTATTCCAGGTGATAGTGTTGCCACCCTACACCAAGGCTACCTTGTGGGCGAAAGCTCGGTCATCCCCATCATACAGGACACGTGTCGAGCCCTGTATTCTGTGCTTCATGGAAAGTATCTTAAGGTAAGTTCCCACACCTGTGCGCGCCACCCCCAATTGTGTAATAAAATAAGATAGTAAACTATGCCCCTAAAATAGTAGAAAGTGTGAATATGTCAAAATATATATGCCATCCACATAAATCATACAGTGAGTATCTGAAACGTACCTCTCCATATACACTTAAATTATAAATCCTAAATGGATGGAATAACTGAGACTTGAGGACATATTGTATTTGGCCTATGCTTACACACCTGTCCACTTGTATTTAATTACACTGATGTTTCTTTGCAGACCCCGAACACCAAAAAGGAGTGGAAAGATATAGCAAAGTTGTTTCATGATCGTTGGAACTTGCCCCACGTCATAGGGGCGGTTGATGGCAAGCACGTCCGGATAAAGAAGCCACGTAATGCGGGGACGCTCTACTATAATTATAAACATTTTCACTCCATTGTGCTCTTTGCGTTGGTCGACGCCGACTATAAGTTTGTGTATGTAGACGTGGGTGCTGAAGGTCGCGCGTCAGACAGTACATTATGGAAATACTCCCAATTCCACAGAGATGTTGAGGACAAAGAGAACCCCCTTAATGTTCCCACCCCAGAGCCATTTCCAGGTTACCAAGGCGACCTCCCCTACTATTTCATAGGCGACGACGCTTTTGAAATGAGTTTGAACCTTATGAAGCCCTACCCAACCACCAACCTCACCCTCAAGCAGCGTATAGGCAACTTCAGGTTCAGTCGGTGCCGGCGGGTGGCGGAAAATGCATTTGGCATCGTTTCTACACGTCTCAGAATCCTCAGGAGAGAAATAGAAATGGAGCCAGAGAATGCGACTGTGGTAGTTCTTGCGTGTGTAGTTCTTCACAACTACCTCCGCACGGAGGCGCCCCACGTCTATCTACCCCGGGAGGCAGCGGATTGGGAGGGGCGGGATTACACACAGCACAAAGGTGTGTGGAGGGACGAGGCTGCCATGCCTGGAGGTGAACCCACCCGCGTACGTAACAGGTCTCAGAAATGCAAAGACATGAGGGACAATCTAGCATCGTGGTGCATACAGAAGGAGGGGGAGCTGCCCTGGCAGTACGATGTAGTTCTGAAGCACGATTTCTATTTTGAGCGCTAAACTGGGACCGTCCACAATATTATCCAATGCAGGCCACTTTGTATACATGCCTATGAGACTTACAATGCTGGGACAGATGTTAATAAATATTTCTAAATGGACCTGTTTCGTTTCAGATTAAAGCACACTCTGTCCTTGAAACGTGGCATCCCAGACATATGTGTATCTATATTGTTGTAAAGACTTTGCACCTATTTGAACAGACAACCCAAATATATGTGTATCTTTCACTATGTCCGTGTTAAGACTTTAGACCATCTGTAGCACTCAGCTACATAAATGTATAACTTAAAGAGGTGTAACATTTTCAGTGAAAACATTTTTATTTAGAAACAGAAAATGAACGCAACTGCTGGACAGATAAAGTTATATATCTCAACATGCAATGTAGAACATGAGTCCTAAGCACCGAAAAGTGGATGATTGTGATATGCGTGAACTCTCACGGTTCCAGATACTTTTGTCTGGCACGTGACTTTTCAACAACTGCTGCAACGCCAACGTTTAGAAATTACTCAAAGATTGAACCTTTCATGTCAATAACTATGTCAGTTTTAGTACATGGACGAATGTATGTTCTAAAACTTCCTTAAACTAGTAATTAAATGTACTACCGGTAACTTCTACAACTTTGCACCAGTCATACCTTTTAAACAGCTATATCCAATACCTTGATTATCAATGTAATAAGTTGTACATAAATGCTTTTAATTGTATTAATCCTCTGAGCACTTTTGTACACCCTTGGCTGACGTTTGAGGTTGGGCAACCTGTGTTCAAACTTTTTATATATATGAACCGTTCATTTGAAGCAGGCTTTTTGGACGATTTCAAAAAGTGAACGTTATTGTACAAATGTTTATGTAGAGGCTTTAATATAAAAAGGGCTGCTACTTCACTGTTAAGTAGTAAAAACTTCTAATATAAACTTCAATAGTATCTATGTAACTCTTAAGTACCGGTACTGATACATTGCATCTGGCGTTACAGCATTTTAATGGCACATAAGTATTCACATTGTACAATTCTGATACCGGTACTTTTTTGTCCATAAGTGGACCACACGTGTGGAAATTAGCAGGACGTCTCAGAAGGAAATAAAGCTGTCACCCGTATGTGCCCCTTTTTAAACTAAAGTGGTGTTGACTTTACACTTTTTGTTCATCAAAACATGAGATATACGGTACCGGCCAACTCATAACTATAATAATATTTCTTATCAACAAATAAACCCGTCAAGGTGTAACCCTAAATATAACCGACTAGAAAAATATTATGCACCAAACGTCTGGAGTATATATGTGCAGCCCGAAGTGGGATTACCTTCAAAAAGATCTGGCCGCAGTAACATCAAAAGTGAAGTAAAAAGTAGCAAAATCTACTGAGCTACGTCAATGCCAAAAAAGCTGTCGGCAGTGTGACTGAACTGTCAAAGTTTGATAAAATCAGATCTGATACACCAAAAACTGTGTAAAAAGTTCAAGTGATACGTGGGTTAATTTGGCCATTTGACCAACTGCCACCAAAAGTGGAATGATTTGAACTCACAACGTCAGAGTTTTTTGGTCAGCATGCTTTAAAAACTCATGCGTCAGCAGGATCCCACCGCCTGTGTATGGCTTTAATGGCTATCCCGAGCACATGTACCATAAACATATCACGGGTATGTTCTTCCATCCGTGCCACCTGTGGAACCAGAGAGTCGGCCCACAGTTGCACCGGGTCAGCGGCTTGCTCCCGTGCCCGGGACATGTCCTCCCCAAACTTATGGAAAGACTGGGCCATGCTTTTCATGGCTTGGACCTTCTCCTTCCCTGCTTCGCTGCCAGCCCTCTCCTCTTCCTTGGCTTTTTTCTTGAGCTCTTCCTTTAACCTCCTGTGCCCGGGGCCGGCCTGCTTATGCCACGGTATGTTAGACACATCCAGGGATACATCAAAGTCACCTCCATCCGACTCTTTGGACGTGTTTATACGCTGAATAATGGGCGGCTGTTGGCCTTTCAATGTCAGTCCTCGCACAGCTTTGACACACTTTTGTTTAGCCAGTTGTATGTTCTGTTCTGCCTGGGCAGACAACTTTTTGCCACCAGCGGACGCCTGGTACCTGTCCAGTGCTGAAACAGGGGCAGGACCGCCTTGACCAGAGCAAGACGCGCCACTCCTACCGTCAGAGGTGGAGGCGTCCGTGGCTGGCTTGTTCTTGGCTTGCCCTTTTATTTTGGTTTTATCCGCGGTTTTCCCGGCGGTTGACCCCTGCCCCAGCCGGGGACTGTCCTTCGTCAAACGTTCCACGGTTTTGGCATCCTTCAGCCGCTGGTTGGCGCTAAATTTTTTAGGATTAATGACACTCTGGCTCTGGGAGTCCATCTCTTCTTCGCCGTTTTCCTCACACGCCTCCCCTTCAGCCTCTTCTGCGCCCTCACCAACTGAATCCCCGTCACTGTTGTACCTATTTCTTGAAATGGGAGACAGTGAGGTCTCCATAATCCTTTTGACGTTCCTTTGGAATATCTAAGAAATGGGAAAGATAAAATCCTTAAATACAAAGAATAATAGAAGAAGTATATAAGACACAACGGTATTACTTTTCTGCCCTGATTCATGTACATATTTGACTCTTTACGGCAAATAATTATTACTGAGGCTAGTGAAACGTCTGCACTTGTGGGAATAAAGGAACTTCTATTTATAACATGTGATTGACTTTTTGCCACCTTAGTTTTTTACACGTAAGGCTTGTGGTATGTGTACCGGTAGTCTGTAAAGTCCAACAAGAACCCTACATAATTAGTATAAATAGCACTGATGCATAAAAACTAACCTCTTCATCTTCTGCGTCACGCTTGGCTTCTTCCGCCACGGACAGCTTGGCAGTTTTGACTTTTGGGGTGGAGACGGCGCGCTTGGTGGCCTGCTGCAGAATGGAAGTGGCATTTCTTTAGTTTCAGGCATGGTGATGTTGGGTCTCAGTCAACAAAAAAGTACACAAATCTTAAGAGTGTTTTACAATATATAGTTATATGTAGGGTTACAGTCAGCAAGACAGTTAACAAATATAAGGCCGTGCTAGGAGTGTTTACTTTTCAAATACATTGAAATATGTTTTAAATTGTATTATACCGGTAGTTCAGAAATAACCCAAACGTGTCTACTTACAGCTGGTCTCCCACTTTTTTTTTGGGGGGTGTAGCTCTTAGCAGGGCTCACCCCACTGTAACTTGTTATCGATGTTGTCTTCTTCAGATGAGTTCTCAAGAAGTATACAAGACGTGCAATCTCCCGTTGTCTTGTAGTTTTTCCCCGAGGAGAGGCACCGCTCGGCAGGCCCTTACACATTTTTTGAAAAGCGTTACGCAAACTACCCATACGTGTGGCAATCACGGCGGCTGGAGAATAGAGAAAAGTCACTTGTTAGGAAGTGCTACATCACAGGCCCGTCCTGCATTTGTCATATACAGTTTTCCACTTTGATATGTCAAGTATTTCACAATTATTTGATACTGCTCAACATTACCGGTACTCCAATATTACAAATTACTTAAAAAAATTAGACCAACAATTTTGAATAATTTGGTGAATAGGATTGATAATGCAGGTGTGTTCATGTTTTTTTTTAAATTGATCCCTCTTTTGTTTTAGAATTAAATATTATTAATTTTTGGACTTGAAAACAACGCTTATACTCACGTGGCATTTTTAGGCGAACCGCAAATTTGCGAATCAGGGCTATACGGACCGACGGGATACGGTAGTCGTCTCTCTCCATGTCGAATAGGGCTGGCTCTTCCCCCCACATCAAGCACAGGGCAGTCTCCCTTGTGGGATCCTCCGTCCACCATTGGTCATGGCTTTTACCTTGTAAGTCGTTCTCGGCCGCGGTGAAGCCGGGTACCATTTTGAGGCCCCCTACGTCAAAAGTGTCTGATCCAGCATCTGACGCTGTGCCTGGTTCACCAGGAGGGCCATCCTCCAGGCGGTCAAAAAGTGGGTGCTTATGATATGATTTGTCGGCTTCCATTACTGGTTGAGACGTGTTGGCTGCCTCTTCATCAAAAACATCCTCTGAATCGTGGGATATGGCGTCATCATCCTGTCCACCCTCTTCAGCAGCGGCACGCTGTGCTAACAGTTTTTTGACTTTTGGGGTCACCGGCTGCTGGACAATACTTTTTATCTGTGCACGGAGCGACTCGACCTCCCGCTGCTGGTCCGCTGGCCTTTTAGCCATTTCTGCAAGCTGGGCTTTAAGGGCTGCTATTTCTTCCTGCGGAGATATTCTGTCATCCCCGTCCTCACCCTCCTCTACCAGATCGACTACGGTTGCCTTTTTAGGGGTTAACTTGAGTGAGCGCCTCACTTTGCGAGCAGATGCAGGTGTAGACGTCTCTTTGACCTTACGGGGTGGGGTGGTGCGGGTCGGTTCGGCGGGCTTTGTGACCGTTTTCGCCGGGCCCAGCGTCTTCTTACCTTTGCCATTGGGCTTCTCTGAACCCTGTTCGACCTCTTGGGGTTGTGCTTTCGCCCCTCTGCGCGCTCTCTTCGGCCCTGGAGTTGTTTCAGCGTTTGGTAAAGCACTGCCCCGCTTACGCCTGCTCGCCATTTTGGTTTTTGACTGACCTGTGTACGACCAAACGCGGGGTCACATGACCCGTGAGCGACTGCTGGGCCTAGCGGTGGGAAAAAGATGAACTGACGGTTTTGCCACTTTACGCCAGGTGGCGCCAAGACAGCGCCTCGGTTGAAACGTCAAATTGACGGACTGAGGTCGAAAATGACAACCGTCAAAATATCAAAACATTTTGATATTCCACGTTTGAGCAACTTTTGGCCAAAAGTTGCTCAAACGTGCGTGTTCCGTCGCCTTTCCGTGGCATTCCGTGCACGTTTAAGCTGGTCGGTATGCAATACGTGGCCGTAACGTCGTTGGTGGAAGTACTTTTTTCAATCCGTAGCCGTCAAAACCAATCCGTCACGGCTAGAAACGGCTTCCACTGCCGACTTTTTGCCCACTTTTGGACACTTTTAACCATCCGTACCCGTATCCGTCGCAGTGGAAGACCCCCTTAAAATGCCAAGCGGAGAAAATACTGACGGATACATCATCAACCCTGCCCACATGCTTCGGAACATGCTCCTGTATACTGTGATACGATTATATAGACCTGGCTACCATGCACAGTAGTTGTTGCTATACATTGATACAATTTTGGGACTAGAAAAACAGCCTAAGATATTATCTTTCTCGTATTTTGTCATATCCGTGCAAGGAATCATAGAGATGACAAAGTTCTAAGTTCACCCTGCCCTATTATCACCTAAATTAGGACCTTTAGTATAGTTCTGGGAGGGAACATGGTCAGTGCAGGAGTAGCTCAGTTTTATCTGAGATTCTCACGTCAGTCCCCTATACCAACAACAAGAGCAGCTCGGAATGAAGAAGCGTCCCCAAGGCCGGCAGTGCAGGGTGTAGATCACCCCAGCCTTCCCCCCTGGGCAGCCCCAGAGAAGTCTGCCCCATCTGTGCCCTGCCCCAGCCCAGCCCCAAGCCTATGGCAGCCTCTGAGCCCGCTGGTGTAATGCCTTCTTGGCCGATCGCTATCTGGCGGGCAGGGATAAGGCTGGCCGGCAGGGGAGCAGTGCACACTACAGGAAAGTTAATAGAGCAGTCTGGAATCAGTTATAGGAGACACAGAGGTGTCTGCTTTGTTTTTAACTGCATGGCTTTATTGACACGACAGCTGGACGTTAGGCAGTGCCATATACAAATACTCGTATATAATGATAATATGGTGAGATGCCTTAATGAGTGGAGAGGATCTGATAAAGGTCACCCATCATTGGTTGAGTCTATGCAAGCAAAGGATGTGAATGCAATGGGCTACAGTTATGCGGAAGGTAGATAGAAACCCTAGGGTTTCTACCTGTTCAAAATTATCTCTGTTCATGGAGGGAAAAGGTATATTTCTGTTGCAGTAAAGCCTAACGAGTGGTACATTTGAAAATGTTAGCATGGTTATAGGGGGTACCCATACTCTCCCACACCCTATTGATATATACGTGTTGCCATATATACCGATGTGTCAGTGACGTACAAACATGCACGTCACACCACAATTAGCCATTAATATAGTAACAGAGTAGGCATACTCCACACAATTTAGCGTTAAGGGCCGCCTAGTGATTTGATACATTATGCCCCTTGTCTTAGTGATGTATAAATGCATTATTGATGCAGTCATAATGCAGACCCTACTGGATATGGTTGATACCCTCCCTTACGATCGTCATGATGCATGAATGCAGGCCTGGCAAGTAGACTCACCAGGGTGGCATTCATGCATCATGACGCCAAGGGGCATATAGTCAGTTATATAGTGTATGACTATACGGGCATTAAGGACTCTCAGCACCCATATTGCACTTAAACGGTTTTGAGGGTATAATTCCAAGTACATGTGTTACACCTGTACATATTATACATCATTTGAACCACCTATAATACTTTTATCAAATTCCTTCCATTATTTGGAATTTTTGTCACTGTGGAAAGCGAATGGAACAAAAACGTTCCTTTTTATCTTCTTTTAATTTCAACATCATTATGGGATGGAAAATGGAGATAATTCTTAGGTTTAACTATTTTAAACTGATATTGATGTCAATACCTGGGGTCGTTTTTTTTCTTTTCTTGATATTCCAATTTTAAAGGCCTACAAAGCTCTTCAAAGTTGCATAGTTACTAAAAAATGGTAAAAATGGCTATTTACCCCTATTATCACCCACTTTTTAGCTAACTATGCAACTTTGAAGAGCTCTGTAGGCGTTAATAATTAAAATATCAGGAAAAGAGAAAAAAGGACCCCAGGTATAGACATGAATTTTAGTTTTCAATTGAGAAATTCAAGAATTTTGTCCAATTTCCATCCCATAATGCTGTTGGAAAAAAAAGAGGCTGAAAATGGAACGTTTTTGTTCCATCCACATTCCATGGGTACTAAAATGAGAAATAATCGAAGGAATTTCATAAAGCTATTATAGATCGTTCAATTGGTGTATAATATGTACAGGTTTAACACATTTCCTTGGAAGCATACCCTCCAAACTGTTTTAGTGCAATTTGGGTGCTGGGAGTCCTTAAATGGTCAATGCCTTGTTGATGTACGTTATTACCAGCTATGGTTAGAGGTAATGCTTCACTCTAATTCATCATAGTCCTACAATTACTATATTACTATGGCTCATCATAGTCCAACAATAACTATATTACATTGTCATGTTCAACACTATGAATCCAACCTAAGCCTTCAATTTAATCAGGCGAATAGAAACCAAATCATTCCAGCAATGAACCTTATCGCGATGGGGATACAATATTCTGTGGATAAAAAACAAGAGATAAAAAGATAAAAGCCACAATGATGTGATAATGAAATTTGAAACCACTTTTGTGGCATTGAGCCTCCATGGCTCCTCGTGCGTTGTTTCCGCCGCCAATTGTCTCTCCGACATCCGCTCTAAATTATTCAACCACCAATTAGGGTGGTTTATTGGACACCGAGTAGAAGGAATGAAGAAAAACAAACCACTGATTATCCAATGATTTAAAAAGCTGGCAGACGGGGGTAGTTAATCCACGGTTTGATTAAGTCCCGCTGAAAACCTAATGTTCTTTGACGGTTTGAAGACCAAACACGGAGGGGTTGTCTGGCAAATTACAAATCTGATTGCGCTGGAGAGATTTTAGCAGCGTTTAGATTATGACGTAGTTGACTGTTGGTTTTCGGTTTAGATCCTGACAGATTTGGTGATATTATTTATATGGTGCTAAGTTATGAGGGAACGTACATAATATATTCTGAGACAGATGTAGTGTTATCAACCCCAGTCCCACTCCCATAATTCTGATGAAACCATGCTCCCCTGTGTCTTGACTGTAGAGTCTCACTTGTCAATAGGCCTGTGTCCACTAGCATATACAAAGCCGTTTGTCGTCTGCTAAAACGTGAATTTGAATACAAATATGAAATACATGTTTTGTCTCCCTGTGGACACAGCTGGACGACAAAATTCTTAAATACAACAGTGGGATAGCAATTTGGGGGTGTCAAAAGTGGACGACAAAAGTGAGAATTTAGAAATCTAACATGTTTGATTTTTACTGCAGAAATTGGGCGATATGCTCTTTGTTCTATTATAATATCTCGTCCATGTTTGCACTGGGTAGTCTGGGCAGCAATTTATAAAGCCTAGTGGACACAGCCTACCTGCAGTTAAAGTGGAATATATCTCGGTAATATATTCCCAAATACACACACATTGCTGGACGACAAATAACGGAAATATTTCACTTCCCTTGTCGTATAGTGGACACAGGCCTATTAAGGTACACTGTACTGCATTTGTACCACAACCCACTCAAATCAACAACTGACCTATACACTTATTATCCATATAGAATACATGGTGCAAACACATTCATGATACTATTTTAAGGTGGAACTACCAACTGATCTATACACATCAGCGCTTAAGCATTCTCGTTCATGTATACCCTCCCCTTTCTTGTCCGCTCTTTAGAACCCTTCTCCTGTCTCCATCCCTCGGGCTCCATCCCATACCTCCAAAACTCTCAGCTCCTGATTCCTAGACCCCCCACCCCAGCGTCCGTTCCCTTTTAGTCCCACGCACGTGTGTAAACAAGAGGCAGTTGTGTGGGAGAGTTGAGGGGGGAGGGCTGGGGGCTATACTGTTTTATATAACACGGGGCGCTTTTGAATTCGTCATTTGTCGTAAGAGGCCGGCGCGGACTGGGCCCGCCATCATTTGACCGCATTAGGCGTGATGGAACGGGCAAATAGAGGCCCGGATGAATGAATCAGTGCGCCTGCGCCACCGGAAGTAGGACAGAGTGCATGTCAGCGTTCGCTGGGCGGGGCAGGACCAATGGGCACATCGGACTTACTAAGGCTTCGATCGACTGTCGGCACATTGGTGAAGTAAATCTATAAAACTGGTGTGGAGGTGGAGATGTAGGCCTAGATCACTATATGTATGGACGACTTATTGGGTGAGTGTGCATTTGAAGATTTATCAGTTTGATAATAAACTCGATAACCATCACGTTTTGATTTTTTTAATTTATATTAATTCAGCAGTCGAGGCTTTCATATACATGTATACCGGTATACTCATTCACTCACTCACTCATTCACTCACTGGCTGACTCCATCCCTCGTTGACTTGCTGATCACTGACTCGCACCCTACCTCTTCACTCACTCACCTGATCTCTTCACTCACTCACTTGATCTCTGATTCGCTGACTGACCTGCTCGCTGACTGACTCGCTCACTAACTCATTCGCCGACTGACCTGCTCTCTGACTGACCTGCTCGCTGACTGACTTGATTGCAGACTGACTCGATTGCTGACTTGCTTACTCACTTGCTTACTCACTTACTCGCTCACACTCTGACTCGTCAATCCCACTCCTTCGCTCCTTCTTCGGACTCCCTCACTCACTCATGCAGTCAGTCACTCGCTCACTCACTCATGCAGTCAGTCACTCGCTTACTCACTCATGCAGTCAGTCACTCGCTTACTCACGCATGCAGTCAGTCACTCGCTTAATCATTCATGCAGTCAGTCACTCGCTCACTCACTCATGCAGGCACTCACTCACTCACTCATGCAGCCACTCACTCGCTTACTCACTCATGCAGTCACTCACCCGCTCACTCACTCATGTAGTCACTCACTCGCTCACTCACTCATGCAGTCACTCACTCGCTCACTCACTCATGCAGTCACTCGCTCACTCGCTCACTCACTCATGCAGCCACTCACTCACCCACTCTTCACTGACTTGCTCGCTCACTTACTTGTTCACTCGCTTATCTCTTAACTCACTCATTCGCGCACTCACTCACCTACTCACTCTATAGCTGTCCTCAATAACAGCGTATCGGTATCACCGTGACCCGCTGCCAAGCATCTATAACGCCGTAACATCTCTACATTTGGTAATCTACAGCTCTCCAGTCTTAAATGTCACATCATAAAAAGGGAAATGAGACACAAGATTAATACACTGCACTGAGGGAGATCTGCCCTTGAACCAGGGTTACCTGGAGCCAATCAATTACATCTTTTTTGCCTTCAAAGAAAAATGACACTTTTTAAGTTTAATTGCTTCAATGCAGCTGATATCACGAGTTGAAGTGGGGCCGTGTGCAGGTCTGTCTGGAGCAGGAAAGGTCCCGCAGAGAACCGGAGATTCTGTGATTCATGATTATATTATAGAAATTTGTATTTTCGGCAAACAGCTATATATAGAGAGGTTATGAAGTCAAAAAGTCAACCCGATAGAAATCTGCGATTTTCACCTTCTTTTCTAGGCTCAGATAACAAGTAATTCTACCTATATACCTACTCAAAATCTTTAATCATGTTGTCTGAACCACAGCCTCTTTTTTTGCTCAGCAAAGAAAAAACCAGATGTGCCATGCAGTAATTTAATGGACGTGTGAACGCTGATTATTATTACTGGTTTATCATATAGGCTGAACATCCATGGTATTAATATTTCTGATCTGTCTTTCTTGTAATTAGATCAATGCGGCATTGATCTAATTACAAGATGTGTATCGTGTACTGTATAAGTGCAGGACTCGGTTAAGCGCAAGGTCAATGATACAATCGAAATGTATACGCGCAGGTGCGCTTATTCAAGCCATTGCGGTATATGCCAACAGCGTGCGGTTTTTGACTACCGTAGTGGCTAGAATGAGCGCACCTGTGTTCATAAGTTTAGGTGTCACGAATTACCCTGCGCTTACACCCTGCGCTTGCGCCTATTCAAGATAAACATGGACTAAATTTTCAATTTTATACCCTCATTAACCTCGCGCGTATACAAGACCTGCGATTATCTGAGACTCCTGTGCTTAACTCTCACACATAATAGGGACATTACACAATACAAGTAGTTGAAAAGTACCCGTTGTTATGTTTCTCTTCCTAGAACAGCCCATTCCCTAACAGTAATTTTCGCGATTAAATATAGAATTAGAGTTGAAACTGGATATCTATACAAGTTCCCACCGATTACTACCGGGAAATGCCTGCAGGCACCTACTTATGTAAACTATGATATGTAATGCCTCAAGCATTCATCTATACATAACATAACATGTGGCATCCCAGGCATTGGCATACATTGGCTCTGTGGCTTTCCCCCATTTTGAATTGTGCGCCAGGCATTGCGGGCCTACACACAGGCCGCCGCCACCTTGCCTTGGGTAGCGTTAATCGCCAATTAAGCTTTTCTGATTGCGATCCAAGCTAATTAATCCCAGTATATAAATACCCAGTGAGTCCCCCCCCCCCTCCAACACACACACACATACACACAAATACCAGAAGGCTGGGGAAGCATGGGAGGGGAGGTAGGGGGCAGCTGAGGGAAGGGCTCTCTTGTATTTGTACAAGACCACTTTCCTTTTCCCGCCACAAATGATTGCCGCGAAAACGCAGACGACTTTTCTCCCGGCTCCCATTGTGTAATGTTTTCTCAGGCGGCGCTCAGCTGGTGTTATCGTTTAACCACAAACCCATCAAACGCCGTATCCGCAGTAGCCCAATGGTATAATTCCCCCTGCGTTTACTTCAATAACATCTATAGTTTCTGCCTTTTTGTGATTTGTCTGATGAGGTAATCTCACATTGGGAAGTGTTTTTTGGCCGGAGGCGGAGTTTTTTTTCTGTCTTGTTTTTCTTTTTTCTCCTTCTTTCTACCCGTGTTGCTGCGTTGCGGCCCAGCGTCTGTCAATTCCGGAAATAAAGGCGTAAGACAGCGCATGCGCAAAGCCTACCCGCTGTTATTGTAACTATCACCAGAACAAATACGCCTAAAAACACGCCGGTGCAAACGTGTGTGTGTGTGTGTGTGTTGATGCATGAGGGACTCAGAAGGGTTGGCTGTTAACAGACGAGAGGCCTTGCCTATGTCCCTGCCTCCCTGTCATTGGCTTCCTGTATACCTGGTATACCTTCCTGTCTTCCTCCGGGGGAAGGGGGGGGGGGCTGTCTACACGACATATTAATATTTAGGGGAGTCCAGATTACCCCCCCCCCCCACCAACCTCAGGGAATCGCTGGCCTCCCTTCACCCCCTACCTCCTTGGCACATGCATACTCCTTACACTTTCCCGTATTAAACCGCTCTCTATATATAGGGCTTGGTACCTGTCCCGAGCCCACTCCGACTGGTACTGTAAGGGTACCAAGATTTAGGTCTTTAAAACCAGCACATGTACTTAGTTTGGTACTGGCATATTTTAACACTAATGCCGACTCTTTGGGGATGTATCATACCAAAATAATCAACACGATCAACTATGAATGCAATACTGCCGAGTTACTCACCGGTGCTGCATTGGCATTCAATAGCAATCTATCATGAAAACAAGAACAACAAAAACGTGGGGCATTTAAAGAAACAATGTTTAACTTAGGCCTACTGCTCAAGAACACACATCTCAATTACAATTACAAACCCACTCCACAAAGTCTGGTTCTCATAATGAGCAGGAGCAACTCATCCGATGCTCAAGTAGCACACAGTTAACGCTATGGGGTTTAGAGATTAGATCCGTTTAAACCCAGAGCCTGACGCGAAGTGGGATGGTGAGTCATAGCCAGACCTCAACCTTTATCGGACTATGATAACATATTCAGTACTATAAACTGATGGAAGAGGATTGTTATTTGGTGTGTGCGGGGTTATAACATTATTTTCAACCAAAATGCCAGCACGTTATCACAGTTCTATGGTGGGGGGGGGGGGCTGTCAGAAGAATGTTGATCCTACCACAATAAAATCCTGTTGTTAAATAATGGAAATTCTCCAATACTTGTACATATTTATAACTACCTTTAGAGATTACTACAGTATATTCTACTTTTACTTCTAACAGTGTGGGATACCGCCACTCCCGTGCAATTAGAAAGTGTTGACACCTGGATGCCAGTGTTCATTGTGCAGGAGTGGAATGAGTAGTATGATTATCTTAGTAGTAGAAGTCCTGAGGTGACTTCCACAATTTTCAAAACCAGAATCTCGGCCATTCCCTCATTGTTTATCATTAATTCTTAATGAATGTGAAAGTAGGCATAATGGTATAATGACCGAGAGAATTATTTAAAAACAATTCACAACACAGATACATACTGGTTCAAGCCAGTAACTGCGATCAGTGTCAATAATAATTATTAGAAACCATACTTTCAAATGCTCTAGATTTTTGTTTTGGCTTCTAAAAACGTAATATAACTAACATAAGCGGTCCCATTATTCATCCGTATGTCTAGCATAGCATCGAATATTCTACAGGAACTGGGTGAAGTGCAGGATTTTGATTGGAGTTCGGGACTTTTTGCAGAAGTCGATTTTTATTTCCTGCCCATAACAACTTTTAATTAACCCAGGACCCCAGCTAAGTTTCTTCTGGTCCAATTTCCTAATGAGAGTACCCGGTCTCCTGGCAAAAAACCCTCAAACACAATACCATCCATTTCACCGATTATTATTCGAAATTAACATCGCATTATCAAGTTACAAAGCTTGCTAATAAACCTCATCATATATAGGTATACATGCACATGCGAATAGACAGAGCAACCAATGCAATAACCTTGTCAAATTGATTTCTTACCACCAGATTCTCCCTGTATTATATACCTCAGAAGACAATTGCACATGTCCCTCAATACTGGCAGGGTACTGGAAATTACAAAAGGTAGATACTTAATGATGTTGCAGGAAATATTGTGCCTGGGCGCAAAAGGACCACGGATAAGTTCTGGAGGACAGACAGGTGTGATATAAAGGAAGTTGATAGGGGACGAGTAACTCAAACTAACTAATATAAAGACTATGGTTATGAGTTACTAAAAATAACCGTAGTACACTGGCTGACACCCTTATATGGTGCCTGCCACTCTACAGTAGTTATATTTTTTAGTTACCCTATTTACCATAGCTGTGAGGTTATATATGTATGGGGTATGTTGAAATAACCATGGTGTGATTTCCTTTGTCTTACCCTTCGGCTGTGGTTTAATATTCAACATTGGAGAATGGCATAGAAATGTCCTTTTTGAGTGCAAGTCTCTAAAGCTAGCCTTACAAGCAGTATCATATTTGACATGATGTTACAAGCAGGCGAAAACATCTTCAGACTGTGGTGTTCAGTTCCCATCCACTTACAGAGTGTGTCATATTTGGTTACTCCCCTGAATCCTCCATATACCAGTCACCTTTCCTCAACCTCACCCTTACCCCGAATGCCTTTGACTGTGGACGACTTTATCGAGCCTCCACACCATGACCTCACAAGTACTTGGCTATGTGGGAAGCAGTTCGTACTCTCCCAGACCTGACTGGGTGAAGGTTATCCGGCAGTCAGCAGCATTATTGATTAGTGTGGGGGGTTAGGTCTAGACCACCGCCCTCTGGTATTGATAGATTATAGGCAGTAGTCCCCCTGTATAGGTAATGAGTGCCAAAGTCCACATAGTCTTTGTTATTACTCATAGGCACCTTGTGTTTGCTTATTGAATCACTGAAGTCACCTTTTCTCTCTGGTATTGACAATAAAGGGAGCATTCTGTCCTGTGTTAGTCTTCCTTAGATAAAGTCGCCGTTGCCTCATGCTTGATTACCCAGTCACTCGGGCTACTATCGAGTGTAGTGTTGTATAGTATTGGGTCTATAGGATTACCCTCTGCTATATTATAGAGATTCACTGGTGTATACGCGTGCCTGTACGATATATAGTAAACACGCATTGTGTTAATACAGACAATGTATACAGTAAAAATAAGTAATTATTTTCACATTATAGTTCTGTTCTAGCATACAACTCTGTTATCTGAGCCTCTATCATTGAAATGGTGATACAACTGCTTTATTATTAATCAGCTGATTATAAGGAGTGTCCCTATACGTCAAAGACATCTGGCCCAAGGAAAAAGAACTGATGCATGCCTGTTGCTCTCATAGCATAAGGTTATAAGTTACAAATATAATATTATATCACGTTGATGTTCAGGACATTGTCTGATGACCATGACATTGTGTCAACCTGGCAACTCACTAATCGATCAGCACCTGACATTCAGGGAAACAGTTCAGGAGATTAAATGGAATATCAGCCATGGCTTCGCGGTGTTCTATCTGAAAATGACCACAAAAAGTGCCTCGCTCACCTTTCAGTGCCAATTCCTCGCTCCACATGAAGGGGTACACAGTGGATGAAGACAGTATATACACATTTCCCACAAGGGGAGAGGCGTCCAAGCTAACTATACTATACTAGATATCCCTATTAGATCCGCTGAGGTACCCAGGGTCTTCACCTCACATTGCAGTCATGTTGACTTGCAGCATGATGCAGTCATGTAGAGTGAGTTTTATACACTACACGCTTCAACTAACTAATTTAAAAACGTCAATGCTGGGAGTGCATCTCTGGTTATGGCTCACTGTCAACGCTGGCAAATGACGCTTAACTGACGTAACTATACACTTTTTAATTTTTTTTTTTAAATTTAAAATTCATACCTTTCTAGGGGGATGTTTTTCTTTAAATAAATCTCTTGTCTTGTCCATACATGTGACCAATCCATGTTTTACATCAATCATTCATGACGTCGCTTGAGTGTAGTACAGTATGTTGTGTCCATGCATAGAGTCCGACTTTTAGCTGTGAGAGTTGTCACAGACTGTTAAGGTTAGCTAACCTGTATACTTTCTACAGTATGAGTTTTTACAGATGAATGAGGGAATTTTAAAATATCAACCCTCCCTTATATATGTTGAGTAGAGTAGATAGGATTAGCGGTTTTCAGTTGACATTCTTTGAACATTGGAGTTGTACAATAAGCAGTTAAGACTTTCACCCATAGTAACATGAATTAAGTAGCGACACGAATGAGTAGTAACATGGATGAGTAGTATCCTAAATGAGTAGTATCATAAATCAGTAGTATTATGAATCAGTAGTAATATTGTCTTTCCCTTCAAGGGTTTTACCTTCGTCTTCTATTTGTAAGTTCCAGTAAGGTCTCCCTTTTGCCTGCCATGTCAGTTTTTGGTTTTGACTTTGAACGCTGCCTTTGAAGTTGCACTTGAATACGTTGCGCAATTTATTGAATTGCCAAACTATTGATAAAAAAAATATCTAAAGCTAACACATCATTGTTGAGGTCTACAGACATCTCCAATTCAGCTATAAGATTATGGCCAACTTCAGGACACACAGATTACTACATACACCTATGTCCTATTAAGGAACCCCAAGCACGTTGACAACTCCACACCATATCAGGCTATAATCAGTTGCCTGTGCTTGTAGGGAGGTGGTGGAGCACTAATCTGGCCATGGAGGAGGTGGTCGCAGGCTTGGTCTGACAGGTAGATCAATGAACACATTATCAAGTGGGAATATTACTTCAGAATACGGCAAGGAGTAGAGAGGAAGGAGGAAGGGTGAGGCATGGAGGGGGGGATAGAGGTTCTTATACTGTTGGGTGGTGCGTTGGTAAGATGAACAATGATGAAAAAGAGTGTTTACTAGGAATTTATCAATATGAAATAATGTTTGTTTTTCTTGTATTTAAGTTAGCTTCAAGGCCAAAGTAGGCCAAGGTATTTTCTTTTTACATTTTCAAGGCATTTCCCACAAGATGTCCAACTTCCCCTTCACACGTTGCGTGTGGAATATTGAGACCAACATTATTCCGATGGGGTGAGTGTGGAGGGGGGGGGGGTAGAGAGGGTAGGATGTGGGAATGGGGTAGGGGAAGGGGAGGGGGGTAGCCGATGGAAGCTGGTGAAAGGTTCAGTGCCTGCAGGTTGCTCAGTAAGATGTGCATGACCTAACTGATGGACCGGACATGTACAAGGATTTCTGAAAGACTGTCCGGGTGTGGGGACGGGTGAAAAACAGCCCCAGGACGTCTACGGAGTTATGGAGGGAGGTTGGGGAGGGGGGGGCGTGTGTGTGTGTGTGGAAAGTAAGGGGTATAGGGGATAGGGTGGGTGGCGGTTGGGAAGTAACATGGGTACTTATAGGAGAGAGTGAAGGGGGAGAGGGAAGGTGTTGATGGGAAGCGGATATTGGGTAAAACGGTGGGAATGGACTTAAGAGTTAGTGAAGGGGAGGGAATAAAATGGAGATCCCAGACTGGGAATGTTTAACGGTAAAGAGAGAGAGAGCGCCAAACTGTGGGACAGAAAGAGACAATATACATGTATATCTAGAACCATACAGAAAAAAAGAGAGAGAGAGAGAGAGAGAGAGAGAGAAAGAGAGAGAGAGAGAGAGAGAGAGAGAGAGAGAGAGAGAGAGAGGGAGAGAGAGAGAGAGAGAGAGAGAGAGAGAGAGAGAGAGAGAGAGAGAGAGAGAGAGAGAGAGAGAGAGAGAGAGAGAGAGAAAGAGAGAGAGAGAGTTGAATCTGTAGGTTATCTGCATGTATGTATTAAAGTTACAAACACCAATTGCATTGCTTATCACTAGGCTAATGTAAAGAGAGAATAAGGCAAGAGTTGTGAGGATATAGAAGGCAGCTATATATGGTTTCGGGTGGGGACTGTGGGGTTGGGGTGGACGGGTGGCGGCAGCTGTGGCCTTCTGTGTCCTTCAGTCGATGTGGACCCCCGGAGCCCGATCCCGTATCGATGGATCCCCAGAACCCGAGCCGACCCCGGCCTGTCACCCGACTCCCAGGTTAGGCACCCCATCCATGCAGACCGGCGTAACGTCCCTAAAGCCCTCAGTCCTCCAGTACCTCCTGGCCATACCCCCTGCTTCACACCGTTCATATCTTAAAGACCCACCCAGCCTATATAAAGACTTGAGTACCTGTCCTATATGAGCACTCCAACTGTTGCGATAGGGGTACCAACATGTGGGCCTTTAACACTTCCCCAACTATACTACTTTTCTTATCCCTGGTCATAATTCCCTCCTAAATTAGCATCATATGAAAAAAGGTCTGCATTTTCTGTACCACCAATAACTACTATCTGGTATATTGCTGTAAACTTACGTATTTGTATTCCAGTTATTACATGACTTAGACTCTGCCATATGTCGACTGATTGTCAGTCTCCCCTGACATCGTCTTTATGATTCAAGGTACTCCTTATTAAAGTGGCTATGGGAGATTTTTCAAATTCGAAATCCTACTTAAATGTGTTCCAAGCACTGTGATGGTCTACTATCTAGAGGGGCAGTGACAGGCAAGTGTTATCACTTTACAGTGATTTTTAAATGGATAAAATAAACTCGTGCCCGATTTTATTCTTCACATTGAACATGCAGGGCATTGATCATCCATTGGTATACCAAAATGTAGGTGTCCAACTCAATGTATGTGGCCGACTCTAGGTGAATCTACCCTGCCCTACCACACCACACCAGACAGCCTCTACCTTTCCCTTCTCTCACCCCATGATCCAGGCGCGGCACGGAATTCATAATGGCGACCAATCGATATGCCGATCATTTCTTACAGACGGTGCACACGGCGTCATTTTACTACCCTACCCCCCCCCCCCCCCCATCAGTCCCTTATCTCCCATAGTCCGACTCGGGACGGCCGAGGTCCGTGAGGGGACATTGGGACAGGGCCTGGGGAGAAGGGGAAGAGTGGGAGCTGGAACCTTGAGAAAATCGATCCACAACTTTCTAGGGACGTTTCCTGCATGCACATTCCGTGTGGAAGAATAATTTCATGTAAACATCCTCACACAATTCACGCATTTTCTATGTATAAGACAATTATCTGATTATGAGGATATAATATTAGGCTAAGGGAAATTAATTCACACTTAGAGGACCTGACTGACTACATAGATAATAATTAATAATTATTAACACCAAGCTCTCTGAATAGTCGATCAGTGACCAGTACTGTATACATTCAATTACATACCAAATACAGGTATGCAATAGACTCTAATGTAGTTTTACAGCAAATACTATAGGTTTACAGTAGATTCTACTGTTTACCTACAATAATATGTACACCTATAGTAGATTCTACTGTACACGTACAAAAATGGCAACCAACTATTAAAAGTGTATACAATGTGTGACATTAGAAATTCGGTGAAAGGATAAGATTAAGCAGATTGATTATGTCACCCTATCCACACTACTCCATTGCAGGGTAGATTCACCTTGAGTCAACCACATACCTTCAAGGCTTGAGTCGGACACCTGCATTGGTAGTTATTCATACATTAACTCTCTATGTATCTTCCTTGGTGAAAGTAACACTGAAAATGTACTATCATAACAGAAATAGAGGGCTTGGCCTGCTTTAGTAAATCCAAATGCAAGTGTCTGACATGAGGTATAAATATATGGCCTAATCTAGATGAATCTACCCTACCCCTTTTAGGTTTAATGTGCGCGACAAGATACCCACATACTGGTCAATAAACAGTAAGTGTATTACTAGCAATAAATGATACACAAAGCTTTATTTCCAGGGTCTGTGAAATCTTCAATGATTTCAATAATGTGGTATGCTGTTACTGCCGAGAGACCAAGCAAGCAAAAACCCTGTCTAATACTAGGGTATTCTCTTCCAAGTCATTGAAATGTGCACTCAGAGGGTGCAAACCAGCTTGAACGTGCACATGTTGAGTTCCTTTTGATTATCCACTTCTAACTGAATCCCATCCCATTGTCACATCCTCATGTCCTCCTCTACACCTACCCTCTGCCCCTTACCCCCACACACACAGAAAAGAAGTAGAATCACTGTGATTCCCGACTTAATCACTGAGGTAACTCTCCCCATGACTCTAAAGTGACTCCCTAACATTAGTAGAACTCTATAATGACTCCTATTCTAAAATTCCCTAATGATTGGGGGTCACTTTAGAGTCGTGGGGAGAAAGGTACCGGTGATCGAGTCCAGACTCCCATTTGGGAGTCACCGTGATTCTACTTCTTTTCTTTGTGCACCCACAGCCTAGTAGTGGTCCACCCCCCAGCTCCCCACCCCTCCCACCACCTCCTATAAGGACCAGTATTACCCTTTATCACCCCCTGGGTCAGCCAGTGATTTGACTCCTGCTCTCGTGCACTAAAACCATGGATTGCGGGCTGTGCCACTGTCTACACATCCCCAATAGGACGGCGACCTAAGCCGAGGTGTCCATACCGCTGTTATTGGGTGTGTGCCCGGGATGATAAGACAGAGCATTGCCTCGCGTGACGGCTTCAGCTAACTCCTTACACCCCCTCCCGCTCCCACTCGCCGAGGCATGGGGATGATGGCATTTTTGCGCCTCCCATGGAAATAGGATATGGAGAGGCAGGAGATAGCAGAGCCATTAAATTGTTCAGTCGTGTGTTTTCACTCGGCTACAGTGCTGGCAGTCGGAAAACGATCCTGCTAAGAAATAAGAGATAGAGGGCGGATCGGGCAGCGTTGCACTATCACTACAGGTCAATAGTAGACTTTGCACTCAATCTGCTGGCACCTTATCTGATATGGGGTACACTTTACTGTATTTTTCCTTATATTCATGAAGATTCGGCCTCTGTTGTTAATGCTTTAAAGCTATGTCATTGGATGGTGCATGGATGATGTAACGCTGAGTAGCTCTTTGGTCTCAAGCTCTCCGGGGCATTCATACATCACTACATGTTTGAGACACAGCACCAGCGAGTAACTCACCGACCCAGTGTTAGTGCGTCATGGTCACAAATGTGCCGGCAAATGTGCCATGAAGCAATGAGGCGTCATGTCGTCCATAAAGGGTTAATAGGTATCTTCTAACGTGCTTTAAACCGCAAACAATAGACATTTGGTACCGTTTTGTGCAACGTCCCTATGATGGGATAAGGCAGTGGGTTGTAAAGTTCTTTCCCTCTGAGAAATCAGATTTAGATTTATACTTCTTTGCTTATGTAGATTGGCTGGATGTCTGTCAATGGGAATGGGACTGACACACTGCTGTCGGCGAGTAGTCCCTTGGGACACATTCAAAGTCCATTCCGTTTCCCCTTCCTATAATGGGAAGGGTATACTATTCCAAACAGAACCCCCAATCCCCCACTGGTTCAGGCAGCATGAATAGGGTGGTATTATACCATGGGCCCATGAGGCACGGGGAAACATTGCATTAGACTTGGTATATACATGTATCCAGATATCATTGTGTAACGGGGTAACTAAGTCCATGTATTGATAACTGTATAAATAGGGCATTAGCTCCCCATAGGAGCTATGCATAGTATATGAGGGCCCCTTGTGCTACTGTGACGTGAGTGTGTATACAGTGGCAGTATCATATCCTAACAGTAAAGGTATGTGGTATCATATAAGGCTGTATAGTGCATAGTTTGATCCCCTCTGTCGCTATGCACGAATACAGCCCTGCATGGTGATTATATTGCATGAAAAGACGCCTGATGCCCCTCTAGTAACAGTCAAAGCCGAGAACCAGCACTCTGGGCCTTTACAGAGGAAGGGGGATTTTAACATGTTTTTAAACATCCGCATAATCTAGAGTATAAGGGGTCACGTGTACATGGCACGGCAGGAATAGTTACAAAGCTGTGCATCTCGAAAACGTCTCAGTTACATCAGACGACGGTTATACAATGTACATGTACCTGGAGGCTCATTCAGAACAACTGACGTGGTCGTGGGGAAATGGTGACGGGACGAATCCTGTTTCCCGACCACTAGTAAAATTTCTTTCACAAGATTTCCTATACAAATGTATAGAAAAATAATATAAATACCACATTTTGTCAGCTACAAATACCCTCGTCAATTGCAAATATTGCAATATTGACGAAAATCGCAATATGACGACTGGCGAATCACAAGGGTCCCGCGCTATCGATGTAACGGCCCACACCTATAATTTTGATACATTTCAGAGGCAATTGGCAGTGGAGTGTCGTGGACAAAAGCAAAGAGCAGAGGTGCAAGCTACACACGTATCGGAGAGAGATATACAGGGTGTCATAATGATTATATTGATAATGAGCTGGAGATGGTTGATATAATCTCCCAGTACCAGTTGGACCTTTTCAATAAAGGGGGCCTATTATACTCAATTTCCCATAATATTCCGCAGGAAGGTACTGTAATTATAACCACCGTATATTGAATGTAAATTTATACCTGACCAGCGAGTCAGAACCGGTATGTATGGTGGGAATTTGGTAGGACCTCTCCTAAAGGGCAGGGACAAGTGCCGACACACATGCAGCAAAAGTTCAAGGCTGGGTCAAAGTGGCGCTCCGAAGTACAATTCTGGCAAAGGCGTGCGGGAAAAGTGCAGAACCTATATTTCAGTATCGAGGTCAAATATGGCCTAATTAAGATTCATTACCTTTCCATGCACCTGTGGGATTATCATCCCCAGGCCCACTTTGCATCGTCCTACATCGGAACCCTCGTCAAAACGGAATACCATCCATTCCAAATAACATAGGTGCCCTTGACATTGAGGATATCGCACGCTAATCAGAATTGACAAGAATACAATAAAATCACGTTGGCAATTTTTTTTACAGTCACATTTTCTGACCTGACTAGATCTAGTCCAACTCCTTAAAAAAAACCATAGAAATCATTGCCACTGCCAAATTGATACATATACACACGCTCCGCTAACCCAGCGGCTCCCAGTCCCAGCACCCTGTGCATAACAGCCATTCAGTATCAGACTCAGCACAGCCCACTCTTGGTGGTGGTTGTGGTGGTGGTGGTGGTGGTGGCCAGTTGTCGATGACAAGTAGACGTAGGGGTGGGACGGGGAGACAGGCCCAAGATGTATACGTGTGTGGCAGGGCCCTGGCTGGGCTCAATGCCTCTCGTTAGTGTCCTCCACTCGTCGTGTATTACGGCCGACAGCCTCCCCAGAGTCGGTGAATTATACGGCGTTCTGTCGGCACCAAGGAGCAGTTCAGGGATGAGAGCCGGCCCCCTGGTCGAGCTGCTCAGGGGCGAGCTGCTCCTGAAGGGGGGGGGGGGAGGGGGTCGAGTGCTGAGGCTATGGGTAGAGGTTGGAGGTGGAGGTAGGTGGGAGTGCAGTTTTTTTTGTGTCATTTTTTTAAAGATATAGTTTATTTAGTGGAAGAGGTGAGAGGTTGGTGGGTGGTCGCAGTGCAAGTTTTTAGAAAACATTCGTATATATGCAGCTTGAGGTGGGAGGCATCAGCAAATTCGCGTCAATTTGTTCCCAGCTTGCACCCATCTATCCAAGGCACCCCAAAAAATGGCTGGCTTTGGGTGAGTGGTAAGGTGGACGCAATACGACCCTAATTTGTTGGGAGTAGGGGGGTGTCCATGGTCAGTTTGGCGATTGGGATGTGTGGTTCCTATACATTTTTCAGTAAAAGTGCGTAGTGTTTCGGGGAAGATGTCAAAAGTTACGGCTTGAAGTGGGAGGGTTGGGTCAATTGGGTTGGTTATCGAGTGCTTTGGGGTCCTCCCGGGTTGTGTCATTGGACGTTTAGTGAGGCATAGAAGGGTTGGCCTGAGTGTGGTTTGAGCAGCAGAGATGAATGATGCTTGTGGTGGGCTGCTGAGTTGTGGGAGGGGCTGGGACAGCAGTGTGGGGAGGGGGAGGGGCTGGGGTGAGGTAGGGGAGGCTGTGGTGATTTGTCCATGACAGTTTGGGCCTGAGGAAGCTGACTGAATGGATGTCCTTCTCGCGGCCTTTCCCCCTGGGACCTGGGTGTAGTTGTGGTTTGAGCTGCTCCCGAGCTGCTCCTATTGTTCCTAGTACACGTCTGAGCAGAAGCATATTGGAAGAAAAACCATGGATAGGATATTCTCCATATTCTGTCATATATAATTATACTCATTTACAAGATCTACCTGCTTAGTGTTGAAGAACGTATTCTATGGACTCAACATTGACAATAGGCTTTGTTCTCAATTGAAAGCGATTAGGATACGCGTCTGCTGGTACTATTGAAAGTCATTGTTTTGCGCCACCTGGAAAATAAGATATGCTGTCCCAGTTCCAACCACTTAGTATCCACGTGATTCCTATTATAACACATAACTATAATAATGGTGGCTCCCTAGGTCCAGCAGTCAATTTTGTTAAGTTGTTGAAATATCAATTTTATAGTGTGGTTAACTATTTCCATGTGATGAGCTGTATGCCAGGTAAACAAATAACGGATGTGCCATTCGCTGGCGTCATAGTTTTGCCTTGGTAAAACTGTCACAGCTCATCTAGATCATACGTATACGTCCTCCCCTCCCCGACACAACATGGATTATTAACTCCATCAGTATGCATGGGGAGTCGGGAGTTAATTTGTATATGGTAACCAATTAATGATTCACTGGATAAGGCCAATACGATGATACATGAGAGCTCATACCCCATTAGAATCTAGATATATTGCACTGCGATTTCTGTGCACACATGATTATGAAATATTCAGAGTAGTTATTCCCAGTAGAAACTTTTTTTGTGACTTGGCAACTTATCCATAATGGCCCTGAAAGTAGCCTATCATATGACAACATTAATAAGCTTGTAGCAGAAACCCTGTGACGCCACTCGGCAGTTTATGTCTACAAGCCCTAAATATATAATACTCCTTTAGCTATAACACTGACGGCTGCGCCATTTACTATAATACACTCATTCCAAAGATGAGCTACTCGTGGTGCCCAGGAATAAGGAGTAATTGCTCATATCTGCTCTGCATGGGAATCTATACATGATGAGCTCTTACTCTACCAGAGTACATGATTGAAGACTGCCTAATTATGAAATAGGGGAGGATAGAGAGAAATGAAGCAAATACTGACAGACTAACGGTAAGATAAAAGGCACAATGAAAGGGGATCAAGAATTTCTTAGGAGATTATTCAGATTTGCAATTTAGCTGTTACTTTTTATTAAATGGGATTGTACAAACTGTTGGGTCTGTTTTTTCTGGCCCAATTTGAACACCGATATGTATTTGATAGCTTACGAGTAGCTTAGTATATCTACAAAGAACCACAGTAAACTGGCTAGCGCCCTAATAAAGCACCTGCTACTCTACAGTAGAGGTTAGATCAGCCATAAGTTAGATCTCCTTTGGGCCTTTGCAACATAAAGTCTACTGGTCAGGAATGCTGTGCGGTTATATTCCAAAAAACGTAAAGGTTAACCTACACGTATAGTAGCAGTATATAATATGGGTGTGTATGCGACATAAACAAGGGGTGAACTATTTTGTACATACATCTCCTATACGGGCGTGGATGAAATCATGACACTTTCCAGTCCCCTACTTTCCACACCCTCCATGATGACCTGATTACTCACATATCCATTTTCAGGGCCGCACAGTGCTTTAATGCATTATGTCCTTTATCGTCATGGTGCATGCATGAATGCAGCTTTGGGGAGTAACCCACCAGTCGTGCATTCAAGCATCATGCCGATCACACATTCCTGAAGGATAAGTAATAATGATGCCTACATGCATCACTGCAGGAGAGTCGACTCACCAAGGCTGCATTCATGCATCATGACGATAAAGTGCCTAGCACATTCAAGCACTCTTCGGCCTTTAAAGGGATATAGGCTGCCGTGTGTCTGAGCTCCTCCTGAGCTGCTCCACAGGGCCCCACAGGGAGCTCCTCAGACTGGGGAGGCATAATGTGTCAGTTTGAATTTAGCACTGAGCTTGTCAATGTCTAACTAAACAGGCATCTTGTAAACAGCTTTCAAGGTTCTCAATTCACTCTGTTCCTTTCATCTTGCATTGCTATACTCTATGGACAAATTGCTCCCGTTATCCATATCCCGTGGAAGTCATATCTACATGTTATGATAATTAGTCTGATTAAGATATAAATCATCAATGTATTTATCACGACACAATGTCATTGCAGTTATTATTTTTGAATTTTCCTCTATTGCATACTCAAGGTTGAACACTGACTATTACTTACAAGCCTAGCCTTCAGTAACTGTCCATGCACTGTTCGCAGTCTCTCACTTTTAGTTGTGCATACAGGATTCTCATGAGTTAAAGCGGTGAGCTGCTCACCAGACTGCTGCCACTGACCGCCAGGCAAAGCCGAGTAGCTCCGGAGGCGACTCACCCCACAGGCGGACCGGAAGTGGGACAGAGCCCGACTAGGACCACTCCTCCCCGGCCCCTCCTCCCGGGGGATGGGCCCTGCCAGCTCTCAAACAAATTAGAACCGGAATTGGTCCCAATTCAGGCCCCCTGTCTTCTCCAGGGTGAGATTCGTCAGGGCTATCTATGGGCACGCCGTGGGCCTCTGCTGACCCTGTATGCCATCTAGGAGGTAGGGCCAGCGTTAATGGCTTCGGAATTTAATTTGGGGTTGGTTTGAGGCCTCACTCACAGGGTTTCCTTAATGGGCAGGTTGTGTTGGGCAACACAGGGGCAGCGGCCTCCGGTCACACCTCAGTGTAACCCTTTAAGGGCAGCATATTGCTTCAATGTATTTTGGCCCTTTGTCAGCATGATGCATGAATGCAGCCTTGCAGGTTACTCAGCAGGACTGCATTCACGCATCATGCCGGTCCTTCCGGGTTGATGCACTCTCGAAGGAAGGGCATGATGCATGGTGCAGCACTGGGGAGTAGACTCGCTAGGGCTGCATTCATGCATCATGACGGCACGAGCATAGCAATTTAAGCATCATGCGGCCTTTAAATGAATAAGGGTAAACCAGATGGAGCCTAATCTCAGGACTTACAGGAGAATGCTGCCCTGGGATGGGCTAGAATAAGGCCTATTGAGATCCACATCTTCCGAGGGAGCCTGGGGGAAATAGGGTTAGTTTTATCTGTTCAAGTTCAAGTCCTGTAAGCTGCAAATAGAATGAGGCATTGCACTGTGCATATAATTAAGTCTATAATCATTTGGTGACTAAAACATGTAACAATTATCCTGTTCATGATAAATATATAAATGTTTGATGGGACCAAACCTATACAACATCTTGCAAAACTCGGTTGGTATTGCATCTCCGTGAGATATTCTGTGAACGTATACAACTATACTATTCCTACATGTCTACATTTTCAAATACGTGTACCCCATAAGTCCACATTGGTCCACATTGGTCCCCATATAAACAGGCAGGTGGTCGGAGGTATACGTCAACAGTTTATATTTACAAATGGCAGGCTGGGTTCGATTTCAGCTGACATGCATACATATGTATGCATAGCAAACTAGGGCTGTTATAGATCTAATACCATGACATGTTATAAATATTGTTGTCCAGATTGGCCTTCTAGGAAGTCCTACTTATGGGTGTTAAAGTGACATGGTCCGATTTTTTTCATATTTTGAATCATGCTTCAATGTGTTTCATATGTTAGTACAATATCATATTTGGAGAATAGGGCCCAATAAAATGTCATCTATGGGCAATAAGAGCCCAATTAGAGGGTCCGACATGGCCCAAGTGTAGTTTTTTACAGTGCTTTTTCAATGGGGGGGAATTATAGCGTGCACTCCAAAATTAGTAAATTGAGCCTTAATCTCATAATTAGTCAGATTTTAAGCTGAATTATAGGGAATGAGATAAAATAAAGTAGCTAGCACATGAAGTATGACCATAGGGAACATTCTGATTCAGTTTTAACAAAATTGATTTTTGTACCCTAATCATCGGACCATGTCACTTTAAGTATCATATGGGCGTAAGGTATAGTGAATTCACGGAACCTGTTCAACAATGGTGATACCGTCCTTGAGCTACTAGTATGTTATAGTGTAAGTAGTATATTGGAAATGGGGATTGAATCGGGAATAGGGGCCATAGTGCTTGCTGTTCTCAGAGTTGGCAGATATAGAATCTACTGGTGAATTAATGCACAACAAAAAATTATACATATGAACCCTTGAGTCTATATAAGCCTATAGTTGCTTGACTCCACGTATGTAGGCCATACACATACCTTCACCATAACCCTATTGGTGTGACCTTGACCTATCATAGAGGATACGATACACCCCATGTCCCCCTGGGAGGGTGTACTTATCCTATGCCCTGTTACCCAACAAATATGCACCATCTCTCTGAGGTGCCTGGACAGGTCCGTACCTCGTGTAGACTTACAGCTCCATATCCTGCATAGTCTGATGCATGTAGCTTAGTTACTGTAGTTACATGTACTGATAGGTGGCATTGCCGTAAGATTATGATAGACAGGGAAGAAAGGAGGGGGGATGGGTCAGGGCACAGCCCCTGATATCTCTACTAGACATGTTAAATTTGATACACTATGTGGCACCATACTGTCAGGCTACATTGTAAGACTATGCACGATATGTAAGTTATATGACTACACAAGATACACTACTAGTACTTATGTAGCTGAGCAGTGCAATATACTGAAGTGTTACCGTATAAGCTAGGGTATTAGTGTACATGCGCAGTAGAATGTTGCCTTGGTCTACAGTATAAAGGGCATCCTCTGAAACTTTACATAAAGATAATATCAAGTTGATATGATTACAACGAATACCATCAAGGTGCAACTGGGTATTACATAATCCGGGCCCACGGCCTCTGGACTCTACTCAGTATAAATAAAGGAATACTATACTATACGGTACGTATCTTTGGCTTTACCTTTTACAGTGTACACATGTCCAAGCACCTTGTTGAGTTGGTCCCTGTGAGCACCCCCCCCCCCCCCCACACACACACCCCTCCCCCAACCATGGAGGCACACCAGACCAGTCACAGAACAGGTCCCAGCCACGTTTGTCATGGCTTTGTATAGTGTTTGCACAAAAATGTACATCAGCATTGATTAATGACCCCTGGAGGTTGTGTGTGAGGGTAGTAGGGGTGGTATGGGGACTGGTATAGAGGAAGGCCAGCCAGTAAACTGGAGGTTTAGGGAACGTCCACAAATTACGTCACCCTTTTTTCAAGATCCATCCATCCCCTGTCACTATTTCGGCCAAATTGGCCCATACAAACGTATAACCCAGGTCACGTTTCGTCACTGAAGCCATAGATACCCCATCCCCGAGCAACTGACTTCATCTGTGAACGTTCCCCCAGGTTGGAAGCCACTGTTGAGGTGCTCAGTGTATGTTTGTGTGTCCTGTATCTAATAGTATAGTAGAGCTGAATGAGGGAGGGTGGAGATATATGGAGTGGAGAGTCATAGTGATACTAGCCCCACTCCTGTCCTGAGTAGTTAGGTTGGGTGGGTTGATATTGGAGACATGGTGGCAGATACAGGATAGATAGCGGCTATCACAGAGCACAGGGAGGGTGGGGTAGGTGACAATGTCATAAGGTCACACTGGGGTAGGGGTTGGTGGTTGACCTACATCGTAGTAGACACTAGGGAATGTCGTATTGTGTACAATACTAGTACACGATGGTGCAATGGTACCCTAATCTAATATAACCTTCCACATTAATGTGAGTATTATTACAGCTAAACACAGAAATGTTCATTTACAACATCAGATACATGGGGACACCCCCCTCCCTTTTTTCATCAGGAGGCTAAGTGTGAACTATTGGAAGGGACCATTAACCCATATGAATGTGTACCCAACTGTGAATTCTGTAATGGCGTGAATATAATATTTTTAGTTCCATCCATGCAACTCTTACTGAAGTGCTCAGAATACCGTGGTTGCAGTTTTGTAATGCGTTCTCAATGAAATATACATTTTTTGTTAGTGACAGGGAAGAAGGCTATTGTGGAGTGGAATTATTGTTGGATTGGATATAAAGCAAGCTTACAAATGCAAACCTGTTGAATGCATAAAAAAATCTACCATGGAACCAGCAATGCACAATGAATAGGCGTATTTTAAGCTCCAACAAATTAATTTGATAGGCAATGGAGCACATTTTGAATAGAAGGGCTTTTAAGCCATGCTTCCACATGCAGCCTACCTTAGACCTGCCCCGACCTGGGCATGCAGGCAAAGTTTACCCGTATTTACCAGTAAGTAGTTGCGGTAGAGCAGGGGGGACCCAGCCTTAATCACTAACAAAGGCAAGTTAACGACTATTGGTCGGTTGCGTGCCTCGCCATCTAACCAGGCAGCCTCTTTCTATTGTAGGGGCCAAAGTGCCCCACAACTCCATATATAGGCGGCCATTGTAGCCAGGGTACTTGTGTATAAGGGGCAGCACGCCTGTGGTCGGAGAGTGAACGCTATTAACCCTTTGAGGGCGGCATGGGGTTTAATTTGTTATGGCATGGGTCGTTGTGATGCATGGCTGCACCATGTCAGCCCCTCAGGAGTGTATCAACCTTAAACAAGACCCACGATGCTTGTATGCAGCTTTTGCGAGTTACTCGCTACGGCTGCATTCATGCATCAGGGCGACGAGGTGCATAGTGAATAAAAGCATTATCCGACCCTTCAAGGGTTAACGTAGGCTTTGTTGAATAGAGCACGTGTGTATGGACTATGGTATGAGTACTGCATAGAGGCCATGAGTATACCAAAGAGTGGGTCTGTAAATGCTGAAGTAGGGGAGTAGCTATATTAACTTACCTGCGATTAAGGCGAGTGACCCACTGCATGAGTGAGTAACAATGAGCGAATGAATTAGTGAGTAACTCAATGAGATCAGTATGCATACCCTTCCGCCCCATTTTGGTATAGACGAGAACCGTGTTCAGTCTCCAAATCTTAGCAGTCGGTATGAGACTTTCCATCAGCATCCTCATAAATTTAGATTTTGGTGGAAAATGACTCCCCTCCCATCTTTGTTCTCGGTACATGTCCCCTCGGTACCACATAGTACACACGTGGAGGACCAAACGCTATAGGCAGGCTAGATGAGGATGAGGGTGAAGAAATTTCACCAAAGAAAAAGAAACCCCCATCAAGACGCCCCCATGGAAAAGCTAAACTTTCAGTGTGCATTATTAAACCAGCCATGAAACTGCAATGTAGTGTATATGTATTGCACAGGACAGGCAAATCAGAACTTTGAATTGAAGGGGCATGTTTTTTTTATAGAGCTACACGTGTTTTAACTTCACTCAGTGAGCCTCGGGCTATAATGTTTCATTCGGCTGGGCCTCCTAAAATACGGCCCGAGGCTTAACTCGCGCAGTATTATTTAACCCTATATTTTGATCAATTATTGTGAAACTCAACAAGTGGATTAACATCACCGACCATTTATGAGTTTTATGCAGACAGTTCATACTATTACGGTACAAGTGGGACCACCATTAAGGGCTCTGTTATAAAGGATGTTGGTAGGAAGTAGAGAGCAATAGGTGGTAGCGGAAGAGCTACCCTGGATGGTAAAACTAAGGGCACCACCCCAGCGAGCAATGACTTCTGGGGGGCGGCACACAACTTATGGGCGTTTAGGTTTTGAAGATGCATGTCCTCTTTAAATGAAGCGGGATGTCACTTAAGATCATATTTTTTATTATGAACACGACCTTCATGCTACCCATTAATAGTGCACAGACCTGTGGCTGGACCCCCATGACACTTTTTATCTGATCTTTTAATGGCCATGGATCGTGTTTGATTATTTCTATTACTATATAATATACACATTATGGTTTATATCACTAAAACCCCAAGAGCGTTAGAGTGTGTGTGTTAAAAGTAGGGTTAAATATCTATTACTTTCCAGGCATATACAAGCTTAAACTACCGCGAGGCAATAAAGAAAATGAACCCTAGATACCTGTGTAGCAAGAAACAGACCCAGCTCATGACACAGGGACAACTGGCCGTGCATGGGAATATCCCTTTTATTTTTTATGAAATACGGCAGCTTTATTGATTTAACCAAGGAGTGCCGTATTTAACACCCCCCGTGAAATAACCCATGGCCGTATTTCACGGCCCTGTGACGTCATCAAAATGGCGGTTTGTTTACATTTGTACGGCGTAGAAATAAGCTATTTTAGCCTATTTAGGCTCCCCCTATCATAATTTTGGTATTTTGAATAGAAAAAGATAAAAAATAAACACAAAGGTACACTCGTTTAAGTCTTTTGACTGGGTTATTTCACTTGTTGACCCTTGGGCCGTATTTCACTCGGCCTACGGCCTTGTGAAATACGGCCCAAGGTCAACTCGTGAAATAACCCAGTCAACAGACTGAAACTCGTGCACCTTTGTCTATGTATTGAACTCTCCTGATTACTGTGTGTTACTGCCAGATTCATGCATGTAGCAACAGTTCCCAGTTGCGGCAAGGCGGGGGTTAGTATCAGGCTGAGCCACCCGCGGCCACTATACACCAACACCAGCAGCAACCACCCCAGTGTTGTAGTAGCACCGCAGCGGGCCCCCGCCAGCTGATTTACACCGACTCGCCATTAGCTCACCAACACCCAAATGAGCAGGAGTGAGCAGTACACTAGGGGGCGCCCCGGGCGGACAGGGCTGGCCGCCATTCAGCGCCGCCATTGCCGGCTAATTGAGCGGCACCGCGGCGATAAAGCACCCGCCCCGTGTGTTGTGGTATGCGCCAATTTGTTGTCACTGTCCACCAGCAGGAGCATAGGGGGCAGTGGGGGAGGGGGGAGGGGCGGAGGGGGAGGGAGAGGGGGAGACATATATACTGTTAAAGGGAGTGGGGTGGGTGGGAGAAGGAGGAGGAGGGTCGGGGGTGATGTTTGTTGAAAGGGGAGAGAATGGCGTGGCATGGCCGGGGTTGGCAGGGTGGGAGGCGATTAGAGAACCACGAAAGGTTGCATGAAAGCCCGGCTGCCGTCAGGTTCTTTAAGGATGGGGGAGTCAAGGTGCAAGGGCCCTATCTACTGAAGGGATGTTTATCTCAAAGAACAGGAAAACATTTCAACCTAAAGCTGCATCAGTCCGTTTATTGGCATCGGCAACCAGCGAAAGTTGGTGATATATAAAGGAAATACCTGTACACCTTATAAAGGCTAATATTATGGTAGAGGTATGTGTGGGGTCGGTGATTTGGTGTGCTCTTTGCTCTGAATGCAGCCCTGGAGAGTCTACAGGGCCAGTGTTGCATAATTGCATCATGCCGACCCTTCAGGAGCATACCAACCCCATGGGGCCGGCATGCTGCTTGATAGCAGTGCTGGCGAGTCATTTGTCGACGCTATATTCATGCATTACGACGACAGATGAGACGATGCATGAAAGCACTTATTAAAGAAGTAAGGTACTACATACGAGTTTGCAGACAGGAAACACGGAGGCTGCATGGTGGGGTGCAACAGGTGATAACAACTTTGTTGGATGTGTCCGGAAATAGTCGACATGACAATAATTGGTGGTGTCAGGACTGCAGTAGAGTAGTTAGGGGAAATGAACATCATACATTCTACATTGCAGATATTCATGAACGCCAAAAAATGACATAGAACTAAATAATGATGCTTATGAATGATCAGTAATGACAGGACAATAAGCTAGTCTTAAGAATGTTGTTCAGACTAAGACTATACTGTAAACATTATGGCAATATCTACCCAATTTATTTGATCATGATAACTCAGTTGACCGACTAGATCTTGATATATACAGATCATTGACCTTATTACTTACGTATCCATGGTCTCAAGGCTTAGTGAATTTGCCTGGATATTCACCCCATATTCTAGTCTACTCACAGCGTGGATACATTTCCCAATTTCAGGGGCAAAGTAAGACGCTAGAGCGGCCCCTATCGGGCCCTTGCCACACTTGGCGGATAGTGCTTTATGAATAAGGCCCCTGTGAAGGGAGTTGTGAATATGGTGGTGCCCCAGTGACCGGATCTAGCAGCTGAGGGGGTTCAAGATGCTTGACTAGCAGAGTGAGGGAGCACAGGGAAGGAGCTTTGTTCTAGTTCATCCAAGTTCAAAAATTCCAGATGTCTGAGGTTGCAAGCATATTATTATAGACTGTATGATGGTTTTAAGATATTTGATTAACATGTACAATATATATGCCTATCAGGTATAAAGTATCAGAAGTCGGAGTACAACACGAGTGGGTAAATTAATATAGAGGCATCCTGATGAATGAAAATTATTATTTAATATCGTACAGGAACTCCTATACATGGTCGTGAGCACCTTAGCAATGCATACCCTAAAGGAGGCTTGTTTCAATTGGTGAGGGTTATGTGAGGGTCCTAACTACTTATATTCACCTGATTATCTGATTTAACATGTGTACAACTTAACATTCCAATATTGTATAACAAATACCGGTATATATAGAGATGCAATTTAGAAAATACGGATTATTTTACACTCACGCTACGTCCGATAAACAGAAAATATTGTAAAGCTATGATGATTGTAATCAGATCATTTGCCAGCTTTAGATAAATCATTGTAAACACAGTAAAAAGAAGAAACAGCATCGAAACATACTACTAGTAAATTACCATAAAAAAAGGAACATAGCCATGACATTTTAAGTGAGTAAATTGCGGTTCCGTGTAATATATTATGGTAGAAAAACGTCGATATCATACCCACAGTCACGTGCTTACAATCTATCATAACCAGACCAGTATAGAGGTGCCCGGGCCTGCAGCTAGCAGACATGGCCAATGAAATTGAAATTGCTCACTGTTATCACCAAATATCCATAATAGAAAAGCAAGGAAGCCTCCATCCTGGTGATACTTTATAGAGAGTATTGATCAAGGTAAATGGTCCAGGGCAGATGTACCTCTGTCTCCTGGCCTTCTTAAACAGCCCAGAGGAGGCCATTCGTCTTTAAATTATCAGTTGAACAACTACAGCAAAGCCATTTATCTAATGAGAGTGAACATTTCTAGACTGCACTAAAATCATGGTAATCTTACTGTACTACTTGGCTTTTATAATAACCAGAATAATGTCTACACCATTTATGAACTGAACTAATTCAGAATAACATCTATGTATACATCCTTAGGCCCTCCATGAATGCAACCCTGGGCTATATATATCTCATAACACCGTATGTATACAGACTTTTGGAAGCTACAACGAACGTCATTTGGGGAAGAGGGGCAACCATAAAATGGCTGCACAGAATTATGCATGCCTTTGGTCGCTACCATTTAGTGTAACGAACAAAGGAGGGGCCTGAGAGGGCCCAGTGCCTCCAAATGCATGTACAAACGGGCGCCTCTTTCGGGGAAATATTTGCTGACGGGGGTCAGAAAACATTGACCTGTTTGATCAGAGCACCCACCCAGGCCCCGACCCTACCACAACCACCAGCTTCCAGCCTCCCCCGGGTTAAACAGCTGTATAGAGGCAGTACCTGTGGTAGTGGGATAGCAACACCCAAGATCGACCACTACCATGAGATGCCCACTTTAATTCTGCAATTATCCATAATAATTACCTCTCCATTTGCCCTTTGGTATGAGTAGCACTTTAAGTGTAATATTATATCACAAAAAAAGAGCTTAAATCATACATGATTAACTACAAAACTGAGGTGGGCATCTTTTGAAAGGTAGTGGTTGACTCTGGGTGAAGCTACCCTATGGCGTGTGTACTATTGTATGGATACACCCTGGCTTTCTGAGTCACCTGGGACATTTCGCTAACCACAAGGGTGACGCTTACCCTAAGCTGAAATCAGCCGAACCATGCAGCTATTGTGAGATAGCACACAGTAAGCACTGCCCAGACCACCAGTGAATCATTTGTAGGCTACTGCCCAGTCACAGGCACTGTTAGGAGTAAGTGGTGTAGCTGCACAGTATAAAAGGAGGTATTTTTCAGTTTCCAGTAGTTTATACTGTATGTAAATCCAAAGACCCCAGGTTCAAATCCCAGTCAAGCTAGCAGGGCAACAATTATTTTTCTCCTTTTTTCATATGTCCTTATAATCTATTGAAACGTTAATCTGTCTATATTTACATAGCTATATTAATCCTTCATTTTTTTTAAATAGGTTTATTAGTCTAATTCAGCTGCATTCCAATTGTAATACCTACTGTGTCCAGTGGAGACTCCTGTGGTTGGGTTTTACAGTAGGTGAGTCCCAGCTAACAAAAAAAACGTTATTTTACGTCAAAATAACGTTTTAAATTTTACATAACGTTATGTCATACTAAAGAGCCTTAGAAAAACGTTGACATATAACGTTATATAATGTTTTAAAATGGTGTATAACGTTATTTATTTACTGGGGTGTAGCTAAACAGTATGTAATACTGGAAACCAAAATTATGTCCTTTTATACTGTAAATCTACAGCATATCTCCCCATGTGGGAATACACTACCGGGTACATTATGAAAGTGCAGGGACCAATTTAACCTTTCAATTTAATTGTTTATTAAAATGATTCACGCCTATAGATCCGTCTAGCCGTTTGTGGCACATTGCCTGGGCTTTGTACTTTTTGTCCTATACTACTTACGTGTTTCAAACCAGTGCACGTACATAATCAAATGGAGGTAGTATGTTACCATGGAGAACCTTGTGTGTACAGGAACACAGAAAGGCAGGTTACTGTTGACTGTGTGGGCATTAACACATAGGGGCAGGTTACTGTTGACCCCTGTGTGTACATAACACATAGAGGCAGGTTACTGTTGACCCCTGTGTGCACAGGAACACATAGAGGCAGGTTACTGTTGACCCCTGTGTGCACAGGAACACATAGAGGCAGGTTACTGTTGACCCCTGTTTGTACATAACACATAGAGGCAGGCTACTGTTGGCCCCTGTGTGTACATAACACATAGAGGCAGGTTACTGTTGATCCATGTGTGTACACATAAACACATAATTATAGAGGCAGGTTAATGTTGTACAGGAACACATTGAGTCAGGTTAATGACGCTCACATATAGCTAGTTAACGTCTATATTTGTCATCATGACTCGTCCCCCACAGAGATGGCGTTATTATGTTTATTCCACATGTAGCTCAAGTTGTCTAGCCATAATACAATGGTTATGATGATATAGGACAAAATATATATATCTTGTTTCTATTATTCCCAAACTAAGCTTGCAGCTGGACTGGTGAATCGCGAGTAGAACATGTGTACAAATTATACTCATCGAGGTAAAATTGACCTTTATCGTCAATTCAAATTATTCTTACCCAGCTAACAAAAAAACATTATTTTACGTCAAAATAACGTTTTAAACGTTACATAACGTTATGCCATATTAAAGAGCCTTAGAAAAATGTTGACATATAACGTTATATAACGTTATAAAAATTAATGGTGTATAACGTTATTTGTTTACTGGGTACCAGAACTTACACACATAGATGGTTACGCTATCAGAACTTCGCCACATAATATATGAAATTTCTCACTATATTACTATACGCTATTGTAACTTGTTAAAAGACCCAGTATTTAACCCACCCCCACAATTCTGACCCCCCCCCCCCCACGCCCCGACCCCATCCCCATCCCCATCCCCACAGCTTCACGTCACATGACGTGTTTGTCTGAGGAGACAGTGGCCGGAAACGGAAGTACTGCTGGGGGAGGACGTTAACAACTTCCGGAAATGTGCGTCCTGTCACGTGACTTCCGGGACGCCGTTCGTGTACGCGGGGGTGACTTGTAGGGGTTAACGGGGGCCCGGTCTCCTACTGTAGAGCTAAAGCAGCCGGAGACAAGGGGGTTAGTTGTATGTGTAATTGTCGCTGTATACAGGCACCCAGTTCCCCTATACAAAGGCAGCTGGAGATTCTCCTATAGTTGCTCTCGATTATAATTAACAGAAGTATTTCCAGAAGGTATAGGCATCCACAACGTTATGTTATAACATTATTGCTATTTTTGTTTGTTTGTGTTTGTAGCCGAATCAATGATGTTTCCCTACCCTGCAGTGGTCGGAAATATGTTTTTTTTTTAAATTCAATTTGAGGAATGAATCCCTATAGTTCATGTGCAGTGGAAGTCTTTTTCATTGGGTGTGTGAAGAATCTGAATCTCGTTCTTCATTTTAACTTGAATGGCATCAACGACAAGACAACTTAAAAAACATTATCCATTTGACTACATGGACTTTATGTAGTCAACATTGACGCCATAAACGTATTAATTATTTAAAGAACAAATCGATATTAATATGTTTATGGTAGGTGCCCAGAAGAGGTGTGTGACAATGATACATGGAACATAACTGTACAGTGTATTCTAAGTGTTGTTTGACTTGACCATGCTTGTGGTTTGTGGTTTATACAAATTACATGACCATTATCTCGTATACATTTACCACTGAGTTGATGAATGAATTGTAATCATGGTCTTCTGTTTCTGTGTCTTTACAGGTAAGCATCAAATACACATCAATCTCTGTGACTTACCGAGAGTGCGGGACTGTGGCAAGGTGAGTCAGACCACCTTGCAAATTAATGATGCCTCAAACGTTCATGCTAAAATAATCTTAGGAAGTGGTTATTATTTAACAATAAGGGGGAGGCTTTGCGCGTGTTTTCCTTTTCCGACCCCCTCCCTCCTTGAATCATAGTAACGTGCAGGGTTTTTATTGCTGAAAATGGCTGACATTTTTCTGACTCCCCCCCCCTTTGGATGGGTCAATTTTCTGAGCCCCCCCCCCCAATCCAACACCCCCTGCTGTTAAGCAATGACCACTCCCTTAGGTATGTCGTCATGGTAAAGTGCCTCACCACTCGTCGGCACTTGATTTGCGCATCATGCGGGCTCTTTGGATGCAGTAGTAGGCCGTCCTTGAAGAGTTAGTAAATACCGGTATAGTGAAAGAAACTTAATAGTGACTGGCGTAGTATGAACTCTCGAATTTGAACATGAATGAAATATATATATAGCTTGCCATTTTTGCCATTTGGTAGTAGGTTAATATATTGCATGCAAACCCAAGACACATCCTACACCTCAGGGCTATAGCCTAGGTGCACAAGAGGCCAACCTTATATAACCCAATCCGCCGATATTTCTCATTACTTTATTACCCCTATAACCCCGGCTACACTATAGCCCCATACCCCTGGGGGTAATATACTAATATGATAATACAGCCGCTGCTCGTATAACCTACCAAACCCCGGCCGTGTAACTAGCCCAGTTATGGATTGGGGGACGGGCATGCACGGCGTGGCTAGTTCAGCCAGTCACCTCCAATTAACAGAACGCTACATTATTTACGAAGACAGACACTAGGGGACGTTACTGTGCTCACCTCTGCCACCCCATCAACAGGCCATCTATATCTGTGGGAGCCTGTTGCATCCCACCTTCTCACACCCTAGTCAGCCGTCTTAACATGTTGTACCGGCTGCCAACATGTCAATGCTAGTGCAACCATGCTGGGGGTAAAACCCAATGGCGTTTTACTTGTTTGAGCTAAAATCCAAGGCTACACCATCAATTTTATTGAGCATTGATCATAAAGGTAATATTATGAATATGCTAGCTGCTACTACTACTACCTTTACCACTTTTAGTAGTAGGGTGTACGTGTTGCACTTTCCTGTAAACCAGGCCGCTCGAATGGGTGTTAGGACCGGTTTCCCCCTTGAGCTGTGCTACTAATATAATGTTATTGTGTATACATGTATTTGGGAGTGGTGTGGTGTGGCGCTATACTTGCTTTTATTCCATTAATCAATTATTCCACTTAAATTTCTTTTGCTACACTGTAAATAGTGATGTAAAATATACGTTTTTTCATACTGTAAACCAACAACAGATTGTACTGCCCATGTAAACTGATACCGTAGTATATACTGTAAAACTACATTAGATTCCACGACTCAGTTAGCTTTGCTTATGATAGTGTATGGCGTTCAGTTACTTGATAGCGGAAGAGAAACTTAGAAAAGGTAACCTGTGCAAAATCCCCTCTGTCATATACTACTCACGCCGCGTCCGCGTGTACTGGGTCTAACACTACTCTAATACAGGGTAGGGGCCCCGCTGACTCAAACCCAGACGTTATTACCCCTTATCTCCATATGGGTGGTGCATTGAGCACACATCGGATGTAATATCTGTTCAAATGTCGTCTGCTTTCATGCGTCCCATGATTATTGTCGTCTGATTACGACAACTTGTTTTACGACATGCCGGAAAGCGGTCAAATGGCTAACCCTGCTCCCAATCGTCCCTCACCCCCTTTGCACACACTACTTGCGCATGGTTGTTATCACCGGACAGTCGTTGCCCCGGCGTCCGCTATGCAAATGAGCATGCCAAATATGGGTTGTTCACGTTCCCATGTGACTCTCGCGGGACTGGCGGCGAGATGTCTGTCTCTACGGGGTCCCTGTCTTCCCAGCCTGCCCCGCGCGCTCGCCATGTGTCAGCCATGCGTCAAGCACGTTTCATCTGTGTGTCAACTCTGCGTCAACTCGTGTAGATTGATGCATTTATAAATTTCCCCCTAACGCGTCACCTAACAGCAGTACTTAGAGGGCAGAAACAACTTATGGACTAGGTTGAGATGGTGCATGATGTATAGAATATAATATACAATATGTACGCTGATGGATGGTGTTGAAGACAACACATGTACTGAGAGAAAATCCACAAGAAGATAAGTTATACATTTGTTATGCTTTTTTATCCCATGTATACCTATTACAAGATATTGCATTGGGAAATGGGCCCATTTTGCCTTGATGAGAACTGATTACACTTAATCCCGTTGTTCTACGATTCTGTCGTATGGTAGGTATATGAACCCGATAATTATGAAGAATAGGGTCAGATCCAGGTGTCCATAGTGAAAGTGAAATAACACATTAGGAGATCCACCCTGTATACATTTGACAAAGATGACTAACCACTGGCCGAGCAGCTTTATTGCCTATAATAACAAGTTGAATATTCAATTAAGGATGTCATGGTGTTTTAATATGCTATACCCTTCGTCGTCATGATGCATGAATACTCCCCTGGCAAGTAACTCGCCACTTCTGCAGTAATTCACCATGCTGATCCAAATGGGTAAATACACTCCAAATGGTTTGGGCTTGAGTTTTTGAGTTTCAAATATTTTTATTTGGCTCAAGTTCCATTAACAAGGTAGCGTCTCTCAAGGGATGCCAAGGTGGTCAACAACAAAACTATACAACATAATCCATGTAATGCAAGTCCTGAAACCTCAGCTATTCAGCACATAATGAAAATAAACCCACAGAAATTGGGCTTGCCATGGTGCACCAGGACGACAACTTTTGCATTTATGCATGCCATTATTAAATGGTTAATTGTTAGTTTGCTAGTCTCACATGTAGGAGAAGATTGTTAGTTTGATCACACAGGAGAGGAGCAGCAATTGCATTCAGCAGTGCAGCTCTATGAGGGCCTCACCATGCCCCCACCATGTTATCAATGTTACAGTTATTCCCAGGAGCAGGGTGGGGGTGGGACCTGGGGGTAGGTGAGGGGGTGGCAGTGGTAGGGATGGGTGTTACATCATGGCAGGGGCCTCCCGCTCGGGGTTAGGTAAGTGTGCATTCACTATGTATGCTCGTGCTGTGTCCAATCAATCACTCGACCAAATAGCACACGTAACATTGGCCCCAGTCACAGAACAGGTACCTTCACAATACCCCCACTCCCTCCCTATGACGCTGCCATTTATTTATTTCTTGTAGCTTACACAGAGGAGGGCGTGGTAAGGGGGGGGGGGGTTGGGTTGTGGGCCCCTCTTTCAGAACTGGCCACTCATGAATATCGTCACTATAGACTCAGACGACCAGATTAGTTACCCCTTTTGACGCTAGGGGGGTGGGTGTTCTCACCACCGGAAGTGGGGCAGTCGCGGTCACTACCCGCAAAGTGAGGTATTGAATGACCTGTGATACAGAAGTAGTCATACAGGGTGTGTAGAGATATTTGGCTGCATATTGGGACTATGTGACAGCACTACTATAAGCATCTCCATAAAGTCTGATTAAGGGCTACATATATAGGGGTAATCTGAATAGTGTAATCAGTGGTGTCTTGTAGTAATGGTGATATCAGTAATTAGCGGTGCCTTGTAGTAATTGTGATATCAGGAAACCTGCATGGGAATACTGATATAGGAAGGGCATTAAGCATAGATGCCTAGACTCCCAAATTTACTCATATCAGTTTCTGCTGACCCAAGAGCGAACCAAGGGATCTGAAACCCCTGAAACCCCAAAGTACCAAGACTACAATGTCATTAGAAATAATCATCAACACTTCAAGGCCTAGCATCGATTACAGTTGACACCATGGCAGGCCTAGCGTCGACTATAGTTGACGCCATGATAGGCATAGTGTCGACCATAGTCGACGCCATTTACATAGGAATACTATACATAGGAATTGAAATAAGACTTGTCCTTCTGGGAACTAATAGTTCTCAGAGGTCGTCCCCACAGCAGGCAAAGTATTTTTTGCTCAGGGTTCAAAGGGTTAAATATAAAAAAAGTAGGGCTGGATCCACCCCTGCCAATTATCACTGACTAAATTAGTGGTCAACAGAGGGGACAATGTTCGCCCCATCGTGGGCAATTGGGAAAAACAAGGGCCCCCTGTTGAGCTGTGGTAACGCGTGACTGCGTCTTGACCGACAGGGAGTGAAATATGCCCCTCCCCTCAACCATTTCTCCCAAAGCACCCCCTGTTAATTTACGACTACACCAAACACTTCCACAGCTTGATCAATCGATTCTCTTCTAAACTGTTGTAAACAAGTGAACGACACCATCACACCATGCACCCACATAATTGCCTATGAGATCAGAAGAAGGGGCCAAGTTACCTGGACCACTCATGAAACGTTAAGTAAGTTAATACATATATACATGTACGCCAAGGAATGGGAAGATCTCCTTTAATTGCGATGATGCACATACTTCCCCAATAATATCATTAAACAGAATGCATTTTTTCCCTGTTTACCATCCTCTAATTTCTATTAATACTACATTATTCCCTATGGATACCCCCTTGCCAATCGGAATGTCGAGACGAAAAAGGTTGCCCCTAGCTACATTTGCCAGAATCACGATTGATGAGGGGAAGAGGATTTGGTTTTCAAAAAGGCAAGATAGTTGTCGATGGGTGGATACCAGAAATTAATGAGTATCAGCCGACGTTGGCAGTGGTTGTATTCTATCAATGTTAATAGATTCTATGAATACTAGGATTAGCATCCAATCAGTGGGATATTAATAGCATTTGTGTTGTAATACAAACCGATTATATTGGGCGGATTATTTATGTCTAGGATATGGACGACCTAGAAACAATTGTCATCTATATAAAACCCTTTCCTTTTTCTGATAATGATGGTAGATTTCAACGTTTAATTTCGCACTGTGAATCTGGCAAGGGGTTCTACATTTATGTTGGATTCCATTTCGAGGAAATCACAGAGGTTCATTTAAAATACACCTAAAGAACCATCTAGCTTTTGTCAATATATGATATACACCAGTTAATCCCAGCATTATTTGCAGTACTTACATACAAGTATCATAGTCTATGGTTGTAGAATGGCATTATTTATCCTGCACTGAGCTTGTGGATATAATCCACCCATACAGGGTCAGAAATGAATACACAAATCCTGGCATGAAGACCTCCCAATCTATACAGCATACATATGCACCAGTCAAAAGCCCGCCGGGACGGTGGGGGCCCGCTTACATAGAACCACTACATTGAACGCCGCAGAGCCTTTCATTGCGCCGCAAATACATTTGCCGCAGTTAGGTTTAGCCTTCATAAATAACCACTGGATGTCAACGGCAGACCGTGTGAATCGCTCCCTGTGTAATGGCTCTCTGGAGCAGCTCCGAGCACATGTGAATGACTCATGTCGGGTGGGGGGTAGGCCAGACGAGGGTAATTAGGGAAGTATTAGTCGGCCGTAGAGGGTGAACACCTTTGTGTGGGCTTCCAGCAGGCTGACACACTCCATTGATGGCCTTGTGTGAGCTTCTCGAGCCGCTCGGCTGGGGACTCATTGCTCTGAGCTGCTCACACAGAGGCTGAGCTGCTCCTGATTTGGGATATCCTCACCCAGAGTGAGTACTTATGTTATAGTGAGGATATTTCTGTCACTGATGAGCATCTCTCAACACATTTAATATTAAGGTCTTGGAATTTTCATCATTGTACAATACAAGAAATGATCTTTCATTGACAAAATGCTGTAATAAGTCATGCCCCTTGTTGTATACCAGTATGCTGGCGCCGTCTAGGCCATACAGGTATTGGCTTTATCGGTGCTAATCTTTAGGCGAAATAGAATCTATTGCTTAGGTGTAATAATCAGTGGTCTAGCATGCTCTCGCATCTATGACGGCCCGTCTGCACTTTAATGGCCCAGCGCCCCTATATAAAGAGCTGAGTACCTGTCCCGACTGCACTCTGACTGTTACTGGACGTGCAGTAAGATCAGCGGGTTTAATAGAAGGTTTAAATTCACACACCTGAATGAATCATCAGGGTCATCAACCACTAGGAAATATAGGCCACATGACCTAATCTGGCCTACATTTATGCCTAACCCTCATATATAACATTATAGTTCGACTTTGGGAAGTGGAATATAGCCAATGCGAACAGTCCTTGGGGATCTTAGATTACGTTGTGTTGAATTTGGTGGGGGTGCGCCCTAGATATTATATTGACTGCTTGCAAGGTGTTACCCATACAACACATTGGGCTTCTGATACTCTGCCTAATCCCCCAAGGGAGCAGATGAGTTACTTTGATTAACCTAGCTTGTATATTACATGGATACACTACTGCTCTACTATACAAAGAAAGGTTTAGCCATCCAAAGCTCTGCATTTCTGTAGACATGATCCGAGATGGCTGGGAGGGTGTAGTATAGCAATCTCCTAACTACAGCGCGTGGAGGAATCTTGTGAGAATGGGAATGAAGACAAAATGTTGCACCCCCCCTCCCCCAACCCCAACAACGCCATTCCAGCAGGATCGCTGCCACGCGTGTTGTCACGTGAGAAGGCCCAAAATGGCGGGAAATGGAAAAGGCTAAAAGAAGGCAGGAGCGATGGTCCCTCGCCCTCTCTTCAGGGAGTGATTTTCGACTTATTATTTGTGAATTGTGGGGGCCCTTCTTTTCCTGCACCGCCGCAGTTCTCTCTTGCCTCTCATAGATGGTGGCGTGGCTGCGTCAGCAATTGATTGCATCATCAGCATTGCTATTACTGGGAAGAGCTGTTGGTGAGAACTTTCAGTGCCCACTTCTTGCCTGCTGGCAGTGCTGGGAGGGGGCTGGGTGATCCCAGAGCCTGCTCACGCCATTAACTGGTGGGAACTTTTGGGCTGTGAGAAATGGGTGAGCCGCTCAGAGAGTGGTCATTTGATTTTTTTTTTTTTTGAATGTTTTTTTTTTTGTATTTTGCCTCCCTCCCCCCCAACCCCCGACGTCGCCATTGCTTTTCGGCTGGTGATTAGTGATATCACCACTCCCCAATTAAGAGGAGTCACATTATGTTAACATGTATAGTCCAACCTCAACTCGAGGATAAAAGCATGAAGACAAAAGACACATATCATAAGATAATGGCCACCATAATGAAACTATGGGATGATCCAGGATGGATAAGAAAAACGCAGTGTATGGTTGAAATAAATAGTACGAATATAATAACAGATATATCATAATTTGAGGTTTATCCTAAGTATTTTACTATATTGAACCTTTTAATACCGATACATGAACTAAGTATAGGTGAGAGAATCGTTGGGTCAATGGAATGGAAAGGCAGAGGGGATTGATTGAAGCAGATGGAAGTGAAAGGGTTAAAGGGAGCTGGTAGGGTATCTCTGGTCCATGATAGAGTGCATGGGGTGCAATAATGCAATGGACATGGCTTAATCGGCCCTCCAGTGCTATTACTGTGGTGTGTCGGGGGTGGGAAGCATTAGATGGTAAGTGATAGACAGTTATGGCCTAATGGGTGGCAGATGATGGGTAATGGGTGGTAGGTGATGGGCGGTAGGCAATGGGTGGCGGCGAGCGTTCTGCAGTGGTCGGGTTGCTGGAGGGTACAGCCATGGCACGGTAGGCTTTATTGAGGCGTTCCCGACAGCGAATCTGTTTCTCTCGTGTGGTCGCATCCGGCACGGGACTTGACGAGACTGGGTGAGAGCGAGACGTCTCGAGCCGATAATCAAAGACGTCACGTGACACTACTACCCGGATGACGTACGACGCCATTTTCTTGTCGTGTCCACGTGAAAAGTGTGCCGACACAAGATTGGTGGTGTAGGAACGGGGCCCTCTAGCCACCACGAGATACGGCCCCACCCCTATACAGCCTGCCACTTGAGCTACAAATAAGAATTTATTTGTCTGGGGGTGGGGAGCCCGCCAACCAATAAGAGATCAGGGGTGTACCGATAAAACAAGGGCTACTTGCCGTGTGCACTAGCCACCCCCACCCCTTCCTCCCACCCCACCCCAGCCCGATAGGCCTGCTCCCCTACCCTCACACTGCAACCCTCTGGGCATCCCAAGGGCAAAAGAACACAGCAACGTTGTCTTCTTTTTCTAGGTAGTGCTGTGGTAAGCCAGCACCACCAATCTACCCACCACCACCACCACCACCAGCCTTCCTCTGCAGGCCCACCACAAGACGTACCCAACCAATCTACTTGCCCTCTAACCCCCCCCCCTCTCCCCCTCAGCCTCCACAGCCCCCTCCACTCCCAACCACACATCTTACCAAGGCAATCTACCTCACAACCTTGAGTTGTATCTCTCCTTATTCTGACTGAACGTACTATAAAGAGGCTGATCAGCCCTCCCACCAATGCGGGTCTATCCAGCCTTACCAGTCGGGTATACAGCCTCTCTCTGACTAAGTATGTTTGAATATTGTTTTATTGGGGAATGGGCCTTGTGGATTTAATTTCTTACGACAGAACGAATTGCACTTTCCCTGTGATGAATGTTAAGCCCCTAACCCCTCTGAATAGAACCGGTTTGTTAAAGAAAATGCACCTCCCCCTCTATGTGTAGATTAAAAACACTGTAAATTATTTACCCCAAAACTACAGTATAAAGTACTGTAATTATGTACCGTTAAGCGTTACCAGAACCATAAGAATACATATTAAAACATTGCTTGATCAAATTGGCATTATAACTATCGGGAACAGTACTAATCATTATGAAGGCATCCACTAAAGGGTAAACATATAGAAAGGGAACACCAGCAGAACAACAAGAATCAAACGTTATTCTGCACCTTTTTACTAGAATAGACCTATTAGATATTCCGTGTACCCTTTACCCTCACCCCATGTGGCTTTCACTCTGCTTACCCAGCCAAGTCCAATAATTCCTCTGCATGCAATGGAAACACTTCCTTGCAAAGCTACTTCCCTGACTCCCCTGTATATAACCTTTGCTTCCTGCCCTTGTTATAATAGTCCACACTCTCGGTCCCCGGCCACTCTCTAACACAAACATATCCAGGGCTGACCCATGGGGTAGGGGGGGGGGGGTCTGGACCTCCCCTTTTTGGAAAATCTTCTAGATTGTTCTACATATCAATTTTGACGATGTTTTTTTCACGAAATTATCACCGATTTTAGATACAGGTTTAGGATGAATTCATTTAAATGTCCCTAAATATTAGGAATAGCACTCGCCATTGCACATTTTGGGTACCAATCAGGCATAGATGTGATAACGCTAGGGTAGGAGCTGGACAAATTATGCCGCAAAAGTTCTACTTTATAATGTATCTCATTTAGTATGATGGAGCTCTGTTAACCCTGATAAACCCTGATAAACCCTGATAAATCATCCCCAGAGTCTGGAGCAGGATAATCCTAATCCAGACCATTCTGCAACCGACCCCAGCTAGGTCACACACTATATCCAGTCAGTCAATACACACCGGCTGTATGTTATGGAGATATTACTGCACTGATGTGACAAATTGATTTACATTTACAGTGTCCAGTACCTCTCAGGCCCATCCAATTATTTAAAAAAACTTGATGTGTGTCCTTTATAGGTCAGAATATTATCGGGTCATACTCGTTAACCTTTAAAAACGTTGATTGATTGCAATCGATTTTTTTAAAAGGTGCCGTGTCCTTTGATACCAATAGAGGGCGGCCCCAAGACCTAGTTTCAGGGTGACAGAAAAAAAGAGGGAAATATTTATATGTCTGGGTAAAAATCAATAGTGCAATTTTCCCCATGCTTCGATAGCAGCGGACAGGGTAAAATTAGAAAGTTTAAAAGCCTGCGCTCATTTTGAAGGAGCCACTCTATTTCCCCTCTTTTAAAAAAAAGTATTGATATTTTTTCTTTACTATTGCCCACTGTAATGGGTCTGTGGAGGAGAGCCTGCCAAACAATAGTTAAGATGGCGTGCGTCTGTAGGTCGGCCTTCCCAAGGGTGAGTGGGTCCATACCACCCTACTTAGCCCAGCACGGCCTGATAGGCTGCGGCTCAATGCCAGGCAAATGAATCTCTACCCAACTAGACAGCAACTATAGGGAAAATAGACACTAGACACTAAAACATATGTACATTTATTGTTTCAGAAAACTAGCAAAACAAGGACGACCTTTGATATAAATCACGCAATTCTCGAAACAATTTCCTTATTAAAAAATGAAATTGTGCAGGCAAATTCGGGCATGATTCATTGAAGATGTCCCAGGCTTATTGTATATATGTGTCTAAAACTCTCCTATATCGGTACCCATAGTTGTGTTTAGCTAAGGCTGTATGGCGATAAATATGGAAAAGTTTCATGTATGGTCATGTAGAACCTATATAGGTAGGAGGCATTGACCATTTTACGTTAGCACAAGCCTAGTGAGGAAACCTACTTTTTATGAGAAGGCAAAATATATACAACTCCCGTTTGTTTGTTCTTTTCTTGTGTGCTACCATTAGGGCTGTAATATACTACTGGTATATAAAATATGGGGTTAGAGTTCCTGAGTTTGAATATGATATCGAATTTGACTATGATATTAAACATCATGCCATATGATATCTACAATATATCTGAATGATCATCTGATTAGTGGCGAGCATATTGCTTAAATCGTACTTTAATTAATGATATTATATAGCACTATATAACATAATTGATGTTGACGAAGCATATTTCTATGCAATCTTCTATCCTTAAATAGTGCTTAACAATAGAGACATAGATAGCAGCAATATAAACCAGAAAATAGACAATGGCAGCACCAACTGAGGTACTGCAGAGAGCCACAAGCGTTACACCAGGGGAAATAAGGTTTGTTGTAAATTATAAATGAGATTCGGGGCGTAAGTGGTGTTGTCTTAGATAATACCATTACCTACTACCGGGAAAGCTGATTAACTAGATAGGAATTAACACGGTATGCCCACCGCCCCAGTGGGAACAGCGCAAAATTAATATTGAATTCCTCTTTCTGCAACTGTGAGTCGTGGAGGTAATTATTTTGTATTCACTTGTCTGGCTCAATTGATCAGTAACCCAGGCAATAATGCTATTTCCTCCTTGTTTCCACTCATGGCTACAGTAAAGATGTGATGGCTACATATATACATACTCTTTATAACACCATATGTGACATCATGATTGTCTGTGAGCTTCATCGCATGCCCTTTCCATGTACATCCTTCCAGCTTCCATAACTAAAACAATGTACATGTAGTATAATTGCCTCATGTTTCACTTTACTGTACAACATGATCAATCAATATATATCTAAATCCATATAATCTCCAAAGCTACCCAAATAGCTCCAGCAGAATCACACGTATCAACTGTTACCCAGTAAACAAAAAACGTTATACAACATTTTACAACGTTATTTAACGTTATATAACGTTTCTCTAAGGCTCCTCACTATGGTATAACGTTATATACACTTCTAGAACGTTATTTTGACGTAAAATAACGTTTTTTGTTAGCTGGGTATAAGAGCTGTATACATACATGTACATCTTACGGTGCCTAGATATGCTATATTTAGATCGGAATCTCTCCTCAAGACACTGCAAGTCTACCCCCATCCAGGGTAGCTATGGTGATTACAGCTTAACAGTCTTGCCTTCAGTCAGGCAGCCAGCAGCCTCCCGTTTAAGGCAGCAAAAAGTCCTACTTAGCTGCACCAAGAGGCAATTGCCATAGAACTTTGTGGGCACATTCCTTAGTGCCCATATCCCGCCCATATCCCTTTTAAATGCAGTGAGGTACATAGGTGATGTGTTTTATAAAAGGATGTATATATACAGGAAATATTGGCGATGATTGGCACAATGTCAGTAAACCTTGATTTAGGGGAAGTGTATTGCAAATGTCTCTCTCGTATGTGATAGTATTATGAGGCAACTGTTTCTATGTATCACAGGCGTGTCTTAGTTGGTTATACTGTCGTGTTTACAGTGACAATACGATATTAACTAATAGATAAGGCACAAATGGAAGCTAGGTGTTTTATATTACGCAACTCTACCTAACAGAAAAGAGAGACTCTTAAGACCATGACCCAAGCTTGGAGGGCGAAATAGAGATATTTCAAGTATTTTGTAGTATCTTTAGAGGCAGGATTAGATTTCGAATACATGTACGGTTAAAGCTAGTTCCCATTACCTAAATGCATACTCTATAAAACATCTAAGATAGTCTTTGAACACTTGAACAATCTCCTCCCTCCAGTTTCCTCTATCATCTCTTTTTACTAATTATACATTTTAACCCTTCGCAGATCCAGCAGCTACTCCAGTCGCATGTCTGGTCCGTTTAAACTGATTTATTGCCTATTTGACCGATAACAATGCGGGATAGTGAGAGAAATCTCCCTGTCGCATGGCGGGGAAATGTCTAGGATGTAATTTTTCTTTATTTTCTTCCCAGCTTCCCCACAGCCCCTTGCACGCCTCTCCACTTAGGAAACAGAGAGACCCCCACAATCAGAGATTGCATGAAGAGGAAGTCAACCTCTAGCTGAGTGGCCTGTCTCTCGTTTGTCTTCTTTGCTGCTGTGCTTGTTGTTGTTGCTGGTGGTGGTTATGTTGGCCTTGTTGGCTAGAGACCACTGTGGTATTGGTAAAGGTTTTTCCACCTGATAGCTGGCATTCCTAGTCGACCCTGATCACGCTATAGGTCTATTTGTGCGTTGGAGTCCGGTCTCGCGTAAATGGGTTGTAATCCAACAATTTCTTGCCCCATAATCAATCATAAGGTGTATGAAATCGATTGTTTAATTTGAGATAATCAATTGATTATTTTATGGCTTTATATTTGTGAAAGCCCCATTGCAACAAGCCCTAATATGATATTATCAACATCTGATTTCGGTAAGACGCATATATTTTTTATATAATGAGTCGACATAGAAGGAGAAATATTGAGCAGCCATGCAAAAAAGGATCTCCGATCGGGGATACGTGAATCTCGCTCTCTATTTGGCGGCTCGCCATTACATTCCCTTCTCACTCATTTCTAGAATAACACCAATAAGTGGATTAGTGATTCTTTATCTGGCATTCCCCAAAGTATGTTTTTACTGACAGGAAAGTCAGACTTCCAGTATAAACACTGGCGCCCACTAGTTTCTGGTCTGCTGTACCTGTGGACTCACACACCTAACAAGCAGCAGCTGGTTCCAACCTCCAATGCTCAGTGCTATAGCCCCCTGCGTCCAATATTTGCTCGAACAGTAGGCGAGCAGCTCGCCGAGCAGCTCAGGGCTTCACAGCCTCACTGCAGACAGCGGTCACCATGTGGGTGGTCACTCATTAAGTCACCCTGCAAACATTACCCTCACTGCCAGTGTCAACTCAGACTCTGGGTTTCCATTGGTCAGTCTTTGGTCAATACTACCAATGGTGTGTGTGGGGTGTGTAGGGTGTGTGGGAGGGGGGTTGGATGTAGGGGGCATGTTTTATGCGGCACTCTGCATGCTGTAGCTCCCAGCCTTTCTACCACCGATACATCCAAGGGGGAAAAACAGAAAGATTTGTTTCCTGTTTGTAGACGCAATACCTGCAAAGTTATACTAGTCCTGGACCTCATTTAATAAGCAAAATACATACGATCAGTAAAGAAATAAAATGAAAAAAGGGTTCAGTAAACTATACTGTAGTATTCAGTTCAGTGTTGCTGTACATGGTGTAATGTACAGACAGGAGTCCATGAGGACTGACTTTGATAAACGATGGAGAAATGTGAAGAAAACAAATTTGCAAGAATTTTCGATGTTGACAGCAAAAAGAATTATTACTATTTTGAGAAATTGCTTGAACGGCCCAGAAAAGTGAGAAAAAAAAATCACATATATACCGTACATGGGTCGTTTCTTAGCAGTTCGAGTGAAATCCAGCCCAAGTGTTTGGGTGGATTGTTATTATACACCAGATTTCCCTAGAGATAAAGGGGTTCATAGCTATTTTGATAGCGTTACAGTGGATCACGTGGCCGTGGATAATGGGATCTTATTTATCCACGCCTCTGTAGAAAACAATTTGAGACTATCTAGCCTGAGAGCAGACAGAATTGGAAAATTTCTGTCATGACGATCTCGAAGTTTTGAAACATCTAGCCTAACAAGTCACCATGCCTAACCACAGAGAGCCCCTCATTCTCTCTCCACATGAGATGAATCACAGAATCGCATTTCATTATAATAAGTTAGCATAAATTGCAGTTATAAAAATCATAAAAATGAGAAAACGTTATACCATGACCATAACTACCATTACACACAAATCATATATCACATTCCTTCGTAACCACAAACAAAATATAGATGTATATATAAATATGCTGAAATATTGGGAAATCACTAGGAAAACAGCAAATACTGCATGGAGGAAATGTATAGCGTTCAATGATGGCTCGTATAAGGGTAAATAGAACAGCTCATTCCTGCCCAGGTCGCGAGCTGGTCAGATGCTCCCACGAGGGATCGGTCTCTGATTGGTCGTTCATTCCCCACGTGACACCCTCCGGAAGCACCACGTGTTCAGGGGCCAAAGACCTCATCCATCCCACTGACTGCCTTTACACACTGATACGGCCATCTCCAGACACCATTTAACCCTTTAAGGGCGGCATGTTGCTGAAAGATGACATTAATTTTGTTACCAATGCAGCGCCGGCAAGTATCTCGCTAGGGCTGCATTGGTGCACCATGTCGATCCTTTGGGTGGGTGTCTACCCCATAGGGTGGGCATGATGCTTGAATACAGCACTGGCGAGTTACTCGCCAGGGCGAGTTACTCGCCAGGGCTGCATTAGTGTATTATGACGACAAATGTAATCTTTAATTAAGCGACATACCATCTTTGAATGGTTAAACATGCGCTGTGTCGTTTTAGAGCAAAAGCTGATAAAGTATGCATATTGAAAAAGAGAAAAGCTGACAGAACACCAATGATTCCCCTTTTCTATGCTATATTATAATATATAATGTGAAAATCCATATTTGAATACAGAAAGATCAGAGTATCCTATGTTGATAAATATAAGTTTATCCAGACATAGCTTTATCAAAGTTGACTAAATTTGAAAGCCCCAAATAGTGAAGTAATGTTTGTACACATGTATATAACCATGTGCTTCTAATGTGAAATGGCCATACAACTCATATCACTATGCGATAGTATTTGTACTTATAGAATCTGTATTTGGAATATCACTCTAGTATTTTCCACCATACTAAAGATACTTCAGATTGGGCAGCAATGCGATGATGGCTTTGTTCGGCTTTGATGGGCTTTATTATGAAGCTGATCTTAAAATTTTAGATATCTTTTGCACTTGTCACCGATCATCATGCTGGTATCATCATGATAGGCTTTATCCATGACTTTCATGCATCAACATTAGGATACATTGTGTCACAAACATGGTGTAATTAAAATGAATGCATGTGGAAATGAGTCTTCAAAGACAAATCGTAACTCAATGGTCAAACAACGTTGAAAATATGCCAACACTGAAACGGTGCTTATGAAAGCGTGGGTGTTTCAATTACTACAGTTCAAAGAGAGGGTGCCCTGGAAAATGACCCTAAAGAGGGGGAGGGGTTGTTGTCGAACCCGTGCCCCTCCACCCCCACACACACCCCTCTAGTTCCCGACCTGGGAGGAAATATGCCAACTGTGCAATTTCAACCCATTTTCATTGAAATAAATATCCTTAAGGGGTACTTAATATTTGGTCATCTGATAGACAGCATATAGGTTGGGATCGTTAGTGTATATGTGAGGCGGCAGTGGAAAGGTCAATGGGTTAGTGGGCGCCTGTTTATAGACATCCCATTCATTGCCCTGCTGACTGGACAGGGCACCACCCCATTAACCATGTGAGGACCCTGCCCTCATTCCACCCCACCCAGCCAACACCCAAGTTACCTTGGTGAAGCAGATATTTTATAAACATGGTACGTTGTAACAGCTGCAGAGTCCCTACCATGCATTCTATCCAAATTGGTAGAGGTCAGTTCTATCCTCTGGAGGCTCTTTCAGAACAGACTCGTCAGTCGTCATATTGCGGTTTTCGTCAATATTGCAATATTTGCAATTGACGAGGGTATTTGTAGCTGGCAAAATGTGGTATTTACATTAATTTTCTATGGATTTGTATAGGAGATTTTGTGAAAGAAATTTTACTAGTGGTCGTCAAAGAGGTTCCGTCACGTCACCAGTTCCCTACGACCACGTCAGTTGTTCTGAATAAGCCTCCTGAACTCATTGGCTAGGGCTACTATAATGTTGAGAAAGATCCTGTTGCCCAGAGATTAACTAATTGTACACGAAAATGGAGGAATTTACCATTTTGTCTCCTGTCTTGTCTTGGTCATGCCATCAACGCGGAGTAGTACTGGTGAATATAGGTTTGTATCCGGGTTTGTATACTTGACCGCCAGAACGCCATTCTCAGTCAAATCTTCTCTGTTGCCACTGTCAGAATATGTTTCACCCCCCTGACTTCAATTCTTAACCGCATAGAAGTCAAAACAGCAAAGTATACCTATTAAAACTTGGGGAATCCGTTGTGAGTGTGAGCAAAGCACAGTTGAGAGGAATAGTCAGTGGAACATTGATTGGTGAGATATTGTCAGGCGGAATATGGTCCCTGCACCACTAGACATATCGAACAGCAGGCTATACACATTACGTAACCACCCCCAATATTTGTCGTCTGATGTCACCGCACGGCCATATTGCTAAAGGCAGACGACAATTGTGTAACTCCCGCCAACCTTAGTCCACACTTTGTCCGCGTGGTGGCGGGGCGGGGGTGGCGCTGTCGGGACATGGCGGGACGCTGCGGAATTAAACCCAAATAGAGGCGGCGTCTGGGTCGATGTGGTCACACTTTGATGGCTGAGGTCGGCCATCTGGTGAGAGCAGCGCACCTGGTGATGGGGTTTGGAGTTACTAGGGTACACACAAGTAAAGCAGGTGATATGTGTGACTAGACAGGGCTCTATTACACTGATTAAACACAGCCATGGGGCTAGAGCCGGGGTTGTACACTCGTGATGGGTACTCACTGCACTGATATTCCTAGGCTCCCTATACGCCCAACCTCTCAGTCACTAGTGCCTAACCTAGTTAGTCATTTTTTGGCTCCCTATACGACCAACCTAGGTCAGTTATTATTGTCAGGTTGGTCAGTACTGACCAACCCACCTTAGTCTTCTTATTTCCAGGGGGAGCCACTGAGTGGTCATGACAGGTGGCCCCAACTAGTGGTATACAAATAAAATGCACCAATGATGAACCTAGGTTAGCCACTACTGACTGAGCCCTCGGTCATTTTAGAATATAACTTTGCCATTATGACTAACACTCATATGACCAACCTAGGATAGTCTGTACTGACTAACCCTTTCAATCTATGGATTTTTAGTGTATAGTAGCCTGGCCAGATGTACATTTTAAACTGGGTGTGTTTCAAGTTGGCCAAAAAACAGAGGATTGTTTCAGGTAACATGGGAGGAAAATGTAAGGTCGGTAGGTCGGATCTTCTTTTTATTTTATATTTTTTTGTTAAACATGGATGTACTAGCCAGCCTCTCTGCATACCCTAAAATTGACCAAAAAAGGGATAAAAATAATTATGAAGATTTCTTCAAAATTGGATAAAATATGTAGGGTAGCATGGCCCAGTTTAGATAGGCTTGGTCGGGTGACATTTCTTTTTGACCTTGCCTGGTCAGAACATCTAGACGATACATGATTGGGCTTTGCCCCCTTGTGGGTCTTCTAACTGTCAACCCTTGTTTGGTGACCCAAAACCGTGTCGATTAGTCTATGCTAGGTTTATGTTATCAGTGTTAGTATTCTAGAAAAGATTCTGCAGAGTTATGACTTCTATCAATTACTGCAGCCAAGTAAGTGTTAGTATTCATATTTCCCCTTCTCCATTAGACTAGTGAATCAGAGGTCCGTTAAAGATGTTGATGTCCAATGTCCCTTTACTGCTGTAAATGTCGAGCCATACTCTAATTCCTTTACAAGCTAGACACACCATTAAAACCGCGTAACACGTGGCAACATTATTGAATGTTTAGCATGCTTCGTACGTAGCTCCATACCCTTACTGCGTGTTTAACGTATGTGTCACAACGTAACGGCTGACAAAATGTCTACTTCTTTCCCATGGAAACCTTGACATGTGGACAACAATAAACGTGACCAGTCTCGCAGAAAGGATGCTTCCCGCGGGGGCACGCGAATCACCCTTTCTGCACGGCTTCTCACCCTGTCATGGCATGGTGGTCCCCTTATTTCTATTGAGAGCAGCCAAGGAGAAAGGATGATATGCACTCCCATGTGCGGAGTATCTTTTCGGCATGGCTGCTCAAATGAGAAAGATGTACAACATCCTGGGAGAAACCCATATGGACAGTAATCACGGAGATATGCCACTCAATGGGAAAAAGCCAGGTCCATTATGAAGCCCGTACACTGCTGTTATACCATTATAGATTCGGGTGAGTGTAAAACCAGAGAAGTCAATATTAAGACATAGGAAATATATAGTTAAATCAATGCATTTCACAATGGAATAATAGTCATTTAACTGGTCATCAATGGTGATGAATCGAATGATAATTATAAGGTATAATGCTTTGAGTAATTATTAAATTTTCATTGTCGATTAAGTTCCACACAGGAGGCAAGTGTGAGCTGAAATGGCTGTAAGAGATATTGCACAAAACAGTTCTATCTATCTACTATATTACAGTGCTGGCTGAGAGATACAAGTCAGAAAGCAATACTAATCAGCAAGAAACTAATTATTCACTGTGCTAAAGGCTGATAAGTCCAACAAATGATTAATGTAATCATTGGCGACTAGTGGCGGCCGTAATCCCTGCCTTAACTCTTCCTTTACCAGGCTCCACATAAAGACACCCCTCCCAAAACCAGATTTTTTCAAATGAAATTTAAATGGGATACTGAGATTTAGGGGATGGCCTAACCTTTTAGAAACTGAAGGAATTTTGTAAATATCCAAACTAGAAGTACATCTGTGACAAACTGAACAATATTGAATAACCATAAAGTGAGATACCGAAATCGCCCTAAGTGTTCTAATTAGGGAGATAAAGCCCTATTTGAAATTAATTATAACTTATTTTAGTGTATATGTTGCCATTGAAACTTACATTTAGGCCAGAATGCATAAAAATAGACCTTGACTTTTGGTACCATCTGTTTCAGCATGAAAAATTGGACAAAACCATTTTTCACCCAAAAAACAATATTGTTTGACATTTTTTTTACAATTTTTGCCCTAAATATTGCTCAAAACATATTGAAAATGGGTTGAATATCATCAAAGTTCAGATGTCCAGCATTTCTTAAATAATAGATGGATATGCAGACGGATTAAGATATGCAGAGACAATATGCCAGAGACTACTGTCAGAAAAAATCATGGGATTCTATGAACTTTTAAGCAAACGACAGGGGGTCAAAAATCGGCGAAAATCGGCCAAAAATCGGCCGATTTTGTGCATAAATGCGCGATCGGTCCTGAGGGGTAAATTCGCATAAATGCGCGATCGGGAAAGGAAGAGTTAAGTGCTTAGTTAGAGAGAAAGGCAGTTATCTAGACTCTTTTATGTCTTTATTCATTTTTCCCTTGAAATTGCTGCAACCACTCAGCCGGCTGTTTGTTTCAGGCGATGTGCTTCAAACCGTTTTCCAGGCAGTGCTATTCTCAAAAACAATTCCATGGGCGATAGTCTAGAATCAATTCTAACGTGTTTAGCGCCACTACGCTGGGCTATCTCCATTGATTTCTATACCTTTTTGCCCCTCCTTTAGAATTGGCCCATCTCCGTGTGTCTGCTTCCCCCGCTTTGGATCCACCGTACTGGCCAAGCAGACACAGAAAATATCCCAATACCTTACTACCCACACAGTACCAGATAACCCCTACAGGTGGCGTGCAAGACCGGGGACGGACGCTAGGAGGCCTGGTGGTTCACTGGGTTATCCACTAGGTGGCGCGACAGTAAGAACTCTTGTGGTTCCACCCTTGGCCGCTAGGGTCCTCTGGTGAGTTGCTCTTGAGTCGTCGTGAGCTGCACGAGCTGCTCTCGTGAGGCGGACCGAGCAGATCAAGTGCCTGGCTGCTGCTGCTGCTGCTGCTGCTGCCGCCGCACGCAATACACTGTCTCTGGGAACTGAGGGAGATGTTTAGTTGTTATGAGGCATTTTACATGTGATGTCACACTTATCGTAGTTTTAATTAAATTATCAAAATAATTATCCAAGGTATTGAAGTACCCCAAACTGCTTCACCAGCCCCACACCCTACTGCTACCCTACATGATGCTAATCAGTCCTTCATCAGCCCCCTACCAACCCCACCAGGGGTGTGGGGACATAGCTTGCCGCTGCTGACACTACCGACGGGCCCTGTACAGGAGCAGCATTAATGTACTGGAGGAACAGGCCTCAACAGCAGCTGGAGGAGGAGGAGGGCGGGGAGGCAGGGAGGCATGCAGAGGAAATTCCATGACCTCACCGATGGTTGCGGGGGCTGTTCTGTGTTGATTCCAAATTTGGGCATGCTAGCCATATAAAGCCGTAACCATGCAGGCGTGGTATTAGTGGAGACGCCTGTGTCGTAGTCTGGGTGGGGGGTCTGGGTGCGGCGAGGGGTGTTGGGTGGAGGGTGACGTTTGGAGGGTGTCTGAAGATACCTTAAAAGGTGGACACGGGAGAGAGATAAAAGCTGACGGGGTGGAGGCAGTCAGGATGGGGGAATATAGTAAAGGACAAAAAGGTACATATTTATAGGTTATAATGTAGTAGCTACAGGTATATATACCTATATAATACCTATATATAGAAACATGGTCATCTTCCTATAAGAGACATGCATGAATAATGGTTACATAAACAGCCATAGGAATAGCAATCGTGGAAAGGTTTGTCAACTGGGAGCACTTTATACAATGTATAGTGCTATATCTGAACCTTTCCCACAAACAATGACCAATTGTGGACAGTCGAGGGAAAAGGGTCCTCCAAAGGTTAAACTTAATTATAAAATGGAGGTCATCAGCTTTCCAGTGATATATTTCACTAGCAGGTACAACTTCTAGTTTTTGAGAACTGGCTCCTTGAATAAGTGTGGGCTCTGTCCAATCTCAAATGCCAATAAGCTCTATCCTCCTTTGTTTTAGAGATATCTCTATCTAATTAGCATAATTATGAAAATTCCCAAATATCCAAACTTTTTCAAACATTTGTTCACAGCTTTTAATCTTATAATGGGATTTACATTCCGTTTTCAGCATAGAAATCTTTGTGGGGCCTGTAATCATTAACTTCTTGAAAAATTCAATTTAGAATGAAAATTATGTTTCCATGGCAACCAACAAGTGCAAAAACACCAGTTTAGGCCCAAAAACGTTCTTTTTACATTCCAAATATGGAAGGTTTTCACTAAAGTTGGAATTTTCTAAAGTGGCTCATTGTATTCTCCATCAAAAAGTAGTATAGAACAATTTTTATAACATTTTGAACATTGTTGGCTATATGGAGCCCCCTGGTGGCCAAAGTTGGTACTAAAAATCCCCCGCGGAGGTCCCTTTTTCCTTGTTGATCCACAATTGTCATCCTCGCATCATGAGTGTTAGTAGACACCAAAGAACCCTACAGGAGGGTTGAGAACTCCTCTATGATAAAACTCCTCTCAGAGAATCCTGTGATTTAATTCATGAGGAACAGATGCATACCATCTTTGATATATGCCAATTTAATGGGAATGCTATAGGTAGCATTACAAAGCTCTAATTGGTGTAATCATCTTACTTATATACAGGAAAACGGACAATTCGTAACATAACTGTCCAATAGGAAGGTTACTGCAACTGGGACTGTTATTGGGGGCCAACGAATTGTAGAATTGAGAAACTGAATTGAAGTGGAGGGTTGCCCAGCTAGGGATTTGGCAGTGGAAGTCATGTCATCTTTAGGACCCACTATTATTATTATTATTATTATTATTATTATTATTATTATTATTATTATTATTATTATTATTATTATCATCATCATCATCATCATCATCATCCTCATCATCATCATCCTCATCATCATCATCATCATTATCATTATTATTATTATTATTATTATTATTATTATTATTATTATTATTATTATTATTATTATTATTATTATTATTATTATTATCATTATTATTATTATTATTATTATTATTATTATTAATGAGCAGCAAGAAGGACAAATGGACACAGCTTCATGAGAATTGTTTCACCACTCAGAGTAACATTACCCTTAGAGGTGAACAATTGGAGGCTCTTTTTAATTTTTTTCCAAGTAAATATGAAGTACACCAATAAAAAAAATAATTTCATGTTGAAAAATTTAATGTTATAAACCCTTATCCTTGTCTGGTGATGGAGTGTAAAAGAACACAGTTTGGTCATTATTGGAGGCAGTGTTCATTTTTATTTCTATTTCTATCTAAACCAGATTCATGAGACGATAGAAGCTATACATTCTATCTACATGTACAAGGATACGACAGAGATAGGCTTCTCCTCACAAAGGTCAACAGGTGTTGAATAAAGAGATCTGATTAACTCCCAGGAGGAAACCCCCAAAAGCAGCAGAATGTCTCTGATATCGCAGAAAGGCAATTCCAAGTCATAGATCGAACGTTTATGTGGTGCGATCTGTGAGAAGGGTGCAATAAGGCCCTTTACCCTATACATGTCACAGTGCTGTTTCCATTGGTAGGCCTACTCCCTGATGCTGTTTCTAATGGGTCTCCACTTCCCATGTTCTTCTTGGTTAACCCTTTAATGGCAGCACAATGCATTAATGCATCATCCACTTGGTCGTCTTGATGCATGAAAGCAGCCATGGCGAGTAACTCGTCAGTGCTACATTTAAGCACAATGCCTACCTACACTCCAATATAGGGTCGGCATGCAATGCAGCCCCAGCGAGTCACTCGCCAGGGGCTGCATTGACCAGTGCATCACACATGGCGACACATGTAATGTTTTAGCGACATGCCGTCCTCAAGGGGTTAACGTGTGAGCCCCATGAATCACGCTGGTGTAAAAGAGTGTTTTGTGTAAGACCCTACACCAGGCTCGTGTTGGAGATCTCCCACATGGACCCGGGCTCAGCGGTCAGTCTTGTTACGTGACCCCCCACCATTGGACGGTTGCCATGGTTACCATTAAACAACGCAACAATGGACGCCGGGGAGGTGGTGGTGCGGGTATCGCCACCTGGTGTCGGATTACGACAACAAGTGGTGTCTATTGTATCGGGGGACCGGCGCCGATCCAGGCACCAGCACCTCTCTATAGTAAACAGCTGGTTTATACAACCCTAGTGCTTTCACTTACTCTCTATGATACAACATTCCAATGAAAATCAAGGCAAATAAAAGAAAGGTCATCTGAAATAATCTCACATCTTCTCAGTTGTTCAGCCTGTCACCTATTTGAGATATAGTTACAGATGCTATACTGCCCCGTTAACATGGTGAGTAAACGTGGTACACAGATGATTATTACAATTAAGCATATTGGTCATAATAATTATATATGGCATATACGTGAATGTTGATTATGAGGATCTGAGTAAGGAAACTTCGATGAACCCATTTTACTCCTCTAGCGAGCGCATTGCTTAATTTTAGCGTTAGTCCAAATATTATTGACCATAAATATATGTGCTCTGATTTAATCCATACTGATGTTTTTGTCTTCCAGGTGAGCAATGCCAGGAAAACTAGCCCCCTACACTGCATTGATGGGTAGTAAGTCCTTATGTATGCATACCGCAATGGCTCGTTTAAGCGCGGATGTGTACTGGATATACTCCTGGGGGTCGAGAGGCAATATCATTGATATAAGCCAAGGCTGAAGGCCGAGGCTTATATCAACGATATTGACTTGAGACACCAATTAAAGTAGGAAAATTATAATAGATATCTCCAATTTCAAGCTTTTCCACTTACTGTGGCTGAGTATTCTCCTCACATCATAATACTATGAATACAACAAATTCCACTGTTGTAGATTTACATAGGGTATACTAATTATGCTGCAGATATCTGACTTTGGTCAAATAGTTCTGGGCCCCTAAGGGTTAAACAACATTTCTCCTAGGCAACAGTTTGAACAGAGGTTTAATTGTATAGATGTGTAATGGTTAATTGGGGTTATTTGCATCATGCAGGACTTCACATAATCCGTCGCTAGGATGGTTCTAAGCAGGAATTGAGGTCACATTATTTTCAAACGCTTGGTTCACAGGCGTTATGTACATATTTACATCTTCCGCCAGATAGCTTTGCATGAACTTTCACCCGGTTGGATCCCCTAACCTGCTACCTTACCTCGTTCCCAATTCTGTCCCTCCTCTCCAAACTGTCACACCCCCTTCCTGTCTGTCTCCACAATTTCTCTGTCTCTCCCTGTTGCATATCCGCCCACAAGGTGCCCGCATTTTCCCTGCCTCCTTCTTTTCTCCCGCTCCCTCCCTGCTACATATCCCTTTTCTCTCCTGATGGCTCGAGGCGGTTCGAGCTTTGAGAGTCCAAAAATAAGGCAGAGATAAAAGGGTCCACTGCTTTTTCCCTCAAAGCTTTGATCTGATCAACGGCCTAGGAGTGGTGGTGGCGGGTACAGCAGTTGGGTGTGTGTGTGGGGGGGGGGGGGGGGGGTGACAGGCTAGGGTTTAGTGGTTTTTGGTCGATGTCATATATTGTATGACTTTGGGATTAGGTCGGCTTGAGGTGTGCGGTATATCATTATAATCTACTCTAGATGGATAGGATGTTTGTGTGCTGAGCCTATAATAGGTAATAGGAACCTGTAAATCAACACGAATATATTATATTGCTCCTCTCCTGCATCACAGTTTCCACATATACACACATTGAATCAAAATATTCATAAAGTCCTATTATGGATTAAATCTATACGAAGTAGATCTAGATGGAGGCCTACTAAAAATAGCACATCTATGTATCAAAATTGTAAAAAGTATAACGTCATGTGAGAATAAAATCGCAATTCCCCCACCTTGAAAAAGCATCGCCACCTACATTGTCGTCGTGCATCAAACAATGACATACCTCCCTATTAACCGGCTTACTCACTGTTGCGAGGCAACCCAGGCATGGTGACAGCGTGGTGACAGCAATCAGGTTATGACAGCGTCATGATTGCCATGCGTGACAGCTAAACGACGTGAGCGATAATGGATGAAATTCATTAGTCGGCCTGCGGAAAGCCTCTCTACTGCTTTACAGAGAGGGGATAGGAGGGGGCATGTATCATTACCTATACTGTGGTGGCCCAAAGTCATTTAATGAGTACGTGGATGCTACATGACGCTTGTTCTGTATACGGAGCCAGCGTTAGTATTAAAGAAATCGCCGGTCCTTTTTTGTAGTTAAGCACAGTTCTTTGTTGGGCTCTTTTCAGAAGAGAAGCTCCTAATGAATACTATGCGAGTAGAGGAAATAGTTTACTTAATAGGTTTTTCTAAACCTGTTAAATTCCATTTACTGAGTAGTCTTCTTTGATGTAATAGGCCTGCTTCCATCATTTACAATGAACTTCTCATAAACGGGAGGGAGAGGCTCAGGGGAACCGGTAGGGCTATTTAAATAATGAGACAGTCCGAATTATTGATAGCTGGATTGATTGATTCAGAATTAATGCAGTCCATGGAATATAATGCTATTAAAAAAAGGTTATATACAAATGATAAACCTGACTCTAACACTGGTTTTGCTATACTACTTGCATTAGTAACCTGGCAATAACACCAGTTTTGCTATACTAATTTCATAATTTACCTGACCATTACACTGGTTTTGCTATACTACTTACCGCAGTAACCTGGCTCTAACACTGGTTTTGCTATACTACTCACATCAGTAACCTGGCTCTAACACTAGTTTTGCTATACTACTTACACCAGTTACCTGGCTCTAACACTGGTTTTGCTATACTACTTACAGCAGTAACCTGGCTCTAACACTGGTTTTGCTATACTACTTACACCAGTTACCTGGCTCTAGCACTGGTTTTGCTATACTACTTACAACAGTAACCTGGCTCTAGCATTGGTTTTGCTATACTACTTACAGCAGTAGGCCTAACCTGGCTCTAAAACTGGTTTTGCTATTCTACTTACAGCAGTAACCTGGCTCTAGCGTTGGTTTTGCTATACTACTTACAGCAGTAACCTGGCTCTAGCATTGGTTTTGCTATACTACTTACAGCAGTAACCTGGCTCTAGCATTGGTTTTGCTATACTACTTACAGCAGTAACCTGGCTCTAGCATTGGTTTTGCTATACTACTTACAGCAGTAACCTGGCTCTAGCATTGGTTTTGCTATACTACTTACAGCAGTAACCTGGCTCTAACACTGGTTTTGCTATTCTACTTACAGCAGTAACCTGGCTCTAACACTGGTTTTGCTATACTACTTACAGCAGTAACCTAGCTCTAACACTGGTTTTGCTATTCTACTTACAGCAGTAACCTGGCTCTAACACTGGTTTTGCTATTCTACTTACAACAGTAACCTGGCTCTAGCGTTGGTTTTGCTATACTACTTACAGCAGTAACCTGGCTCTAGCATTGGTTTTGCTATACTACTTACAGCCGTAACCTGGCTCTAGCGTTGGTTTTGCTATACTACTTACAGCAGTAACCTGGCTCTAACACTGGTTTTGCTATTCTACTTACAGCAGTAACCTGGCTCTAGCATTGGTTTTGCTATACTACTTACAGCGGTAACCTGGCTCTAGCATTGGTTTTGCTATACTACTTACAGCAGTAACCTGGCTCTAGCGTTGGTTTTGCTATACTAACACCACTTACCTGACTACCACACTGGTTTTCCTTTACTATTATTACCTCACTAACAGACTACCTAACTAACAGACTTGAATGAGTATTGTAAATCTAACAGGTTTTGTTATACGACAAGGAGATGACAAGCAGCAGCTGACGGCCTTATCATTGTCGTGTCAAATATGTCCTCTAATGGTCCGATGTGTGAAAAATATGACATGTGCGTTCACTCTCCGTGCAGATGTTTCATCAACGTTTCATTATAATGTTATCATGTATACAGCATGTACCCATGTGCTTGGAGAGGGTTGCCCTAGTTCAAGGCATCAGCAAATCACGGAAGAAAAAGGAGGCACAAGATGTCAAAATATGACTCATTCTGGCAATAACAACGATCATTATTGGACTGGAAATAACCATAAAGTGTCAAATGGATACAGGAAGCTCTAGGGTTCATAAGTCAGCTCAGGTGTCAAGCCTCATTGCCGACCTCATCTTGACAGTTGGCCAGGTTAGGTCACAAAGTTCACAGATTAGCATCAAATTACTTTACCATGGTGATTCTCTGCTACCCCCTCTTCACAGGGGTAGGCCTCATATCATTTAGGTGCTTTTTCCATTAGCCTATTTGGACGTGTTGTCGGCCGCTAATCGGCAGGGTGAGCCACAACAAACCACTGGTAGTACACGCTGTGTAGTGTACTTGTTATGACCCTCCCCGCCGATTATCGGCCGACAGCACGTCCAAATCGGCTAATGGAAAATGAGACTTATAGAGAGTCTTATGGCATTAATCGTGATCTTGATAATCTCATTCCTGTCTGTTCTTAGTGGGAGAGAGAAAGACACCAATTCGATCGGATAAAATGTATAGAATACTCTCAAGAGATTCCAGGAAAATTAAACTACTGGTGTCAACAGCAACAGGAAATGGCCGGGAAGACCATCCCGATGTCAAACAACATCCCCCCCTCCCAATCCCTTTCCCCATCTCCACAAAAAAAAGTTATCATCTCTTTTTAAAACTCATTCAGACACGGCTGTCCAGGTCATGTTTCAGTCTCACCCAGCCCGAACGGAAAACAGTGACAAGCAGTCCGATACACACGCAGGTAAGGGGAAAAAAAACACGTGAACAGCAACACAGCTTTAAACACTACACTAAAAAAAGACAACGAGGAGAAAATAAATATTTTCCCTTCACCCTCAAAACCAGTACGGCCTGCCCCTAGTGGTTGCCACCGGAAGTGAAGAAGAAAGACATGGTGGCTACAAAAAGGGACTTCCGGTTCCGTAGAAAGGCATTTTCGGGGTGTTCCTTTGGTGGTGAGCGAATGGTAGAAGATGAGATTATAGGTAAGGGGAGAGGGCGATAGGTCTGACAGAAAATAATACAATTCCAGTGACAGGGAAGGGTGGCTGAGTTATATTGATGGGGTTCCAGGTCCACGGTCAACGGCAAGTATTGATAGTCCTGTATTTGCTAGTTTCTCTGTCTAGATCTACATCTATAGTGTGGCCCTACTTGATACGTCAATGTTGTAAAATCCAATTCGGATATTTTGAAGTTGGATGTTTACTTTTTTTTTACATCAAGCAGGAAACTGTGCAGTACTTCAATCATCCAGAATCCCAATAAATAATCATGTTTTCGATCAAAAGGAAACCAGATCTAGACGTAGTTGACCTCTTCTTTTCTCATCTTAAAATTACTCAATTTTGTGGCATGGAAAGAGCCATTCAACCAGTCCACCCATGCACCCAACCAGACTGAAAGATCACCTAAAAAACTGAAATTGAACAATACTTGTTTTACATTGTTGGATCAGGTTACATGTAACACACATTTTAACTTTCTCTCTAAGTCCATATATAGACGTTGAGAATCAGTTTGTCCAGTAGTGTACAAAACAGGATTAGGATCTCCACCTACAAAGACAAATCACTTTTCGAGCAGTCATTCACCTCCCCCCTACCATACACATAACCCACCAGCCAAGGGGAAATGTATGGGTAGCTCACAAATACCACCAGGAATTCAATTTCGATTATCTCATCACCGGGAGGAGTTCTGCTATTGACAGGTATAGTAGGGTGGTAGTTCTCCTATGGAGCTGTCTTAGAATTCCTCCTGGGTCCCTGCTGTGCGGGGATGTACTGGAGAGGCAGTGACGTTGATGTTTATGTCAGGGCTGGTGATTGGTGTGTTGGCAACCCCCCTCTCTCTCTCTCCCTCTCTACCCCCCTTCCCTCCCTCACTGACGACAACTAGGTATGACAGCAGGGGACCAGACTATAGGGGGATGGCTGATGCATATAACATCCGACTGGTGCAATGCCCTTTCCATGGCAGCATCTGTTAATGTCATGTTGGCATAGAAAAAGTCAGAAATAGGATCTGCTTTAATAGCTCTTTAAAAAAAATCAAAATGTGGCAGGATCTGCAAAAAGGGAACTTGTCGCCGGGTTTACTAAGGTCCCTTTTCCCATGTCATGTAACATCATATACAGGTGCTGTTGACGTTTACGTTAGTTATGAAGAGAGAACCTCTCCGGAAAGACTGTTGTAATCAGTATCTAAAATAGTCCTATGCAGGACTTAGTATATCTTCATATAGACACATGAATTATCTTCCCGTGCAATGTTTACGGCGAAGAAGACATCAGTCATATTTGAAAATGAATTACAAGTTATTCCACTGGTCTATAAGATAATTCTAAGTTCACATGTATACACGCACAACATCTACATTCCATTTACATAGTATTGTGAGCAACTCCCTAGAAGAAGGTAAATAAGAAGAAGATTCCAATTCCCAAACTATAAAAACAGTTGCTTGAGGCTTTGCAGACTTTCTTTTACGTTTAACACACATGATACACAATATTTCTGGCACTCTCACGGGCTGAGAGCTTACAGGGATCAGCAAACCATATCGACCAACAAAATGATAACAAAAAAAAGAGCGACATGTTGACACTTATCAAACTGTACCGTGAACAAACCGGCGGCGGCGCTGCGCCGACAGTGTACACATACCCATGGTCGACCAGCGCGCAGGAAGTATGCGCAGGCACGTAGTACGCATGCTCAGAGGCGGAAGTGGGGAGGGGGGATTGGTTGTTGGTCGGGGCCGTCATTGACGCCGACATCACGGCACACTCAAGGTCATCCCACAAGGTGACAGCAATGACGGCTCCCTGTGGCAGACGACACTCGCCAAAAAGCGCGCCAAAAGTGGACTCTCGTGCCCAACACCGCCCTCCTCTTTGCCCGTCTGATTGGCCAGTCACAGGAGGATGAGGGGTAAGGTTGAGGGTGGGTGGAGGGGGGTGTCCAGTCAGGATTGGACTGACCACTTCATGTAGCGGTCAGTTACTGAGGAGAAGGGCGATGTGGGGACGGTAAAGTCAATAAAGTCCATCTCCAAGGTCACCCCTGCCTCGAACTGATCTGAGATGCCACAACGGTCAAAGGGTACTATATATACGGAGGAGTTCAACGAGCACAGCTACTATATTCAAAAACTAAAAGCACATATTTACCTGCTTGGCTACGCCTCGCCCTCTTCCCCTCCCTCCCCACCCCCTCTCAACCTACCTGCCTTTCCCCCTTTGTCCCTGCCTTCGTCACTCTCTTCGAGCCTCCATCTCTGCCTCCCTCTGCTCTTCCATACAGGCGCATATCGGGAAACCTTTCATTATTGCCTCGCCCTCTTCCCCTCCCTCCCCACCCCCTCTCAACCTACCTGCCTTTCCCCTTCGTCCCTGCCTTCGTCACTCTCTTCGAGCCTCCATCTCTGCCTCCCTCTGCTCTTCCATACAGGCGCATATCAGGAAACCTTTCATTATTGGGAGGGGTCCTTTCCTACACGGGTGTTTATCCCCTTTTTTCGTTCCGTCCCTTCCTTATCCCCCCTCCCTCTCTCTCTCTCTCTCTCTCTCTCTCTCTCTCTCTCTCTCTCTCTCTCTCTCTCTCTCTCTCTCTCTCTCTCTCTCTCTCTCTCTCTCTCTCTCTCGCCCAAACTTCCTGCTACTAAAACTTTGCAATACTGGAGATGACTATGCAAATGTGGTCCAATCCGCATCCACTGAGCACCACTGGTCCGGGGAGGACACCCATTAAGCCCAAAAATTAGCCTAGGTAACATCGATGCTTTCACGCCCTGTACCCTCTCCTCCTTCTTTAGCCCCCAACCTTCACCACACCCTCAGGCGTCTACATAGTTTGGTGAGTAATCTGATGAAAATGGCTCCACTTTCACGGCCTGGCGGCGACCTAAGTAATTGTGTGGTGGCCGCCATTAAGGAGTGTCCGGTGGGTAGCAGACGACATTCAGCCCAGGCGACATTTTGAGCAGACGACATTTGTAGGAATTGCCCAAATTGACTGTGTAAGATGAAAGGGTGGGTGAAAAGGGGAGAGGTGTGGGGGGAGGGCAAGGGGGAGTTTGTCCACCGGCTAACTGGGGGCTAGAAAGGTGAAACAGCCAGGTGAGAGAAAATCTGTCTGGTCCATACACAAATGGGGGACTAAATGCTATTAAACTTGGCATTGCTAACTGGGGGCTAGAAAGGTGAAATAGCCAGGTGAGAGAAGGCTAAATCTGTCTGGTCCATACACAAATGGGAGACTAAATGCTATTAAACTTGGCATTGACTATAGGGACTAGCTGGAAAGGAGATTCTCAGAAAGAACAATTTTTCTGAACTTGTTCTAGTCAAATATTGAGTGGCACAATTATGTTGGAGAGGACCGTATGCGCGTAATGGGTGGGGGTACTATAGGTACTAAGGTGGTAATGATGAGAGGACTGTGTGTTTGGAAGGGGTGCTATAGTGCTAGGTACTAGGGAAGTAATGAAGAGAGGCATTTGTGTGTGGTGGGGGGGGGGGGTGTTAGGTAGCACTAGGTACTAGGATGGTAATGATAAGATGACTGTGTGTGGTAGGGGGGTGCTAGGTAGCACTGGGTAATAGAGTGGTAATGATAAGATGACTGTGTGTGTGGTGGGGGGGGGTACTAGGTAGCACTAGGTACTAGCGTGGTAACGAGGAGAGGACTTAGTAGGTTGTGTGTGTGTGGGGGGGGGGGAGGGTAGAGGAGCGTTCTAATCACCTACAGCTGACCACTCACTCAACTCCCCAACTCACGTGACCAACCAAAAGATGCGCGCACAACCTGCGGCAGGTGCCAATTATTCCAGTAGGGGGCGTGCCGAGTGGTGTCCTCCAGGGTGTGAAGCCTTGGAGTGAGGTGTGGACAGCCCCTGGAGGTGTGACTCCCAGGTCCAGATGGGATATGTGGTTATAGGCAAGGGCTTTAAGGAGGTAACCTTGGACTAGATAGGCACTACACTCACAGATTATAGTCGTGGGAACTTATTACGCGATGCTATAAATAATCTAAAAACATCTTACAGCTATTCTTGCAACCAAGTCTCAAAACTTACTATCTATAGTCTCAGATAGCTACAGTTCAATCAGGATTTCTGTGGTGCACATACGTTAGAAAATATCAAAGCATACCTGACCATTCCTCAGTTTGAGACCGTCAAACATATTCGGATATGGAGGTACATTTAGCGTAACCTAAATATATTTTATGATAACTTATATGAACATGATATTATACAGTTATATTAGGTATTTAACATACATATTAAACAGCATTTCTATAGTCTGGAGGTTGTGTATTGTTTAATAGTATTCTATTATAAGTTCACATACAAAAATAATTATAAGTATATATTTTTAAGAGTTTGGATGCAACACGCTGCAGCGTGTCCTTAAAACACTATTTGCTTCATTTCTAGAATGAATCTATGTTGTCTTGCCTCCAAAGCCTTCATTATATACCATATCTATAGACTTTCGGTGATCTATTATCTTTGAAAATGTTTTTTAAATGACCTATGTGAGAACCCCTCCCACCTTCCACAAACATACACATACAATAAAGTGGTCAGGTAAGCATGTATGAGTGGGCCTGTTCTGTGAGCTAAGGCCTGATTGAACGGCTCACAAAGTGTGTGGTGGGCCCTGGTGGGTTGGGTGGGGGGAGGCTATAGGTGAGCAGAGGCCAGTCACCAACTGATCATTAGGCCACCTCAGGTGTGGGGATATGGTCGCTTTGTCAACCTGTGAGGGGACCTTGGCCACCAGCCCTGTAGGTTGATGATGGATGGACCGGTGTCAGTACTCCCAGTGTACACAATGTACTGTGTGTCCTAGGGACATGGTAAGGACTCTATATAGCTTTATGGGGCTCTAGGCATATATGATGTTGGGGGTGGGCCTGAGTGTGGGTATCGGTCAGTGTAGTGGGCCCCTGCTCCACTATTAGAGAGTGGTCATCATTTAAGAAGGAGAGAGGGTGCGCGGTTAGTGAATTTTTGCGCGCTTTCCCCTCTTGAAACTGTTTTCTGACACCCCATACTCTTTGATCTGTACTAACGCGACATATATACACTAAGCTACGTAGGTAGCTATGTTCTACTGCGGTCGGGAACTCATTTCTAACAGCTAAAAAAAGGACTTAATATTTTGTCTCTTGATACTCCCTCTCTGTCAGCAGCAGCATTGATGGCCAAAATTGTTATCCTGGGGAACGTTTGACAATTATTTTTGGACCATTTTAGGACCCGCCCAACCGCTTGTCACTGTTTCACTTAACACTTAACACAGTGTTTGAGACTCAAACCAAAATACATCCTAGAAATGATATAATTGTTGAACGTAGGCCAACTGAGTCCATGCATGTCACTGAGATTCCAAGTATAGCCTATCAAGACTCCATTTAGATAGTATTCTGAAAGCTGCTTATAGACTAGTTTAGGTAGAAAGGTTTGTCCTGCTGTTCTGTACATGAGTGCCTAGGGCAACAATGGTATCAGGAGATGCATGATAGTCTGATAACAATAGTACACGGTCAGCTGATAACAGCTCGGATATTAATCATGATGGATTAGAAATCGGTATTTCTATACAATCTGAACTTCACTATAGACACAAACAGTAAAAAGACACGTGTAAACCTGGTGAGAATATGACAGCTTCCGGCATCGACTTTTCTCACCCTGAAATGTAGATTATTTCTCCCATATCAAATTCACCTCTTTCAGTGAAGCAAACAACGCGATCTGGTTCTCACAGACCATGTCCCTAATTAGGGGCAACCTTGTGCTTAAATTAGGACTCACTCCACGTGACCTGTTGAGAGGAGGGGCTCGGGGTGGAAGTGCTCAGGGAGGAGGGAGGCAGGGAGCAGCTCACACATGGGTGCTACCTGCCAGACCTTGGCGGCGTGTCCTTATAAGGGGAGCACTACCCCGAGCTGCTCAGAGCTGCTCTACATGAATATGAAGTCTATTTGTGGTACCCTGCCGTGGTCACCGCCGCCACCATTATGTGCAGAGTGAGTGGAGAGGTAGTGGTGGGGGTGGGCGGGGGGGGGGGGTTGAAGGAGTAAGAGAGGGATGGAGGGTGGGAGAGTGGGCGGTTGGGAGGTGCAGAGGGGGCAGGGGTATGTACAGGGAGGGACATGCAGGGACAGGGAGACAAGGAAGGAGAGCCGGGGATAGGGGACAGGGGAATAGTAAGAGATAGGGAGTAAATAGGAATGGGGTAGTGGGATATAAATATAAGGGCAAGGGAACGTATATATTCGATTGAGGAACGGAGTAGGGTGAAGCATTGGTCTAAGGGGAGTGAGTGAAATGACAAGGAGTAGTCGGGGGGGGGGGGGGTGATATAAGGATGAGATGAGCAGAACAGAGCAGAAACAATCAAATAAATGAAATATTTTGTTTTGTAAATGGTATTCAAGATTCAAGGATAATCAAGAAATGATTTCTGAGGGAATAAGGAACACTAATAAATCAATATGCTTAGTGTAAGCTAGATTGTGGGAGGGAACAATTCGCGATACAATTAAACTGATGCTGCCTGTACGTGCCTGAAGGGTGAGTCACGAAGAGAGTCACACGAGAAAGCAAAGAGGAAAAGGGAAGGTGATGTAAATGTCAAAAATGTATATATAGGATTAATGAGGGAGATATAGTAAATGCAACAAGGACTAGGAGTAGGAAAGAGGGCAGAGGCGTAGGAAGCAAATCGTAATGGTGGTGGGGGAGAGGGGGAGGGGCAAAAGAGAGAGAGAGGGGGATAGAGAGAAGGGGGGAGAGCGGGAGAGGGAGGGGGAGAGTAGTTACTATAGGAGTCACCTATAGTAGCTCTGACAGCCTCTCTGTGACCAGAAGAAATGCCGAGGTCACCGTTCTTTAATCAGTCCCCAGAGCAGCTCCCCTCAGCCCCTACACCCCCCTCCCCACCACCACCACTGCCCTGCTCATGTTCAACTCACGCACCTCTGCAAGATGAGCGCCTCAGAATGTCACTTCCCCTGTGAGCAACTCACACGGCCCATTGCTGACGTCATGGCTATTGTTGGCGCACGTACACGAGGTGCTCGCGTCATCTAGCGGGAGGCGACGGAAGCGTCCCGCCACTTAGTTAATGTACATGTAACTACCCCCCCCCCCACACACACACACACACTTACATTCTCCACCACATACACCCATGCTGAATGTGGTAAGCAGTACCGTGTAAGGGAATTAGTCTATGCGTGGAGAGTGACATCGTCCTACCTAGCTATACCTGTATCTATATATGACTGACGCACCTTATTTAGCTAGGTGCTAATTTATATAAAAGGGTGATATGTGGGAGTCGTTAATATGTCAAACACATGCATTCTTATAAGGCAAAATAATATATACATGAGCAGCCAAGCGGAAAGGATGATCCGCACGGAGAGTCCGTTATGCTTGGCTTGGCACGGGTTAGGTGGATGGAATTTCCCGGCTATGTAGTTCGGCGATCCTCAAACATACAAGTATTGGATTTTTTATATCTTCAACCTTGAATCAACATTGATAACTGGTTGTTCGACTGGTTGATCAACGTTAGAAAAAAGCATCCCCCTAGAAACGTATGTAGTTTAACAGTCTTGGTTTGTTAACGATCATTTTGCTTATAGTTATCACAGATTCATTCAGACGACTTTGACGTCCCAGTGAAATGTGCAAGGTCAGATAATTATATAGACTAATTGGCACTCTGCTACTGGCGCCGTGCACTAGTTAGAGAATAGATAACGGCATTATTCACATAGCGACTCTCTGTTGACCTATATCCACCCCTTATGAAGCTCGCAGGCATTGGGTTTAACCTCTGTGTACTTAAAGGCCCGGCGCCCCTATATATATAGGGCTGAGTACCTGTCCCGACTACACTCTGACTGTTACTGGACGTGCAGTAAGATCTGCGGGATTTACAATTTTCTACTGTATTAGTCAGTTAGTTTTTCCTCTCTACCAGATGGCTACGGTTCTGTGCAGTGGCGCATGTCGCCATGCTTCCTAACTTAAACTAGGTGAATCCCCCCCCCCCCCCCCCCCCCGCACCGGCAGACCCAGGTTCAACAGAAAATCTAGCCGCGAAGAAAATAATTCTATGATTCAAATAAAGATCCATGTCCAATAGTATGATCCCACCCCTCTTAGAAAATGCTTACACGATCTTGCCATAAATGACTGAATCGATTATGTGAATTTTGTGAGGTTTATTTTTGAAATTCCCCTCAACTTTATTTGAACAATTCCTTGACAGTGGCGTGTTGACAGATGGCCAGCACAGATGCACGGTCAGGGAGCTGTGTTTAGAAAGGTATTCTTTTTGGGGATTAATTCTCAAAAGCTTCCCCCATCTATTTATTGTTAATGGGATGCGCTCGGAAATGATAGGGCCCCTCTTGTAAGTCGAGATGCTGAATCCACAGGATAATGGGACGCTTCAGCGCCTCAACGAATGATGATATGCTTGTTTAGTGAAATAATGGTGGCATTGGGTTCTGTTAAGTGTACTCTTCAAAGTATAACTTTGATAGTTTCTGAGAGAGAGAGAGAGAGAGAGAGAGAGAGAGAGAGAGAGAGAGAGAGAGAGAGAGAGAGAGAGAGAGAGAGAGAGAGAGAGAGAGAGAGAGAGAGAGAGAGAGAGAGAGGATTACAGAGGGACAGACCGACAGACAGAGACAGACAGAGACAGACAAACAGAAAGAGACAGAATGAGAGAGGCAGAGGCAAATAAAAAGAGACATATGTATAGATAAAGAGACAGAACGAAAGAGACAGACACAGACACAGAAAGGGCGATAGAGAGAGAGAGAATCAGATAGACGGGCTAGAGACGCATAGCATGAACCGCTTGTCCTAAAGCTGTGTCACCACCACCTTCGTGCAGCAGGGCTAACTGTGAGAGATACGGAGACAGGGACAGAAATATAATCTAGATAGACATACACACATACAAGCATGTATATGGGAAAAGAGGGTGACCATACTAAAATGAAACCTTTATAGTGATAGAAGATATTTATCCATTTTTAAGACAGTATGCACCCATATTGCCATTGTAGATGTCCCACTTCAGCACACTACTCGCATTGAGAACAACGTACCGTAAGTCTTATTTTCTAAGCGGCATCCTCACCAAGAGTCTATAAATCAGTATGTAGTTTTTTTTCTTGTACTGCTCCAGTCGAATAACGAGTGGTATATCAGTGATGAGAGTGGCACTTTAATAGGATCGGGGGTATAGGCTCCTGGAGTAAGAAAATATCAGAAACCCCATGCGTCTGGTCGGGCATATAATGTATACAAGGGCACAGAGACAATTTTAAGGTGACAGGGAAAATGAGATTCTACTTCTCCTCTCGTCCCAATATCTGTGGGAACCGGCACTATGACCCGACCTTCAAATTTTGGTGGGCAGTACTTTCTCCCATCCAACTACGCGTACGGTTCCCTCTGGCTGGTCCCTAAATCATTATCTTGATTAAATGATTATAACTAGTCTTATTTTAGATTAGAAAACTGAACGCACGTATACCAGGTTACATGAAACATTGATTTGCAGAATTCCCAGTGGAGAGATGCATGTCATATTATAGTCAACTACGTCTCACGGGGCAAGGGTGATTCCCTCTAACCCCAGCCTAGATAAAACACTGAAAACGGCACTACGTAGTATAATTGCGTGCTTGTAGCCGTTGGAATAGAACGGATCAATTCTCTCTGCCCATGCATGGTTTAGAACCCAACGGAACGGGCGCCGGTTACCATTAGTTTGCGGCAAAGAATGGACAAACGGCCGGGGGTGGGCGGGGGGGAGGGGGGGTGAGCGGGGGTGGGGGTTATCCATGGGAGGGGTCCTGTGACCGATTTCATACAAGGCCATCAATAAAACGACCGGACATTGATCTGCACGCGCATGCGCAATGCATACATGCGCCGACAGGAGCAGACGACAATCCGTCTCCGTTTTCCCGCGCCTTTCCGCTGAGCAGTTTACCCATGTCAGCAGGTGTCAGACAGGGCGTAGGGTAGTAGTGAGGGTATTGCATTCCACAGAGAATTACGGAATAGAAATATGAAAGAAGCAATGTAATTGCTGTGCAATTTGGCTGAAGTACTAATTTTTAGCTTTTTTTTTTATTTTGAAGGCTAGCTTCATATATTCAAAATATTGACATTGAACGCAGTGAGTGAACTTACTTCATTCCCAACCCCCACGAGAGGTTAAGATACACATAAGGGAGTCTCAAAATCATGTCACTTTCACATCTGCAACTGATTCGGTTGTACGTAAAATAGCTAATAATTAGCCATTCTAGGAAACAATCTGGGAGAGCTTCTGGTAACCAGTAATAGGTCCCCCATGTGTTTGTGACATCAATTACTGAAATTACAGACTTCCAACAAACACATCCCCTCCCCGCCAACAGGTATCCACTGACAGCGTGAGTTTAACTAACACCTCACCCATTCTCAGCTGGAGGCCTGAGCTGCTCCTAAGTAAGACCGTCCTTCTCACGCCATCACCAGCTGCTCAACCTCTAAGGGGGAGGCGCTCGGTGTGCTGGTAGTGCTGGAGGAGTGGGGTCTTGATGCATGTGAGCAGGCAAGCAGAAAGGATGCTCTGGACACTGCATGCTCCCTTTATTTTTCCTGTTCGAGTATTGCTGCATCTATATTCTGTTATCACGGAATCAAAATAAAATAATTGGATATTTAGTATGAGCACCCCTTCTTCATGGCTGCTGACAAAGGTTTATATATTATGACAAAACTATTTGGAATTTTGCCTCCTTTCTGGGTAACTTAAGATACTATGTATAAACAGCTGTGTGAAAACAGAATAGAGGCAGCAAGATAAATAGAGGAGGGTGCACGTGAGATCAGGGGAACATTATATCAAAAGAGCAGAGGCCAAAATACAGGCCAAATATCTAGAAGAATTATAGACGGAAAGGGAAACAGCCGGGGATGCAGATAATTAAAATACCCCCTCCCCCTACCGAATGGAGCAAGAATACAGAAGGATAGAAATCGGTTAGAAAATAAGGAAAAAATAGAATTTATAAAGGGTATCATTCCCCAATAGTACTCACATGACTGGGAGCACGGGCTATTGTTAGTGCCCTGTGTTATTTTAGTCTGTGTGTGAGGAATTAAATTAATCACCCCGCCTGTGTCTCAGGTGTGTTATTTTTACACCTGTAGACTCACCTGTAGGTATTCTGGGCATTGTAACAGTGTAGGGGGTGGGTGGCAGTTCCGCTGTGGGGGAGCACTTCAGGCTGAGGCTCATGTTCAACTAATTAATTGCTCAGCCTCTGATAATAATGTGAAGGGCTGTAAACTAACTTGACTTAGAGATGACCTGCTGTGGAATATTTATATGAATTGAATATTGTGATGTATATAAACAACACATTTTCTTTTTAAATGTCTCTTTTATATATTTGAATATTTAAAGTAAAGATGAATCAATATGAAGTTAGTTTTATCTCTCTTGCCAGTACCACCGGAAAAAGGTGACTCTATAAGGTGGAAAATAATTATATGGTGTAAAGAAGAAACGACGTTGAGGATGCATTTGTAATAACGTGAGATTCTTTCTGATTAATGTGCTCTGTTTTTTTCCGTTTAATTAATAAGGGGAAGTATGCTGAATGAAACAAGAGGTTCTTTCCAAGCATAAAACTACATTTTTACCGAGGCCATATTGTATATGCACTGCGACTCACAAAATAAATTTTGTTTGATAATGCGAAACATTAGATCATTGTCAAAAAGGTACCCGTGACACATGACATTACAACTTAAAAGGCTGGAAACAACATGGAGAAGTATCGCTTTAAAAAAAAGTTGAAAATAAATGGGTCATCCTCTGGGAGATGAAGCCAGCCTTTGTTGTATGAGACCCTTGATGATGCCTTAGAAGACTAATTAAATGACGATAATGACTTTTATGACAGGGCACCGGATCTATACCTACATAAGGAGGCGACTACTTGCCTGTGAAGGAAGTGTACATATATGTGTGTATATGTGTGTGATATATTAAATGTATGGCATATGAGTCCTGTGTCCACGAGTATTTATGAAATCGTTTTAGCGCCAGAAAACACGTTTTGGCGCAGACAAAACCGTTTTAGTGCGGACAAAACCGTTTTTGTCGGCGCCAAACCGTGTTTGTCAACGCTAAAGTAGTCTCATAAATGCTAGTGGACACAGACCTGAAAGGGGCATAGAGAGGCAGATGAATGAATGCACAGGTATATGGTATGGGTATATGTGGACAGGTGTTTATTGACATAACTATACATATCAATCCTTACATATCCTTACAGATAAAGCTACCTGTATTCTGTACATCGGTTAACTGCTGCATACTCCAAAGGTCCACAGTAAAGGCGATGGGGAGGTTTTAGAAAATATGTAATGCACTTTTATAGTAGGAACACGAGGGAAGTGAGAAGAGGGAGAGGGAGAGATGAGAGGCTATGCAAACATTTGATAGATGTCCCCGGATAGTCAAGATGTGTGGGAAGCATATAGAGTATTGAAGACTAGACCTTCGCTATTCCCTGATGCGTCCATTTGCCTTGATTCTCTCTCCACGCTTTATATAATGATGGCCGACAGTCTCACACATTCTAACAGTCATCACTGTCAGTCAACATGTCTCTCACTGTTTCTCTCCCGTTCTAACATGTTTATTTCTGTCACTTTCTATGTCTGTCTATATCTGACTGATTCTCCGTCTCTCTGTCTCACTCATAATAATAGGCACTGCTCTGGCAGTCTCCCCACTGTGGTGAGCCATACACGTGACATCCTAACATGCGAGATGATCATTTCAAACTATTCTCTGTGTTTCTTTCACCATACAGGACTATATTAATTTACTCACAATCATGGTGGGAGTAATTGCCGTATGTAAAAGGCATAGATGCATGGTTATTATTATAAGCTAAGCTGTACCAGATAGCTGCTTCTGTACCTGCATCAGTATTACAAACTGCCAGAATTAAGCACATTTGAGAAATATGCATCACGGTTTTGTTTTCTTATTAATACTATGTTGACCGGTTTTTCTTCTGACGAATGAGACGACCTACCCAATGACTTACCCCAAAGAAAGCGTGGGTGTTTCCTTAGCCCGAGTCCATTTGGACCCCGATCCTAATATATATATACCTGCCACGACTATACCAACTGCAGATTTCTCAAAACCCACGCCGTCCGTTTTAGACCAAAAAAGGTGTTATAATACCGCGGAAGTTGACACTATCCAAAATACATACAGTTCATGTGTAATTCTACATGGAAAGTACCTAGTATCCTGGGACAAAGTAGTAAGGGCGTTGCCTGGCGACCTGTCAATCACATGTGACGTCAATGACCCACATATTTGGTAATACTATAAGTACAGGAACCCAGTCTCTGTCATTTTCTTAGCAGGGCCTATAGCTACCAAGTGTGATGTACTTATAGAGGCTCCTTCTCAGGGTGCATCCGGTAGCAGGCTAATATCTCAGGAGAAGAGATGCTTTTATGGAATACCATCAAGGCAAAACATATAGTATGATTAACTTTTCATGAATTATTAACCCTTTAAGGGCTGCATAGTGTGTTAATACAGCATGCCATTTGTCGTCATGATGTAACCTTGGCTCGATCACTAGTGCTGCATTTATGAATTATGCGGACCCTATGGGATTGATACACTCATCATGCATGCATATGTGGTAGATGTGATATAAGTGAACTTGCTGTATGAGTGATATAAGCTAAGGACACGGTAATTGTCCAAGGTGTTAGCCGCGGATAGTTACCATTGTCCAAGGCTTATAACACTCATGCAGCTAGGCATGCGCATCATATCTGACTTACAAGTTACACCCACAGTAAGAGAGTGTGCTCAGTGGACCGCATCAACATACAGCCATGTATGTAGTAGTTATAGGACGTGTACCAATCTGTACGCGAAATACAGTGAAGGAGCCATATAGGCTCCTTCAGATTGGTACTAGTCCTATAACTACTTTATGCCACTAGCTGTATACAGTATACAAGAGGTGTGAAATGCTTTGTTCTCCGTGCCCGCTGTGGTATAAGTAAAATACAGTCAGGCCATTCCTTTTGTTCTCTCGGCCAACTGTGGTATAAGTAGTCTTGTATGATGATTAAATTCGTCAGGGCCCTGCCAAGAGCATCATCATTATAGGGATATTATAGCATGGGACAATGCATTGATGCATGTTGACAACAAATGAACTTAGACCTTTAGACATCCTGCCGTCAGCAAATGGTTAATTTGACCTTAACGAGCAGCCACAGAACTACCACATGATACTTTACACATTGACATAGGTTTTTGTAGGAATGATCCATCACACAATTGCATATATTAGTCTTATAGATCAAAGATCCCCTGCCCATCCTAGAGATCGATGGCAAAGGGCATGGGTCGCCCTGGGGGTGAGGGGAGGCAAGGATCACAGACCAGGCCGCCCTGGAGTTGCTACAGGAGGAACAAACTAAGCATGGCCTCAACAATATTTGTGAGTCCTCTCTGCTAATGGAATAGGAGGGTGTCAGGCCTGAGGAGCCTGCTAGCAGGGCCTTGATACTGAGTAGAGTGTGAGGGACATCAAGGGGTGCAGAGTGTTGGGGTTACTGGAGGATGGAGGCAAATTAGGGAATCTCCATCGGGGCACAGACGGTAAGGCCTTTAGCAGGGATGGGGGAGGTCGGATTGGGATATTATTCTGTAGTTGGGACCGCATGAATACTTTCTAAGGTTGATCAATATGTCAAGGTTGATCACTAGAGAAGTTTTGGGTTACGTAATATATACTGTGTTAAAGTGGGAAAGCATGTCCACTGTGCCTGCTTTTCTAACTGTATTAGATATCAATATACCTACCTGGGTTATCTTTACACATTTATGCATATTTTGCCTCTACTTATTTCCCCAATTTAGTCATACCCATTCCACTGCGCCCATTTTCATTCTCTGTATGTGGGTTTCCTTTCTTTATCACTGACCATATCTGACATACCATATTTGACGTAATGGGCGCACATTCCCTAATTAGCGCATACCCCTCTTTTTGGACAAATTTAAGACAAGAAATATCCGAAAGTATTTACGATAGATATTTATGCACAATTAACTTGATTCATACACACTTAAAAAAAACGTTTTTAGGCTGCTGTGCGATATTTACGTCGGATATGCCTTCTCATGCTGCTAACGATAACCCTATCTCTAGCTCTCCCTCCCTGTCCCTGTCCATGTCCCTGTCCCTGTCTAACGCCACCCTCCTCCTGTCGCCTAGTACTGTGTGCAGGCGGGCGCTGGGGATGTGTAAATATGCCTACACCTATTCGGCGTCTGGTAAATAATGGATCCCTTCACAAACATCAGACTGCCACTCCTGGTGCCAACCATGTTTTTTTTTAGCTAACCCTTTAAAGCCGGCATGATGCATGAGTCTGCATGTTTAGTTGTCCTCTTGGTGTATCAATACAGTGGAAGTGGGTGGCTCGCTGGTGATGTGTTTGTGCATCATGGTGATACTTCAGGAGAGTATCAGCCAATCTTGTAAGGCCCACATGATGCATAGATGCAGGACTGGTGAGTTACTCGCTACTGCTGCATGCATCCATTAAGCAGACAAAATGACACAATGCGTTGAAGCACCATGCGGCCCTTATATGGTTAAACAGTGCAGTCTGTATAGTGAGTTGGTCTGATTCTGCCACTCTGACACCTAATTAGGTACTAGCTATAGAATATTATCTATGGCATATGTCGTATATCGGTATTCACTGTCTGTAACACGAGCACATCATTATAGCAGCTTACCCATTTCTGTGAATTTACTGTGGTGATTCTAGCAGTCCAGAGCCTTTTGGTGATAGCTTTGGATATGAATTTAAAAAATGCCCCACCTCCCACAATGCCTTGCAAGAAAACATAAATATTAGAACTGCCATATGCATAATCACATGGTGGTATCAAAAACTAGGGTAAGATGCTATCGGATATATGATATAATATATATATATATATATATATATATATATATATATATATATATATATATATATATATATATATATATATATATATATATTGTATATTATACATTCAATAGCCCATGTTCAATAGTGCAGTAACAGAGGAGTTCAACACTCACTTTACTGCTGATCTTGCAGAAATGAAAGCAACAGTCAACGTACTGTCAATTAGAACAGCTGATATATGGCATTCTACATTTAGACACCTACTAATAGAAAGGGAAGAGAATGCCGACAGGTGTTTCACTTTGGGAGTGGAAAGTATAATTTAGTTTTCTCATTTTAACTGAAAGACATTCCCTTATGGGCGGAACTGCCGCTTATGCAGCAGTAAGTACTGACAAAGTAATATATGTCATGGTCAATATACAGTGGTATCATTGATTTAACTATGGAATGCCGTATTGAATACCCCAGTCGTTTCAAAACTGAGAGTTATTTCACTCCTTGGACCCAACTTTCAATATGTGGGTCTTGTTCCTGTTAACTGGTTGCCCCTTTACAGCGCTGTATGGTGATGCAATTCAGTATTCCCTTTATGATCATTATGCATAAATAGCCCTGACGAGTAACTCGCCAGTACTGCACTCAAGCATCATGCCGACTACACAGGGTTGATACACCTCCGAAGGGCCATCGTGATGTTTGAATGCAGCACTGGCAAGTTACTGGCTAGGGCTGCATTTTATACATCATGATGACAAAGGACATGTCACATTACATAACGATGCGGCCCTTAAAGGGTTAACCCGGTTGATGTTGGGTGATTCTAATTAATGTGTTTATGTGGGTAGACATAGGGATATAAAACGAACCCCTAACGCTGTATTTAGCCATGGCGGAATTAGGTAGCCGAATTTTGACGCCGCAATTCAAAAAAAAAAAGTCGGATGATCATGAGACCGACTTCTTTCTTGTAGAAAATAATTGAATTCTAAGAGAAGTGCTTATTAAGATGGTACATGTCAAAGTGGTGTTACGCACTGCTTAAGACGCAGTCAGGGTAATAATGAGTCAGTACCACTACACGAGCGCCTACTGAGGATAAAACGTAATTAATTGACGGGCGGACAACCCTTAATTAGGGACCTGCAGAGGGAGGAGCTTTAAGTGATTTAAGTGCCCCTTGATTTGACGGTCCCTTCAGGGAGAAAACGGTCTTAAAGGACCCGGTAAGCATGGGTACTAAATAAAGGGAGAGAAAGCGAGGGGGGATGGCGTAACTACAGTATAAACAGCTTGTCTTGAGGCTTTTAATCAGCGAAGGGTTGAGAGTGCGGGAACCAACAGTGGGGGCAGATTGACTCCCCCGCCGCTGGGGTCATTAGTGGCGCTGTGCACTTCCGGCGGTATAGGAGAAAAGGAGAGAGTGCACTGACTTGGGGTCTGTGGATGGCGTAAAGCAAACTAATTTGATTCATTGTGAGTGGTGGGGGAGAAGGGGAGCAGCTCATGGCGGGGCCGGCGAGCAGCTCAGGGTGGGAGGGTGGAGTTAGTGAGAGTTACAAGGGTTAAGGCGAGGGCAGGGTGAGAGGGCAAGGGCTATCTGTCATCATTACGCTACAGCCTCCAACTCGCCAGTCACCCTTCTTCAGCCCCCCCCCCACTTCCCCCTCCTACCTCATCCTCCCTCCTTCCTCCTCCTCCACACACACTCTCTGCACAAACCTTATACCGACGTCCAGTGCAATCTAGCACAGGTTGTATACCAGCCTGTGTGTGCTGTAGATAACTCTGACCCAGCAGTACGCCAGCTATACACTCCTTACACATAAATATCCACTCTCACTGGAGCTATATCGGCCCTTTTCTGCCTCTATTAAACCCTATGTCTCCTCTATCCTTCCTTACATCGTCTGGCTATCCAGCAAACCCCACTATGTGCCTCTTTCCCTCTTTCTCTGGCTATATTTAAGACTTTTACAAACTTATCATAATTATTACATTCATAAGCATTGTTCATGTCATGCTATTATTCTGATCACTGTGATATATACCCATAAAATCTGTTAATGTTTGTAAGCATTATTTGAAGCCTCGTTAAGACGGATTAGTGCAAAGAAACACGTCCCCAAATCTACCTCTCTCTATCCACCTGCGCGTCCATTTCCCTTTCTCAATAATTCTCTATCCGCCTGCCCCCGACTATCACACTCACCATCAGTTATCTCCCCCCTTTGACATGTCTCTGTCTCTCAGTCACTGCCCATCTCTCATTGGAGGTTCTATATGGTCCTACCCTCCAGTATCTTACCACACAACCCATGGGGTAACTTAACAATGAGTCGGACACCGACCCTGAGTCGTACAATTTAAGGCCTCTCCAAATACTATCCTTGTATTTCTTTCAAAGTTTAACGGAAAAACATGATAATAATGGACAAATATGGGCATATTTTATATCAAATTAAAGCTTAGGGTGCTGCAAATGCAATAGGGTTAGAGAAAACAAGCATATTTACAACTTGCATTGAATTTTATCTTTTAAATACATAAACATGAATTTAGTTTGGCGAGAACCTAGCATTCCCTACATATTTAGCCACCAGTAAAAAAAAAGAAAGAAAAAAGCGCCCTCGTCATATTTCTCATGGCCTAGAGATGAGAAACTAGGATATTATTTGAAGAGGCCTAATGTATCTTTATACAAGACTGTTCTAAGCCCTGGACTTGTGAATAATAGTACAATTTTATTGTTATTCCTTCCAACAAGAAAGGGCACTAGAGGTCTTATTGTGCATGAATAATAATATTATAAAATCAAGTGTGCGACTCAAGGTGTGTCCGACGCATGGTGAATCTACCCCATTCTCACACCCACAAGTCACCTTCTCACCTCGTGTGAACCCATCTCCCCGGTGTTAACAGAGACATGCGCACTAAGCGCCCTGTGGGAGGGTTGTACTTCCGAGGTCAGCCTGCAGGGGTCAGCTAGACCCACGTGTAAAGTAACACCTCGCACCAAGGTCCGAGAATCCACGAAAATCTATTAAAGCGAGCCCAAGGATCCATGCATTATATCCCAAATATACCATTATAAATGTGGAAGTTGTTTTTGCTATATTAAATCATTTGTATTTTATGATATTTTTGCAAATACTTTGTTTCCAAATGGAAGTTGTTTTTGCTATATTAAATCATTTGTATTTTATGATATTTGTGCAAATACTTTGTTGCAAAATGGATGATGGTCATATGGGCAGTGAGTGCCCATACAATTCAGGCACCTAACCACCCTGACCCTGAGTCAACTGTGATGTGAATCAAACGTTCATTCTTTCTTTTTGCCACCTACTTGTCACAACTTGCATTCACGGTTTTACAGTTGTCATTATAGAAATGACAAATAGACATGCTATCTATACCTTCTCACCATGATGTGTCTATATCAATTCCTTGGGACATCTATTCTCCCGTCTAAACAAAAGCAATGTTTTTACCTGTTACAAAGAGAGTTGCAACAAAATCCAACCACACTTCAGATAATGGCTGCTTTTATCATCAAATGTTATTGAATCTACCCTGATTCTTTTTTATAAAAGTCTGAAATAGGTATGATACTACCTTGAGTAGAGGAGATAATCATAAAAAGATTCAAGTGGGCCATATGATATAGAATGTAGTAAATTAGCCTATTTTTAACGAGAGCGTATATACATTATAAATACATTTTTAAGACATGAAACCTTATTCTTGAAAGACAATCATAAAAGAGTCATCCTTTCAGAATTATCTTGATGCACACAGCTCCATATATAATGTAAGGCGCATAGCTTTCTTTTCCCGCCATTTCTGATTGTCGTCTGTTCCCAGTCAGCAGACGCTGCGTCCGTCATCAGCTTCCGGTTCCTGCCGGCAGGTGGTCTTAGTTCCAAAAAGAACCACAGGTGGCGGGCCCTTTGCCAGACAATAGTTCGTACTTCACTTATACTAATATGGAAAGTTCTCACTTTTCAGTAAAGCACACATAACCCAGCAATTCTCGGTGAAGTTAATTATTTTGATATGATATGATCTAGTTATGTGTCACTGTCAGTTGGTTGAATTATGATGCTGGCTATGTTACGAATGGTATTTATGATCCCGGCCATATACAGTGTGATTATATATTTACTAATTAAATCTAGCCTGACGAGGCTAGGTATAGTCCTATCTACTGTTTCCATATATAAATCCCCTTTCCATGTACTACACGATATCATGAAAAGCCGAAGGTAGTAGTATAGGCACATTTGAATTTAAATCGGGGTATCGGATGAAATACTAAGAGACCATTCTATTAGAATCTAGGTGGTAGATATTACAGTAAAAAGGATATTTTACATACAGAGAGATTTAATGCAGAACATACTTAAGCCCTCACCCACTTCGTCATGGCATGTGGTTATTATCAATGCAGTGTGCAGGTATTGTTACACTTGATGTTGTTTTGTCACTGCATGCATACATAGTATACTCAAAAAGTAAACTTGTCTCCAGACTCTTCCAAGTCATAAAATAACGAGTCAAAAACTCGTATAAGGGACAAGGAGGCGGGTCTTCTAGCAGGAGGTAGAAGACCTACTTGGCATGTGCGACATTTGCCAGCTCCAGATACTATTTGTGGGATGGTAACCTGATAGGTTAGACAACTTTTGACTCGTTTATTTTATGATAGTCACTTTGACGAGTCTGGAGACAAGTTTACTTTTTCAGTGTAATCGGCCCAGACCTGGATGAGTATATTATGTATTATATTTTGGGTTGGTCGAGTTCCCCTTGTTCCTCTGTCTTCTCTACCTAAGAACGTACTGAAAAAAATCCAATACGTCCTGAATGTGGGTAACCCTCTAAGCGTTGCATTAATCAGGCTAATAGACAGACATTTATTAATGTCATCCAAATAATATAGATAGACAAAATGGCCAGTTGTGTCATTAGCTGCCCTCGTTCAATGCGCTCTATGGTTAATGTTCAACATACCTATTTCTTTGGTTGACAATTGCACATAGATTCTCAATCACCCAAAAATGGTTCGGAATGACATATATTTCACAGTAGATTCTTGTCATGTCATGACCAGTGGGACAAGTACTACCATGGCACTTTTCCCATTGACATATAGGGCACCATATAATACAAAGCTTAACAGTCTGAGTTTTAGTCAGTAAAATGATGCATTTCTTCTCATCTACTATTTAGGAAGACGGGAATATAGCCCCGCCTACACCGTCTTGGATGCATCAACGAGCGAGAATGTCGGTTGGATCTACACTTAAAGACTGACAAATGATTAAGTTCCACCTCACTGTTATACCGAAGTCCGCCTCCCAGGTCCCTAACTGGGCAATCTACCCTGTGTCTCCATTTAGAGCCCACCTTGCGTCAGCCCAATTGAAATCTAGGTAAGAGTGGGAAGCCTACACATGTTTAATCTGGTAGCGCACCTGGGTTCCAGATGGCCCCATCAGGGAATACAAAAATGTGCTGACTGGCCTGTATAGTTGTAGGATTGGATATATATGTAGACTCGGTTAATAATAGTGACTCACTGAACGAGTCAGCATTAATTGGCAGGTCTCTGCTGTAAGTGTACATTGTGACTCGTTGGAGCTGCTCACTTCACTGCTACAACTCCCCCGGTGAGCAGCCACCCGACCTGTGGGTGGTTAACCCTTTAAAGGCCGCGATGTTTAAATGCTGCCCTGTCCAGAGAGTTATTGGCCAGGGCTAGATTCATGCAATATAACGGCAAAGGGCTATGTCAGTATGTCACCGCCCTTAAAGGGTTAATGGGGACGCCCTGAGGCGGGACACAGTACTTAACGGGCGCCCCTCCCTCCACTCTCCGCAGGCCACATGTATAATGGAGCAGCCCCTCCATCAGTCACTTAATTACCCATTTGATGTAATGACCAGTGTGTTAGGCCTCACAGGGTGTATGTGCCTTGATTCCTATAGATATAAAAGGTGAACCCTTGCTGCCCCTCCAACTTCAGTCGGAACTGAGCGAGGATCGACACTCTGGACCGTTAGAGAGAAGGTGGGAGTTTAAGGGCTTCATACTGGTGCCATTTGTCGTCATGATGCATGAACGCAGTCCTGGCGAGTCTACTCAAGCTAGAGTTGCATTTATACCGGCATTTCGAGATGATAACAAAGCCACAATCTCTCCATGGTGTAATCATGCAGTGCTGTGAGTATACTTGCCAGGGCTACATTCATGCATCATGACGAAAAATTGCATCGCAAGATGCGGCCCTCAAAGTGATACTGGAAGAGTGGAGAGAAGGGGGTGAAACAAGATCAATGAGATGCCAGACGTAAAGGGAATACACAAAGAAAGCGAATTAAATGATCATATAATACAGCTGATGGTAAAGTGTGGAAGTCGACAGATCAAGCATATGGGGAGCAACAGAAAAAGAGTACACCATAACAGACTATAGATAATGTTTATTGCCAAAAGGTGGGCGAATTGCCATCTGGAGTGAGGTGCGAGTACTCCCTTCCCTCCTTTCTTGAGAGGGTGAAAAATCGTTTACAATGGTATTCAAATGGATAAACATCCCTCTGGGGAATAGTATACTTTTACAGTCATGGGATGCGGGTGTGGGTATGTGCAGGGGTCTCCACGAAAAGGAGTAAAGTAAGCATACATGAAAGTCATATATCATAATGATGATAATAATAAATTACAGGTTGCACTAAGGTCCCTTTTCCTAGTGAATGTGTATATATCAATGTCCCTCTTCCCAGTGCATGTCTACACATTGTAGTCCCCTTTCCCAATACATACTAGATTAGAGGAGAAGTGATTCATGTGAGCAGAATTGACCAATTGGAAGCCAGACAGCCTGAGGAACACAAGAAGAGGGGCCTAACAGAGAGCTCATCGTTGCCATCGACCCCCCCCCCCCCGCCCCACCCCTTTCTACCTTTCTTGTTCTAGGGTAATGTGGCTAGTGATTAGCCCTTAGACTCCTCCGACTCGCCGTCGTCCGTGAATTGATTCAGCAGTCTTCTACTAGACATAGCCTACGTGCCCTCCCTAGATACATATACCCCCAAACTCCTCCCACCCCTTACCTATTGTTTCCCCCTAGTCCTCCCGCCGTCAGTTTGGGGACGGCCGTCCTGGACAGCGGACCCCATCTGACCCACCCACCCCACTACCAACTGAGGGCCTTATTGAACAGAAGTCAGCTTCTCCAGTCCCTCACCCTCTAAGGGCATCCTACCACCTGCAGCAGTAGTGAATCATACTGACCACTACCTACAGACCCCTACCCCAGGACTGGCCATAGTATGGGCTCCCTTGAAATTGGATACATACAAATAGAGGCTTCGCTGGTTAACGCTGTTGGAGGATGCAATGTGTGAGCTCTACCGGCACCCGCAGGTACCGGGTACCAGGCTGCTGCTGGTCGCTGGTAAGTATGATAATCCAGGCGTTAGGACACGGGAGGCACCAGCAGCCAAAAGGGCAATAGCCCTTCAAGACCCTGACAGCTGGGGCCACAGAGGAGCAGGAGTATCACTAGGTCAATACGGAGACTTAGTAGGGCGTTAACCAGAGCCAAGTGTAGGCTATATAAAATGGTACATATGATTGTGCAAATCGTGTTGTCATTGCCTTGTGCAGGGTTTGCGGGGGTACTTAATTGTTAGCTTGAAGAGGGAAAATAAAACATAAAATTCTTTTGGAAATGTGTCCTTTTTGAGATAATCTTTTTTACCATTTAACAGTTTAAGGGATAAACATAACGCTTTAATGAATCATGCCTATTAATATGTTGATATGTTCCCAAAGAGACGGCATGATGCAGGAATGCATCTTGGCGATCTGACGATCTTATGACAATCAGACATGTGTGTACAGGCAAGGGGAAAGGGATATCTGACGAAAATGTCAACTTTAAAATTGATATCATGAGCTTTCCATTGATATATTACACAAGAGGATACCATTTCTAGTTTTTGAGAAATGGCTATATGAATATGGGCGGGCATGGCCCTGTCCAAACCCCCAATTAGCTCTAAGTCTCATAGTTTCCAAGATATCTCTATCTAATTAGCATAATTAAAATAATTAGAAAATGATCATACATTTTCCTCCTATAGGCCATAGCTTTTGATCTAGAAATGATAACTTTATTCTGTTTTGACCATAGTAATCCTAGTGAATCATTCTATCGATGAGCTTCTATATTTTCTGTATTTGGAATGAAAATCATGTTTCCATGGCAACACATATCAACAAAGACACACATTTAGGCTCTAAAACGTTCTTTTTGCATTCCAAATAAGGAAGCTTTTCACTAAAAATGGAATGTTTTGTATAAAACAACTGAATTCTCCAGAAAAAAGTACCAAAAACAAATATTAGCCTGTTTCTTCCAATTTAGGCCGTGGTGAAGCCCCCTGGTGGCTAAAATTGGTACTAATCCCGCGGGGATACCCCTTTCTGCTTGCCTGCTCACATGTATGAATTACAATTAGCGCAAAACATGAAGTGGTGGATAATATTTCATTCAAAAGCATATAGAACTATATGAATCGCCATTGACGCACCCTCCACTTCAGCTCTCTCCCTAAGGCCAAATTTTAAAAAAAGGTTTGTTTCAGGTTACCCGACCCTACCTAGCAAAACAGGGCCGACCCTAGAAATTTTTATGCAATTTTGAAAAAATCTGATAGTTCACGAGTCGAGGCGGTTGTCGGCGAGTCGGCATTGTAGTTCATGAGTCGATTTCTGGGTACTTTTCAGGCTAAAGTAGAAAAAAAAAAATTTAAAAAAAAAAAAAATCCGACCTACCTACCCTAGATTTTCAGACCATGTAACCTGAAACAAACCTTTTTTTTTGGCCTAAGGGCATGCATGGCATATACTGGAGCAGTCCACTATACATGTCCTGAATATGGTTAAGTACAGCGTATCAATCAGGCTAATAGATCTGTTAATTGTTATCGACATAATACTAAATTAAATATAATATACATGTACTTTCCAAGGGGTATGCATCTATGGAAATAAATAGCATGTGCTTCAAATCAGGCTGTGTGTGTGAGTCATATCAATTAAGAAACATTGCTTTATTTTAGGAGCACCAGTTACATATAGTCGGGTGTCATCTTGAACATCATAACATACTGGAATATCATGGTTTCACACACAAATTTGTTAATGTAATAAAAATGTCAAGAACTTTTTCTATCTTTGACCCAGTATCAGGACAGTACCAAGCACAAAGGTGGGGGGGGGGCTGTATATAACCAGGGTCCAGGGTCCACAGTTAGCTCTGTGTGTGTGTGCTTGTTGGTGGTTGGCCTACCCAGCCCAGGGCCTGTGTGTGCTGGGGCAAGCTAATGTACAACGATTTGAAGACGAGTGGGGCTTCCACCCAACCAGACAGCGTTAAATTACATCAAGGACCGACTGTCTGTTGGAGATCGTGTGTGTGTGGAGGGGGGGGGGGGTGGGTGGTGGTGGTAGGGGGGGGGGGAGGTCAGATGGTTTGGTGGATGGACGACCTTCCCAGGAGCAGAGATCAAGTATGGCTGGGTAACTAGGGGGGATTGACCCCACTACCTCCAACACCTATTCTTTATCAGCACCATGCCATCCTCCCGTCAGCTGCCCCGTTTGGCATACATCTGGTAGTCCTATAGTATATCCCCAGTATGCCTCTTCATTAAATTTGCATTTGGCCCAGCGTAATTCTTTTTATTGTGTACTGTCCAGATTTCTCATTCATCCAGCTGCCTATCTTGACATGCTATTGTATACATTATTATTTACATTAGTTGCTATCATGGCCATCATTTTATTTTCCTATTCATCCCTGGTGTATTTTACCCCCTTTTGTTCCACAAAAAAAACTGATTTGTTTTCTCAGCCTGATTAATCTTTTCTTTTGGTACGAGGTAATTTATTATGGTAATACGGAACGTGTTTATAAATACGGTGTGTCCCGTGCTCCAATAATCACATAATAATTTCATAGTTACACCCAAAAATGAGGGAGCTACAGTTCAGTGGTAACCTCATCTCCAATAAACCTGCAAATTTGAATGCCAAAATATTTCACAGTTACCCAAATGTACCTGCCACTCAATATTGATTGGCTAAACATAAAAAAGACGCCCAAGCTAACAGAAAAAAAGTTAATTTACGTCGTAATAACATTTTAAAACTTCATATTACGTTATGCCATAGTAAGGAACCTTAGAGAAACGTTGTACAACGTCATAAAATACTGTATAACGTTTTTTGTTTACTTGGACAATTATTTCATACCAAGGGATAACTGCATGTGTTAATAAACCTTTTTTTTTAAAACGAAATATTAATATGTCATCTTTCTCATATTTCAGATATCATAGATGGCATAGATGATAGTTGCGGTGTAGATTAGACGGAAGCAACGAGTAATCTGTAACTTCGGAGCGACAGGTGAGTAAACTCCTATCTCTTGTTATGTTTCACCGATTTATCACATAACGATTTTAAAACACTTATAAACATAAAACAACTTTAATTTTGCATTAATGAGTTTTCAAAAGAAAATACCACTCTAAGATATCAAGTCCTTGACTTGAGGTGTCATAAAGTACCACTTCTGAAGTGGACTATAGAACTGCTAAGATTATGATATGTGCCATTGATATGAGACATACGGGAAATCAGGTGTGAAGGGATAGGTTCTGTGGTCCATAACCCTTGATGCGGCCATTTTGGGTCTCATCCACAAAACTGCCCTCTGCTGGGTATTTTATGAACCAGGCTGGGTTAACTAGGTCAGGGATGTGGGTCTATAAAAGCCTAAGATTACCTTCATTGGTTATTGATAGCCTTAATTTGATTGACATAATGGGTACATTTTAATGCGAGGGGTACTAAAAAATAGCCTTTGTATCCTTTCCATTTGGTGCAGTTAGGATCGGCACTTTTGTTGAATGTATGTTTGTCGATATTTAGCAAACAATTGTCCACTCGTATAATAACCTTGAGGGGGTCATTCAGTCTCTAGTATCTGCGAGTTAAAGAGATTTAACATGTAGGTAGTATTTATATATTATCTAAATGTGGGGGGGGGTAGCTCAGGTACGTAGTAGTTAAACCACAGCCAGACACCTGTACACAGGACATTGGCGACATTCAAGGCTGATCACGAGTTGCAGATGAGTGTGCTCAGCCATGACTAAGCCAATATCCTTAGTATAGGGCTCTGGCTGTGGTTTGAATAACTTATGCCACACCAGTGGTCAGTGTTTTCTCACCTTTTGTACTTGTTATAAAGACAGGCAATTTCTACCGCCGGCCAAGTGTGGCACAATGAACTCTATACCGGCGGCGTGCCTCCGTAAATGCTGAATTAGGTTTGGGGACTGATCTCGTGCTACTGGGGAGATGACTTTTTTCAATTCATGTGGCGATTGGCTTATCCAGTCTCACTCAAATTCTTTGAAAAAGTATACCAAATAAACTCACACTGTCATAAGCGAAATAAATAAAACAGCACAATTACCGTCTGCATCCGCGGTGTCATATGATGGGGCTTTGATTGGCCCTTAATTGGCTGCTAAGTGCTACTCAGGGTAATCTTGTATATTACCAAACAAACAATTAGTGGTTATTATAATAATGTCTAGACCAATTATTGGCCGTTTACCATGCACTGCTAAACTACAACGGAAGGCAGGGAACTTCTGCCATGTCATAATGTATGGCCAACCGTCAGATAACACATTGCATGTAGTTCGTTCCAACAATCTACCTGTGTACTACTCCAGATAACAGATTATAGCCATGATTTAAGGAATCGTATCATTATCCAACAAGATAAGAAGCGCATGTACGTGTTTGCCTCGATAAACGTTAAATGCGACTCATATGGGGGGAAACTTCATTGTCATTTGTGTAGTAATTGTTCAAGCTTCTGCTCTGGCCTGAAACCATTAAAAGAAGAGAGAAAATTGAGCTTATTTGTAACAATTTCCTGCACAATGACCTATGGAAAGGCCCTCAGATCTCACGTGCTCAAGAATACAATCGTTCAACTAAAATGGATAAAAAGGATGCTCAAGGTGTATTTATAGACTACCATCGGGTACTAATTGTGACCGGAATCTCCTGGGTACATGGGTTGAACCTCACTCTAATAGAGTCGGTCCTATAGTCTTTAGCGTGGGACCATGGAATAAATCTGACCATGCATGGACGATCAATGACTGTGCTGTCTTTAAAACCCCATAGACGAGACATGGAGCCATTATAAGGCCCCTTTGCATGCTTGTAACTTATGCCTCTAGATCTTATGCTGACCTGTAGTCCAATGCATGTATATACCACGGCGCTGACAAGTAATCCAGCTACCAGTGCTGCATTGTTGTATCATGCCAACCCATAGCGTAGACACCATATTGATACACAATATTTATGAATTATGAACGTAGTGCATTGACCTAAAGCACTATCCTGCACATTGGTTGACGGGTGTAGTTATGAAATGATCAGCTGGCGGTGCAAAGTTGGAAATGTCAGACATATGCCAAACTACAAGTGCCACCAAAGCACGTCATTTTCAGTATACTACTAACACACCAGTAATATGAATCGTGCTATACTGTTATGGGGGTAGCCGCTATCGAACATGTACATGTTACATGCCCCACTGGTCAGCTAAGAGAAATTAGCATTGAATTACTACAATCAAACCCAAATGTGTGATAAACTCAAAAATATCTACCTCCACATAAACCCCCAAGTAGAAAACGCCCAACATTGAGTTTAGGAAGCTATATTAGCAGTATAGCGTCTCACCCCTCTGCATTGATCTAGATATCAGAGTTGGTGGTGGGACACGGTGTGGGGGGTCCTAATATCTGCACGTCTTTGGCGGCGGACAAATACAATTCTAGCTAACCAAATATCGCTGGGAATATGAATGGTGGCCGGTCCGCCCTCAGCCGCCGCCGGGCTAACCGGATCACGGCCCCGTGTCAATGTAATAGCCGCTACCCGGGCCGGCCGGGGCATAGGGTGTAAAGGTGGACGTAGGGGCTGGGGCTGGGGGGGGGGGGGGTGGGGGTAGGGGTGGGGTGGGGGGAGCTGTAGGGAGGGATGCGATGAGGAACGGAGGGATGGCGGAGGGAAGGACGGAGGGAGGTATATGGATGGAGGGAAGAACGGAGGGAAGGATGGAGGGAATGACAGAGGATAGGCACTGACGGAGTGAGGTATGGATGGAGGGAAGAGCGGAGAGAAGGATGGAGGGAAGGACGAAGGGAGGTATTAATGGAGGGAAAGGCTGAGGAATGGATGGGCGGGGGGGGGGTAGGATGCAGGGAGGTATGCACGAAGTGGAGGATGGAGAGACCGAGGGAGGAGTCGAGGGAAGGATGGATAGATGGAAGGATGGAGAGATGGATGAATGGATAGACAGAGGTAAGATCGGCTGGGGTGTACGGTTGGCAGGATGGTGGAAGGGTTGGGTAGAGGGAAGGAATGAAGGATGGAAGGGATGCAGGGAGAGAAGGACGAAGGGAATGATGGAGGTATGGTGGGAGGTATGCATGGAGGGGAGAATTAAGGACATGATGGACTGAGGGAAGCATAAACGGAGAAAAGGACAGAGAGGGGGAGAGATGGAGGGAAGGAAGGACGAACAGATATACTCCTCATAATAAAGAAGCGAGGACGCAATTATGATGAGCGCCAATATGTCCTGTGGTGAGAAGTGGCTTCATATGAGACTGAAGCCATACGTATATATAGGGAATCAGGTTAAGGGCACGTAAGGCCCTTCCAGATACCAACAGGGTGGCCACAGCAGTAGGTGGACGCAGGAAGGGGGTGAACTGGAGCGATAGGCAGGGTGGGTGCTGGGTTGTATAGCCGTATATATAATACTGGTGGTTGGCTGAGGGTTGTGGCTGGGTGACCGGAAGCCCCAGGCCCTATCTGGTGGCCGGCGCATGGGCTCCCACTGCCGGCCTGCAAATAGTCAGAGACGGCAGGGTGTAATGACCTATACCAGCCCGCATGGACCTGCAGACCCTGGCCACAGCAGGCCAAGGTGATGGGGTTAGTCCTCAAGGGCATGGGAGGACTAGGGATTAGGGGCTCTGAGAGAGAGAAAGGCCTAGAGAGAGAGAGATATATAGAGATAGACAGGGACAGACATAGGGCCAGACAGACATACAGAGATAGACAGACAGATAGAGGCAGACGGACAGGGACAGACCCCGGGACAGACACAGGGATTAGGGGGTCTGAGAGAGAGAAAGGCCTAGAGAGAGAGGGATATATAGAGATAGACAGGGACAGATATAGGGCCAGACAGACATACAGAGATAGACAGACAGATAGAGGCAGACGGACAGGGACAGACCCCGGGACAGACACAGGGATTAGGGGGTCTGAGAGAGAGAAAGGCCTAGAGAGAGAGGGATATATAGAGATAGACAGGGACAGACATAGGGCCAGACAGACATACAGAGATAGAAAGACAGATAGAGGCAGACGGACAGGGACAGACCCCGGGACAGACACAGGGATTAGGGGGTCTGAGAGAGAGAAAGGCCTAGAGAGAGAGGGATATATAGAGATAGACAGGGACAGACATAGGGCCAGACAGACATACAGAGATAGACAGACAGATAGAGGCAGACGGACAGGGACAGACCCCGGGACAGACACAGTCACAGAAATAGACAGACAGAGGTAGACAGACAAAGAGGGACAGACAAAGACGGACAGACAAAGACGGACAGACAGCCACAGACAGAGACAGACACACATACATGTGGAGACGCATAAACAGACAGGGATAGGCACACCGAGAAATATATATATAGACTGATACTTACGCAAATTAACAGTGACAGACAGACAGACAGACAAATATACACAGAGACAGGAGAGACGGACACACATACATCTAGTCATATAGACCGATAGATATTACTGATCAATATAAACTGACAGACAGACAGACGGATAGAGAGAACTAGTGAATCGTTCACCCCCACTATATATGTACACTATTTGTCCAGCATGAACCACCAAATGCAGTCCAGTGAATCCACCTTTAGCAATAATATTAACGGTAGGCAGTGCACTGGGTGGTGTGGGGACTGCATGCATGGGTTTGCAGTCCATGCCTTGGGCATATTCCATCCCTTCCTAGTTGTCCCTGGTATATTTCACAGGCGCCACAGTACACTGACCTCTCACCAGGGGTCAGTGCTGGACTGGGCAGGCTGTAAGACCTATAAGATATATATGATGATGCAGGAGGCAGGCTTAGCCCAAAAAATAAAAAGGTTTGTTTCAGGTCACCCGACAGACGCTATCAAAACAGGGCCGACCCTACGTTTTTTAATGCAATTTTATAGAAATTTCCGTATTTTTACCATTTCCCGTTAATTTTAAAGACTTCAGAGAGGCCGGCTAGTACTTTCATGTAAGGAAAAGCAGTTTTTTTTAATTAAAAAATCTGACCTACCGACCCTACATTTTCTTTCCATGTTACCTGAAACATACCTCTCTTTTTTTGGGCCTTAGGGACTGATACAGAGGATGGATGTGGGTCTGTGGTATGTATACTGGTGCTAGAAACCCCATGGGCACACCTGATAAGGGGGTATCATGTCAGGTTAGAAGGGTTGGGGGTACAATGGCCCCAATATACACAGGTCAGTATGGTCATTTAGGTATAGGTATCTGTCTCAGAATTAGAGTCCCATAACAATGGATGTTAGGGAGTGGTCATTTTTTAACAACAGGGGGGGGGGGGGGTTGGTGGATTTGGGGGGGGGGACCAAAAAAATTTGGACCCCTTGAAGGGGGGGGACCAAAAAAATTTGGACCCCTCTTGAGGGGGGGGACCAAAAAAATTGCACCCCTTTTTAGCGAAAAAGCCCGCGTGTTACTATAGCTCAAAGGGGTCGGCCGCGCTCAATTTCAACTTGCCTGAGGGGGGGACCAAAAACATTTCGACCCATCCCGTGGGGGGAACCGAAAAAATTTCGACCCGCTCGCGCGAAAATCCACCAACCCCCCCCCCTGTTGTTAAAAAATGACCACTCCCTTATACTGGCTCAAATTGGTCGATACCGATACCTCCTCTCCTCCACCAGAAAAAAACAAAAACAAGCAACAGTGGGAACTATAATAGTCTACCGGTATATAGAGCAATTCTGTTAGAGTTGATTAAATTCAACAGGCATAAACCCACAGACACAACACAAATGGTTTGGTTTACTATCAAGAGAGATAGTACTATTGCTGGCATGTCATATAAGTTGTAATATTGGAGAAAATGATATCCAAGTCAATTATGTGTTTTATCTCACAGTACCGCATCGTCAATCTGCTATACTCCAAATGACTTATGACATATTATGTTAAAGTTTTGTTTGATTTTTGCATAATTTCATAGGCATCTGAATTGATTACAAGTGAAGTATTTCACCGGACACTAAAAACGCACCACCACCACAAAAACACTGGAAACCCTACAAAGTAAGGAGTGTCATTTTTAGATGTAGGTGACGGGAATTACAAATACGTATGGTGAACTGTCAGGTACAGAGCCCTTTACCTCGATGACGCACATGCAGTGATAGTGAGAATTGGACCCCAACCCCGCCCACCCCCCTGTACCCACACACTGTAACTCCCATACATGGGATGGAGGACGTGAGAGGTTCATGTATAGGGGCTCTGCCATCCATATAATCATTACTTCAGTGAAACTGTGATTCAATACATGTTTACACCGATGAGCTCGTGTTTCTGCGAGGACATAATATAGTCCCATATAGTACATCACACCTGACGTCTACCACAGGTAGTCTATCACATGCCCCTCCTCCTCCCCGAACACAAACCCTCCAACCCCAACTCGATGTTTTGTTAATAAGGTTGCCATCCCCTATAACTTCTTATGGTGTGTTCTTTTATATAAAATTTGATAACAGCATCCTTGGTGTTGTTTTTCGGATACATCCAGGAATAGATACATGGCCTTGGTGCATGTATACTATGGGTTTTATCCTTTCCTTTGCAAGAAATAATATTCTGCATTGACATGACTGCCTGATAATGGCATTTTATTGAGCTAGCAAAAGACCTAATTACTCTTGAACCGGAAAGTATTTTCCAACAGAAAACATTAAATAGATTTTGAAAGATGACTGTGAATCAATACACAATTTAGCAAAGTCAAAAAAGGCAACACTGTAATTCATAGAACAAAGGTATATTTGATATTCCTTTTCATGCGTGTGTGACGCCGTTTGGTCACGATTAGTGTTAATAGAAGAATTAAGGTGTATCAGGCTGTGCATACAAGGCAGACACACGTTTTAGAATATGTGTACAGAACTCCTTCAAAGTGCTATACACCAGACTGTATCAGAAGATGACATGGGTGACGTGAGCAGACGACAATTTACAGTTAGTTGATCAATGCTGATTTACAGACAAGTCTCCATGGTATAAAGCAAGGGGACCTTCTCCTTTGGGCCACCGCCCTCCCCCTACACTGATAGCCACTACCTAGGCCTACATACGACTCCCCCCCCCCCCCCCCCCCCACACACACACACCAGCATCACCAGCCCGGCCGTACTGGAGGACGAGGGTGGAGATTGCACTGTGAATTACACGTCACCCTGGAGACGGCCTTGCCTCCCTCCCACAAGGCGGAGGAAGCTTGGCAACCATTTATATATTGCTTGTCTGATCGGACGTCGATAGATTCGCGCCAAGTCCTATGTGAATCAGACATCAGAGATAAAATCATACACAGCAAATTTAGGTACGTGCCCTTGGGATTAGGTTTATATAGAACTAGATACAGAAAATCGGAAGCTGAGAGACAGGAAATGGGGCAGGTTTTGCTAAGGAAATCTACCAAAAGATCAATGTCAGCGAAGGCTAAATTCTGACACAGAACATATATCATTGTTGCAAAAGGATACTTTCAGAAATCAAATCACTGGTGTAAACTGAGAAGGTTCAACATATATCTTCATACCCAGTGGGCACAGAACAGTGATTCAGCATTGAAAACTGTTTGTCAATGTTGATTCAATGTTGATTCAACATTAAACTGAATTTTGTGCCCACTGGGTACTGATACCCCGTTGCTAAATGCATTTCAGATGTAGATGATGTCACATTATCAATTATAAACACTTGCCTATAAAATAGCATAAACTCCTATTAGTATGGCAAAGGCGTATTCATAAACTATTGCGCAGAGGGATTCTAGGAACAAAAACTAGGGATATGAGAATAATTGGGCGGGAAACTTGACCGGAAACCGGTGGAAATGTCGTCTGCCATATGGGACGCTGGGTGTGAATGAGACGCGGCGGCGCCCGGTAGTCATGGCAATATGCTCAGGGGTATCAAGAATCCGCCATCCCCTGGACATCCTACTCCCTGTCAAAGGCCATCTCCGCCACCATATTGGAACGCAGCCACTGACAAATTAGAACCTCTAAAAAAAGTTCGATTCCACAGGACCACTTTCATAAGCCTGTCGCTGTCAGTTCGCACCTTCAAGTCATGGCTATTCCCCTAACACCCCCTCGTCCCTCTCCCTTATCCTTTCACCCCCCCTCCCCGGGCCTTCCATACCTCCAACACGAGAGGGGGCATGCAATTGGTAACCCCCACCCACCACTCCTCGTGGCTACAAGGCTGCTGGAATGTTGTTAGGAGTGTAGGATGGAAAAAGTCCCGGCTGATCCGATAATCCATGGCTGAGGTCTGTGTATGAAGCATGAATCCCTAGCGCCTATGCTGGGAGAGTGGAGCGAGGCTTTGGAATCACTACGCGCTGCGCGGAGGGATACGTGTAGTAATCCCCGGGATCGGTGACAGATCTGGTAAACCAGGGTTGGAACTACATTCGGCGGCGGCGGCCAGGAATGGATTCTCAACAGGTCCCATTTACCTGAATCACAAACGTGTATATACTTATGTAGTCTATGCATATAATTATGTGTAAATACAGATGCAATGAGGCACATATATATGGTGTATATAGGGAGGACATGGGAGTAGGGGTGGAAATGGAAGAGAAAATATATGGGTATGAAGAGGATGCCCCAGCTAACAAAAAAAACATTATTTTACGCCAAAATAACGTTTTAGACTTTACATAACGTTATGTCATACTAAAGAGCCTTAGAAAAACGTTGACATATAACGTTATATAACGTTATAAAATGGTGTATAACGTTATTTGTTTACTGGGGCAGATATTCCCTATTAATAATGTTGCATTTTGAGGCACTGAACTTTTCATTTCCTCATCCTCTGCTCGAGCAGAATGTACAATATAGTTTGCACATCTTCACTACAGAAACTATATATATATGTGTGGGCAGCCACGCAGAAAGGATGCGTGGGGGCGTGGATAATCCTTTCTTCGTGGCTACTCTCCTTATTGTAAAAGCATTCAATTGAAGAAAACAGAAACTAAACATTTTACAAAGAGACCCATTTCTCTTATTTTGTTTGTTTCAATGGAATAGACTTCCCTGCGTGGCTTAAACCAAATACAAATAGCATAGAATTCACCTTCGTGTGAAATCCCAATAAATAGTGTACTCCGCGGAGAGGTCCATGTCAACAGGTTTGATTTTTTTTCTCTGGCTCAAATCATATTTCACCAATATTCCTTTTATACAGAGCATATAAACATATCCCCTGGCCTCTGGGAAAATAGATGGCTCTCCCAGAGCACACGCGGACACAGGCACATTAACGATTCCATTGATGTTCCCTACTCTCAGTGGGCGCACTTAATATTTGATACGGGGTATGCAGGGGGAGGCTATGGATTTCCGGCGTATGGACATCCGGCAGGGGTATACTGAGGCTTTGTCACCGTTATCAGGAGACCCTCCCTCCCTACACAACAACAGCAGTGTAGCCGATAGGGACTGGGTGGTATGAATGAAGCCATGCCCTGCTGATAGCTAATATCTACTCCCGGCCTGGCAGCCAGTCCCTATATGGCTTATTCTGCGAGCTGCTCCCAAGTATGGTCTATATTCAATGGGGGAGCTGCTCATGGAGGCATATTCATACTGTGAGTAGGAACCTAGCCACAGTTAGCTTTATGTGGCTGGCTTCACCCACCACGGGGCTGAGTCAATAGCCATAGTGTAATGGCGATATGCCTATAGCAAGTCCTGCAGTCCACAGTTTCTATACCGCCATTCGCATAGACATCCTGTGCAAACCAACCAATGATATATTTTCCGGGAAAATATACCACTGGATAATACCGGTTGCAATGGCTTCTGTTGAGGTCACTCAAGAAAAACTCATCACCAAGCAGGCACTGAGAAATGGATATGACGAGGGCGCTTTTCCCTTTTTTTAGAATTTCATTTCAATTTTTTCCATGATAGAGCTAAAGAGCAGGAACTATTATTTACACTTTCTTAAAGCGATCAAGAGTTTAAAATGTGCAAAACTTGTGAAACTGTGAGGTATTTTCAGATCGTTCACTACATTCTAACCCTGCAAGCTCAATTTGATACCAAGTCTGCGCCAATATGGTAGTGTATATATATACGGATCCCCACCTGTTATAGTTTATCCTAGTATAACTAACCCCCCCCCCCCCTTCCACCATAAAACCAAATTATACTTTCTTTTGGGATTTCACATACGTTCTATGGCGTGATATTCAATACCATATGTAAGCATCTCAGAAAAACAAGCATTGCTGTACGGATTGCTAGTCCTAGGGTCACTGATCAATGTTGATCTGCAATATGGGCCGAGGTGAAGGTAGAAATCCAGAGTAGAAATACCGCAGACATTTACCAGGACAAGGTTTCTCTTATTTCTTATTATACATATTTAGGCACCTGGAGCCCCCAGGTCACATGCCGCTATCAGAGACCTCTAGTGGCTGCTACATATGGACTAGAATATCGGTTAGTGCATTGATCGATACCTCATTATAGTATTCTCTCCTAATACGTAAACTCTTGAAGGTGGCGTGTACATGACATGCCTTTACAGACGTGCAACCTGTTTTTGATGGTAATGATATAACCAATTCTGAATTGGTACTATTTTATAATTATTTAGATAAAATTAATTTCTGCCATTTTTATATCATCGTTTTAATGCCCAAACAACCCATAAACAAAGGGACTGCGAGTGTGAACTCACTTTATTGGTAACGATCATTTAACATGATCTGAATAAATTAAAATGTGAGCAACAATAAAACTGCTGAAATTATCTTCTTTAGCGAGCGATAATTTCGGGATTATATTGCCGGTGTTTTGGAATATTTTAGCATGATACTGAACATAATTGATAGGGATTGCACAACATCCTAGACCATGCATATTTATGACCTTGAAAGAAAAACAATGCTATAAGGGAAGCTATGGAAAATTCGTGCATTCTAGGCTTTATGGGCATTTTGCATGAGCAATATGGAGCTTATTATGTCCTTCACTGCCGTAAAGGCATTTCATGATAGGTGGCGTGGGCTTTTCACAAGGCTTAATGTGTTCATTACTTATTCATTGATCCATCTCGATATTGTATTGGACCCATTAACCGGCTAAAACAGAGACAAGATAACGCCAATGTAAACACCAGTCATCACCATTCATCACTTAGTACGTGTTTTATGGACGGGATAAGTCTGTTGAAATCGTTGAGAATCACCATTAAATGGCCTAATGTGGAAGGTAATGTAGAGCTGCTGGAATCTGAGCTATCATCACAATACATTCTACCGATATATCAATAGAAGCATCAGACGTTGGCTATAGGCCTCGAGATACCCGACAAGCAATCATCTCATAACTTAATGTGCCGAGAATGACAAAAAAATACGGACTTCTGGTGAACCTGGCATTTCCACTCTGTATATAGCTTAACACAACAGTTGGCCGAGAGAACAAAAGAAATGGCCTGACTGTATTTTACAGACATGATTATATGTGGATGCAGTCCATTGAGTACACTTTCCTACTGTGAGTGTAAGTCAGATATGATACGTGTGACTAGCTGCATAAGTGTTATACGCCTTGGACAGTGCTAAATATTGGCTGGCACCTTGGACAATTACCCTGTCCTTGGCTTATAGGGGGTCCCCATGTCCCATGTCGATTTTAAGAATTGCCCGTGTCCCCTGTCACTAACTTTTCAAACCTCATGTCACATGTCCCTAAGCCTCATGTCGCATGTCGATTTTAAGAAATGGCCATGTCGTCGTATTGAATCAAGCCATCCACCCCCATCTTATAACACATATACAGAAAGTCACTTGTACCCTATCTACTGCATAATATATAGTATGAACATTTACAAAAGAAATGGGAAAACCTAGTGATGTGCAGACACATTATATATATTTTCTTCAATCCAAGATTTGAACAGAAACACCACAGCATGCTAGACGGCAACAGTTCCCAGTTAAAGGATGAACTTCAACAGGAGCTCTCCCCTACAGTGCTTGGTAAGCCTTGCTAAAGCCTACAGGGGCTACCCTTTACACAACACTGTGCACGGAGCGAACCCTAGTGGACGGGCGGTGCGCGTGACGTCCAAGTGCCCTATTATCGCTCAACGGAAGCTATAGTCCCGGCCGGCGCGTCCCAAGGTCTTTGTATTCATGCGCGCCGCAAAGGGCGGAACGCTTCTCATCTCCTTCTCGCGTGACTTGCGCCTGCCGGTCTCGAAGGGACATCGACTTTTGCTGAGGGGCCGTCAGACCAGCAATTATACCTCCACCCGGGACCTTCACCCAGACCGCAATCTTACCTACACGGACGTGTAGAGGGGGCGGGGGAAGGAGGGGAGGGGTAGGGGAACAAGGGTTTGGAGGAAAAGGAGGTATCTGGATATAGCATGTGGGAAATGATGGGTGCAGTTGAAGATCTAGGAACCTAATAATGACAAGGAGGAGTGGTGAGAGGGTAAGAGAGCGAGGACAGAAAGGGAAAGAGAGACTGCAACATGCAAACAGTCAGAGAGACAAAGAGAGGGAGGCGTACAGAGACAAAGGCATACAGAGCCAGAGCCAGAGCCAGAGCCAGAGCCAGAGCCAGAGCCAGAGCCAGAGCCAGTGCCAGAGCCAGAGCCAGAGCCAGAGCCAGAGCCAGAGCCAGAGCCAGAGCCAGAGCCAGTTCCTAAAGCTAGAGCCAGGGCAGAGCCGGAGCCAGAGCCGGAGCCGGGACCAGAGGCAGAGACAGAATGATACAGATAGACATGAAGAGACAGAGCAGGGGGAGGGGGATGGATGGATGAGAAAGGACACCATGTGTAATTATTGGGGAGTCATGGCGTCCGTCTACTGCAGGGCCCTCATGATATTGGTTTCTATTGCCCAGTTGATCGATAGGTGGTCGGTGTGGGTATAGACCACTAGAGTGAAATAATAAAATTCACGATAGCGTCTCACTTCATCCTACGGTTATTTTGCCTTTTTCATACGCAAGGAAAAGTACTGTGTGTGTAGAAATAAGCCGGAAGCACTGCCTCAACTTTGACCAACAGCATTGATCGTCGCTATGGTGAAAAAGGAACCGTGAGGCTATAAAGAGGTTATATTGTGTGGATTTAGTGGATGGATACGGTGTGAGTGAGTGTGAGCAAGTGAGTGAGTGTTTATGTGAGTGAGTAAATGAATGAAGGTATGAATGAATGAATAAGTGAGTGATGTGAGTGGGTGAGTGATTGAGCAAGTAAGTGACAGAGTGTGTGGGAGTGAATGAGTGACTGAGTGGATGAGTGACTGAGTTTGTGAGTGCGTCACCAAGGGAGTGGTTGAGTGTGAGTAAGGAAATGAGTGAGTAATTTTTCTTAGTTTTTGAGAGTGTGTGTTGTAAGTGAGCTAGTGGGCGCGTAAGTGAGAGGGTGAGTGAGTCAGTGAGGCAGTAACTGAGTCACTGAGTGTCGCAGGAAAAAGGCAAGGAAAGGAGGAATATCATGATATAAGGCCAGGTAAAGAACACAGGAGTGAGTCGTCATTTCCCCATCTAGAGACCATCGACAGAAAAGTGGAGAAAAAAGAAATGATACAAATAATACACTATGGCAGGCTTGATTCATGGACTGCTGAATAGATACGAGGTTTATTGATAAACCAGGGCCCTTCCAAATAATCAGCATGATGCATGAATGCAGCTGGCAAGTAGACTCACCAATACATACACCATGAGGATCCCAAAGACATTAAAGTGGCATAATCACCCAGCGTATTCCACTCACTAGTCCTGTTCTAGTCTGCTATGTGGTAAGTGCGAGTGGTGAGAATGCCCCTTTAACACACTATGCAGCTCTTAAAGGGTTAAGACGTGGACAGTCAGAGTGACACCGATTGAAATCTGAGCCGCTGCTGCTTTGTGACAGCTACATCATTTCTGTTAACTCTCTGTCCCCTGGCCTAATTTTCTTTAACATTCGTCCCTTTTCCTTTCATTTCAAATCACATGTTTTTTTGCCAATTGCTGGGAAAATGTTCATGGCACCTTGGGAATTGAAATCCGATCGCATTAAAAGCCGGTGCAGCTGCTTGCCACCCTGCTGAGCCATGGATTTCTAGTGGTAAAACATGCACTCTGCGATCAAAAGGTGATGCCAATGTCATTACCTTGGCTTGCTGGGAGGTGGTCAAAGGAACAGGGGAAGGTGTAAATATAGAGGGGGAAGAGAGAGTCAGAGGATGTTGATTAATGTGTGTATGTGGTGTACTAGGAGAAATATTTACATTATGTATTATATATTTAATTCCTATCATGTACTACTTTTTCCACATTACCACTGCAGGGTTGTGATCAATTAGACCCAACAAAACATTTCAAAAATCGACAACAATGAATTATGGAAGATATCTTGATCAGAGACATCTATAGTTTGGCATAGAAAAGCATGCATGGTTAAAATAAGCCCTGCAGAGGTCTACTGATAGTGTTGTACATGTACCACTGTATATATAACGACATAATATAAGGTCTTATCTAACACATTGGTAGCTTAGTTGTATAGGCTCTGATGGGATCAGTGCAGTAAGCCCTGCCTTTTTCCATCGGTTCCACCGGGAATCATGGCAGCTTTCCACGCCGCTACCTTTGAAGACTATAATAGAGGCTGAGGGGAGTGGGTTGTAGAAGGGGCTCTACAACATTATCCCCTACCTATAGCCCTATAGCTTTAGGGTCCTAGCACCATGTAAGCTGAGACATGTGTACATGCACCAGCTATAGGACACCCTTTCTGGTCGGTCCACCATCAATACTGATCTCTCCAAGTAGTTTTTTTTCTGTTTAGACTGGTACAACCATCCTAAAACCACCCTTCCCATAATACCTGACTAGTTGGCCGCCCCACCCCTTCCCCCTCCAAAAAAGAAAGCTAGGTTGGGCGGTAGTCACTGATCGATAGATGCCTTATAATTCAGATTTCCCAATTTGAGAGGAAAGTAACCACTTTGAAAAGCCAATCTTTTGTAACAAACCACATGGTCCTGTTCTATCTTCTCTTCCATTTGTACACTTTCATTCATTTATTCTAAGATTCACAGGACTTTTGCTGGGAATTGCGATCATATTGCATTAACACCTGGTACAGCTGATTGATACCCTTCTAGGCTTTAGGGTTTTGGTGGGTAGAACATGCAGAGGTAAGCACATCAAATGATGGTGTCAAGGACTCTCCTCTCTCAACCGCCACCCCCAGAAACCTTGGGTTGCTGGGGTGGGGCTAAAGGAGCAAGAGGAAGGGCACACTTAGTGGGTAGCAGAGGGCAGAATGGAGGATATTAATGTGTATATAGGGATGCGGGGCTGAGGAAGAAAGGAAGGAATATTATGTACACTGCCAAAGGAAACTTCCCATTTCCATTTTTTTGAAGATGAATTTAAACTTGATTGGCAGACAAACAACACTTTACTAGTTTAAGAACATTTTGAAGAATTCATCCCCCTCAAAACTAGTCGTTTGCATTTGACCGCCTCACAAGTTTTGTTTTTATCATTAACTCGGAAAGGGAAAAAACATTTTTGACTGTGTATAGTAAAGGGAAGATTTATGAGACAGATTAAAGAAAACAAGCACTTGAATAGAGAAGGTTGGATCCAGATAGATATATTGACATTGAGCAGTGAAGAACTTGGCTCCGGAAATAGTTCCCAACAAACACTAAATACCCATCACATACTAGCCTTATCTTTCCTAACCATACCCAATCCCTCCCAGGTCCATTTCCATTATATACTTCTGTCCTGTGTCTCTCCAATTTATATATTTTCACCTCTCACTGTGTCAGCGACAGCTTGGACTGTTGACAGACTGATACATCAATGGGAATATATACACATTAACCATGATTTATCAATTACTAGCCAACCCCTCGAGCTTCCGTACAGTGGACCAGAGAGGGCATGTACGCACACTTTTTAGGTGTGCAAAACCGATGTCCTTTCACACTGATGTAGAGAACATCTATCAGCCCAAACCAATAGAATAGAATATTATACTGATAAAGTCAGGCAGATAGTCTAGGATTAATCAAAGGTCAACTTGCAGCAAGGTTTAGGTTCATATAGAGCATTTTGCTGAAAATGGGAAAATATCCTATTGATTGATTACTTTCTTGACATCAAATTGATATCAACTTGATCGCATAAAATGCATGGCTATATGGAGGGTCCCACGGAATGGGATAGACATAATGGAGATAGTATCATTGAATATAAAGGTATCGGGCAGATAGAAGGCTATATCTATAGGATATAATATATAGTTTTATATAGAACATATCGTGGTCTGTAGACCTGTGTAAGCTCTGATGGGATCAGTGCAGTAAGCCCTGCCTTTTTCCATTGGTTCCACCGGGAATCATGGCAGCTTTCCACGCCGCTACCTTTGAAGACTATAATAGAGGCTGAGGGGAGTGGGTGTAGAAGGGGCTCTACAACATTATCCCCTTCCTATAGCCCTATAGCCTTAGGGTCCTAGCACCATGTAAGCTGAGACATGTGTACAGTACCAGCTATAGGGTGCCCTATCTGGCCTGTCCACCTTCTACACTGATCCCACCAAGTATCAAACATGTGGGTGTACTTCAATATAGACTGGTACATCCAAGCTGCACAGGCTGCCAGTGTGTAGGCTGCACCGCTATCTATATCAGCAGGTTAGCAGGGCCAGCATAACATAACATAATCCACCCTTCCCATATTCACGCCCCGGTTACCCCTTCCCTATCTCAATCACATTGAGTGTTCTCTTTGCCACCCCCCCCCCCCCCCCCAAAAAAAAGAGGTAAGCAACATAGTTTACTCTTCATGAAGGTTTATGATTTGAAAATGTCATGTTGAGTCAAATCTATTACCGGCATATAGTATTGAGGCCTTCAAGTAGACAAAGGCATTACCCAAACATTTGGTACTTACAGCTTGCAATGCATTTATAATCCTCCACTCTACCACTCTGAGGGGTTATAAGAACCCCCATCAAAGGACTACCCTTTCTGATGTCTTCAATATTTACATAAGTCAAGAGCTCTGTAGAACTAGATTTAATGATTCAAGATACATTGAATAGGTTTGAGGGTTGAAGTTGCAAAGATGGCATAACTAAGAAGGTCAATAAGATCACATAACCTACCACCCCTTTGCATATTGTGCACAAGGGTCGCCTCAGGCGAGGCTATGGGATATTTCCCGCTTTTGTCAACAACTGGCGCGCCAACAGGGGAGGGAATAATGGAATTACCCTGGCGCAGTTTGCACAGCAAATAAATCGAGGGGATTGGGTATGGAAGTGTAACATATGGTAGCAGGAGAGGAGAGACATCAGAGGCGTAGGAAGCAAATCGTCATTGGGGGGGGGGGCCAAGGGGGGCCCACTCCAACCAATTTAAAGTATTAGTTTTCATTCATGATGTATCATATACATCCTTATACATGTACTAGATTGTATGGAAAAGTAGTATTTGAGCCCCTTTTAGGTCTGATTTGGGGGCCCGGCCCCCCTCTGCCCCCACCTTTCCTTATGCAGGAGAATTAAGTATTGAAAATTGTGTGTATTACGTTACAGGTCTTGACAAATTTTGGGGGGACCCAAACCTATTCAGCCCCCCCCTCCTCAGTGATTGGGGGCCCGAGCCGCCCTGCCCCCCCCCCTTTTCCTACGCCACTGGACATGATAGGGTAGTGGTAGGGGGATCAGGCAGAGTGTGAAGGGGAATTGGACACTTTTATCATTTTCCTTATTCTATGTATTCTATAGAATCGAGAATAAGTTCCACACATAGGGTTGTCTTTTTTGTTAATTCCACCTATACTTAGATGATTGACTTTTGGGGTCAAACATGGAAGTCAATCTCCACAAGGGAGGACCAGACCTGACAATGGTGATCTTCCAATAGATTGGAGATAATGTTCAATGACTCATAGATCTATATCAGTAGTTTAATAACAAATCCTCTATTCCATACGCAATCATTAACTTGACTTCTCTGCCAGTGTCCTCCATAATTAGTACGATATTCATGATTGAATGCTTGTAAATCTTGACACTGTTTTATCGATCTGTGTTTTAGCAACACCGTAATGACCGTGTAAATCTCCACAATCTGTTCTGTGTACCAAAGCTGTCAGTGGAGATATTTATTGGGAGTGGTTTCCTTGGGGTTGTTTACTTAAATTATCATCAAGGCACGACCTGTAACAAGATCAGAGGTCTATGCTGATCAATACATTGCTGATCAATAAAAAGCCTTTACATGTTTATATCAAGCTTGATGCGTGGATTATAGGGAAATGTTTTCTAATATCAATGTGATACTTGAATCTGGTCATACCCTCTAAAATTATGTACCCCTCCGTAATGGTTGGTTTGATAGATGTCATACACCAGGGGGGCTTGGAGGTTGAATATCTAATAAATATGCAATGATGTTAATATGAAATTGTTCTGACTCACCAATCCATAATTTATGTGAAATGTTCTAAATCTGATAGGGGCAATCAGGGACTACGGATAGGAGGGGGTATGCTTGTGGGTTCCCAAATAGTATACATTTATATACTTGCCACAATCACCATTGATTTACCATTCTTCTCTGCCAATGTCCTCCATTATACGATAATAAATATTATGTATCGTTTTTACCACCTCGTTGGGGTGGCCTGCTACACAGTGATATACACAAGAAGTAGTGGTATATGACGTCAGTTTGGACTTAGTGTTTTAGTTTAGATGAGTCATTTGATTCAACGATTAGTATACTAAGCACCTGTTTATTGGATGCACAGCCACAAGAGTGATTTCTTATTGTATCCCCAGTAGTTATACAACAGCCCCTGTCATCTCTGTATTTACTACAGTTATATGATTGACCCTCTATACTCCCAAGAAATGGACCTCTTAGCATACATATAGGCCCACATAAATAGTACTAATACACTGGGGTGTGCGATCAATACAACGAGCTTGTCAGGCCATATAACGGCTATATACACGGCACGAGCGTAGTAAAGCGCGGTCAGTTATGTGTTAGTATTATACAAGTACCTACAGTGCTAATGCACACAGAGCTGTCAACTCACATTATGATATGACAATTATGACCAGGTTCAACATGCTGTTATAGAGGGTGTGGTAACAGATAAGGAGCAGAATGAGACAGCACCAATTTCGTCTAAAAAAGTAATGATTACTGTTCATGGTCTTTGTGATTCATGTGATTATTTTGCTTACAGGAGGTTTAGCTTAGGGAAATCCAGACATATACCAAGTAGTGTAGGAAAGGTGGACATTGACTCGGGATGCACCTTTTACACCACTAATACATGTCATTAAAGCCCATTCACAGGTGGTACTGACATGGGGTTTAATCGGCCTTATAGTGTTATAGTATTTATGAATGTTGACATATCAAACAATATGCAATGAACTGAGATGGGTCATTGTTCACAACTCACTCTATAGGTTTATATATATAAACAACTGACTGTTAGATAGAGATTGATTTTATATATTTATATATATATATATATATATATATATATATATATATATATATATATGTATATATATATATATATATATATATATATATATATATATATATATATATATAAACTACTGACTGTTGGGCAGAGATTTATATATAAACAACTGACTGTTGGGCAGAGATTTATATATGAACAACTGACTGTTGGACAGAGATTTATATATAAACAATTGACTGTTGGGGTAAAGATTTATAAATAGCCAACTGACTGTAGAGTGCAATATCGCATAACCTTAATACATTGTCTTAAACCCAGTCTAATATAACACATGTTACGTACCACACAGGTCCTGGAGGAAACCCCGATGTAGAGCGGATAGTATTACCTTGAGACATTCACATAGAATAATTCTGAATACAAGTAAGTAAAACAAACGTTATGTTTACTGTATGATTTAGTTTAACTGGCTGTGTCTTGACAAAGGATTCGCTTGTGGTAGGATATAGTGACATGTTTGCCCGAGTGGGATTCAAAAGTAGAGTATCATCAATGTTTCGAGTGGCTGTTCGTATTTATATATTGTCTTTCCTGCATCTGTCGCTGTATAGCCAGTCGCCAGTGCACTAAATAGGGTTCGCCGGTCTATGTCATTATTAGGAGGCTGTTGTCATCCAAGTCCTATACTGTATATAATAGAGCTCTGGTTGTCTTTGTTGTCAATTCTCCTCCAGTGTGTTGTCCTAATAACATTCTGTCTGTCATGTCCTTGACCAAAGTCCAGTCATCACTTGTACTCACTCTGCCGTCCATATAGAAAATAGTTCCTGTTGGCACAATGATATCCTACATTGTAGTCTGTGATAAGGTCAAGAAGTAGTTCCTGTTGTCGTTGTCGTATAGTTCTCGTGTCTCTCGTGCTAAAGGTAATTGGCAAAAGAAGCGGAATAATGACGCACACGCTATAGTATATGTTTGATATTGGCTTTAGAAAATCCGTAATCTCACATTAGATATGACATCTACAATTCACACTATAGCACGTCATCATGTGCTATCAACGCAATTAATTAATGATTCCATACTGCTAAACATATATACATATTATTGAGTAAAGTAATATATATATAGTTCGGATCCCTCTACTCAAAAGTACAAAACAATACATAAATACTCGATTTGGTCTGCATATTATCACTATACATTGCAACCTCACTGCAATCGAATCGATACAGTGTGCACAAAGAACAATGATAATTTGTTATACCAAGGTTATAGGAAGTCAAATCTGCGTATCAATTGATATCAATTCTAAGTGATTCTTGCCAAGAATAAGGAATTTAAGGTATAAATTGCTTCATTGGTGTTCTGCTTATCCCATCTACTAAGGACCAATATATGATTATGCTTGGAATAATACCACTGCCCGCTACCGTCATCAGAAATAAGAGGACAGTTAAGATGTATAATAAGAGGCCGGAGGCCCGCATCCCATTGCCTATTATACGGTTGATTGTCGTATTAATTCCTAACCAGCTCTCCCCAGCTCTTACCGGATTATAACACTAGTGTATGTGCCTCATAGGCTGTTGTATTCGCTTCCATCATGGCCAGGATTATGGCAATGCTAACGGAGGGAATGGGATGTTTTCTTGGGGTGATATAGGTGGCTATTCCGTTTGCACCTACCATTCATCCATCACCCATACCCTGTCCACTGCGCAATAAAGTCGAATATTTATGATTTCCTCCAGGTCGTGACTCCCTTCTTATCCCTGCTGGAAGAACCTGGTAATTTCCCACACTGATTTACTCTAGATCAACATAAAACCCGAGCACAGGTCCCGGTTGAATGCGAATCTAAGCTACGTAGTATCCAGAATGATTCAAAATAGCAAGAGGCATGAACTCAAAAGACTTATTATTAATAACAATGTTTCCTTTAGTTGGATTGTGTTCAGTTAGTTATATGTGCAACATACATAGTATCTTTCTTCTTTTGTACAGAGATTGACAATGACAATGCATCGTACTATCAAACATAATTTTACATTTAGTTTACATAATCTGGATTCCCCGAAAAGGGTCCCAATAATATCATATTCTTCCCTATGTGATACAAATTGCTAAATACAACGAAAGGCAATAAAGTGATGGTCCACAGGAGAAACAGCCTTATGCAAGGTGTGCATAAGGCTGGTTTTCCCGTGGACGGTCACAACCCTAAGAAGCTGCTTTTGAACATTAAATCACTTAATAAACTCTTACAATATTCCAGGTAAGATTTAATCTCCACACTTAAGGCAATGGACTTGTCAATTTAGCTAGGCTACTCTTGCGACAACGGCTATCTCTATCTTCAATCCCTCTGGCAGCGGGGAAGCAGCCCCCACACAGGTGATGCTAATGCAGTGTGATAAGGCTGCCATGCTTTAAAATGCCGCCTAATATGCATATAAACTAATTGCCTCATCCCTCTGTCTAAGGCCATCCTGGGTGCATGGTCTAAGACAACGCAGGGACGTCTCCGTGGGACCTCTTATCAGTGCCCATTATAGCCTGATTATGTGACACACACTGATAATCTAATGGTCCGGGCTTTACTCTGTAGTGGCTATCCCAGGATATTGGTCAGAATGGCGAACTGATATTCAAAAGTGACTAGGGCAAAGCTAAATATGCTAAGGCCTTATACTCATAGAGTCATAGGAATGGAATAACAAAGGTGGGTCAGTCACTAGTTACTATACATGATAGTATTAACTAACCATGGTTGGCCATATTTATAAGGAGACTAACTAGGTTCGGCGCTATTGACTAAGTTCTGGAGTTCAAAGATTATATATGTGTACGCAGAAGCTGGGCTATGTATTGAATGTATGCTACACACTTTCAGCGTTTGTTTCCAAACCCATAGAGGAAATTGTACTTCTCGAATGGATGATAAACAACATATGATTTTATATCTAATGGGTTGGTTTGAATGACATTTTCACCAGTTCAATAGCGAACCTTTCCCTGAACTACTGGCAGGAAGTATTGCCCATTTGTAAAGATACTCATGTGGCCTCATGATCCTGGGTTGGTTGACAAAGTAACCTACTCCGCAACACATGTGCCGATATTATCCTGAAACTCCACACCCTTCCTACTGATTGTACCTGCCTGAGTAGCAGCTGGGGGTTGTCTTGTGATATGATAAGCCGCATGTCCTAGAACAAGATGGCCTTTACCCTTTATACTGCATGCAGGCCCACCTGTGTGTATTACACATCTCCAGTTACTGTCAACAGGAAGATCATGTCACTGATACTTGACATCATTGTCGGATTGTTATACTGATACCTGACAATCATGTCACTGATACTTGAAATCATTGTTAGATTGTTAAACTGATACCTGACAATCATGTCACTGATACTTGACATCATCGTTAGATTGTTATACTGATACCTGACAATCATGTCACTGATACTTGACATCATTGTCAGATTGTTAAACTGATACCTGACAATCATGTCACTGATACTTGACATCATCGTTAGATTGTTAAACTGATACCTGACAATCATGTCACTGATACTTGAAATCATCGTTAGATTGTTAAACTGATACCTGACAATCATGTCACTGATACTTGACATCATCGTTAGATTGTTAAACTGATACCTGACATTATTGACAGAAAACAAGAGACAACTGCAGGGCACTTTGCGTCCTAATCTCATCTCGGCCAAACTGACATGATCTAATCTAAACCATAACACCCACCCCCACAGTTTCACTTATCTCACTTGAGAAAGCTCATGACTTACTCAGCCATTATGTGAGTTCCTCAAATGGTCTTTTTCCAGTCAACATTGCCTAAGGGAGTCTATATATGTTTTTACTTAGGCAAGCTGATTTGCCCACATCTGGGTTATGGTCCTTTTTCGCCAGGGCCATATATGGGAGCCCAGATGAGTCAGCCCAGATTCCAAGTGCCCAGCTCAAGCCCAGATTTATTCAACTTAAGCACAAATATCTGTAATAATATACAAATAATAGATGTCAGCATGTTTTAAAATATTTACAATATATTTATGAAAGAGAAGTTTTCCTGGGCTGGCCCATCTGGGCATCCACCTATAGCCCTGGATAAAAACGACCATAAGCCAAATATGGGCAACCCCAGTTAGCCCACGTAAAACACATATATATGTCCCAGGGACCAATGCTATCGCTATTATTGTCTTAAGAAAACATGATTATAGTGTTACGGATCCCCTCTTTCTTTTTTGAATAAAAGGGTGGCACAGCTAGGGTATGTTGACCATGAGCTTCAAATATGAACACAGAAACAGCAAATAAGTCCGAATCTATTCTTCTACGTGAAGTATAAAACATGGCAAATAAAACTGGGTCGTATTGAAACGGTGCAGTATTGACTCACGATAGCACCCGGTGTGATCCCCTATTTCACCGTGTATCAGAATAGCGGGGGTAGGGCTGGAAGGTGTGTGTGTGTGGGGCGGGGGGGGGGGGGGGGTTATCAAGGGTTAGGGGTATAGATAGGAGAGCCAGAAGCAGGAGGAGGAGGAGGAGGCCTTGGTAGATCAATCACCGGAGCGTGAGACTGAGACGTGCTCCACTGGTTGCTGGCGAGTCGCTGCCTCTCTTTCTGCCTGGTCCCCGTAGTTAATGCAGCTTCCATGTCGGCCGGACGATGGGTCATTGCCGGTGGCCGGTCTGGGGTCAGGCCTGGCCACTTGGACATGGGCCTAGAAGCGGAAGGAGCCCCCCTAGGTCCTTGTCAATCATCTCTCGGAAGTGAATAGCGACCTGCGCGCGCAGGACAAATCCCCGCCCCTCTCAGTGCTTCTCGTCGAGCTCACCAGGCGGCGGTGGCGGCGGTTGCGGTGGTGGTGGCCGCCTCCAGGGGTCCTGACCCGTTTTTCGCCTCCCCTTTCTCCACTTTTTTTTTCTGGGCCACATTTTTCCTCGGTGCTTTCTACACACACCTCTCAGCCTTACACTATAGAGCCAAATCCAGGATCACTTTACGTCAGCAGGGGGAAAGGTGGATGGTCGTTTATGGACGCATCTTTACTGGTGTGCCTAAAATATGGGGGGAATCACATGCCACACAAATGTGATATTGAATGTTGATGTTATCGATAACAGATACGTCTGTCAGCATGGCCAGATAAAACTGTTTCCCTGATAGATTGTCCGCACTAGGGTCAGATGACAGGGGTGCTTTTATGGCATCACTATATCAATGAAGCTCTCTCTGCTGTATGTAGTACAGTAAATTGTATATAGATCAGCCCCTCCTTGCTCTTGCACCTAAATGGGCTCAATTCTCCACACACAGAACACTGTTTCCCTCATCTGATGTTGGCTGGATTCGGTTCACCTCCAACATAGCTCAATTTCTCTGGCCGACTGTCATGTTAAAATGATCTATCGTTTGACTCTCTCCTTTGCATTGCCATTCCTTAACGTGCTTCTCTTGGCATTTTAAGTTGATTCTGAGCATACACAGATGGTGATATTATATATCAAACACCAGCATTAACAGTAGCATAGATTCAATAATATCAATAGGAAAACAAGTGAGTGCATCACATTTAATTTTGGGTTACGTTCTCTTATAGAAGCAGTAGTTCAGAGAGTTCAGAATCAGCATCAACTCTTTCTGTCCGGCTTGGGTACATCTAAAGATTCCTGAACAAACAACATTTTTTTGTGATTATATATTTAAAACGCATTTACATGTATACATTATTTTGATTTTTAATTTTCTCTTCTAATTGCTACAGCAACTCTGCCATCCATTAACCTATAGCTGCTTCATAGAGTATGTTCTCTCAGATAGGGTTTCTAATGCATCATCAGCCCTGCAGTCTCTGCAGCTTATTTGACTGCCAGGCATACATAATATAGCCCACATATATATAAAGCATTGCTGACGCCTGAGTTTTAATGAAATACACTCTCACATTCCCCTAAATGAACAAGCATACATCGGCCCTATGCCTGTTGGGAACGTCCACAGTGTGGCTTGGGACACACATAGTTAGGCTGCCGGCTGCTGTAAGTGTTCCCAGGCTATACACACCCCCTACATCCAATATCCAACCCTCCACCCTCCCATATACAGTCCATAGAGAACCCTATGGCATTAACAGCAGGCACTAATGGTCATAAACACCTACAGAGGCGGCATTAATGTATATGTGTTTATTGTGAGTCTCAGCGCGTGGTGGTGCTGGGCCGGCGGGGCAAGGTCAATGAGGTTGTTATACTGGCACCCAGCTCCATACCCATCAAATCCCCCTCCACATGCACCCCCACCCCCGGCCCCATCCCCACTGCCTCACCCTTATAGCATATAGTATGTGCCGGTTCCCACAGGAAGCACGGGCCCCTGGAACACACTGTGTGTCTATGGGGTACCTTGTAGGAAGCTTTTTGTTATACCTTTTGAGGTACTTTTGCCAGTATTTGTCCAAGGTCTAGAGCCATTCACTCTCCGTAGTGGGGGAGATAATAGCCCATTCTTCATGAGAATGGTGATAAATTAGAAAATAGGGATTTACCAACTTTCTCCTGTCTGAGCATCCAGAGATTATCCCACAATTTTATTCATGTCTTTTTCCCAAATCCATTATTTGGTAAAGTAAGTCAGCAAATTAAATCAGTATTACAGCGGTGCAATTTCAAATCAACCTAACATTAAGTGTCAGTATTTCCTCATTCTAATATAACATAAAGATTTATTTTTTACCAGGAATAACACTCCATAATGGATTAACTCTCTCTCTCTGTATTTTTTTTGGGGATGCGGCTTCTAAGTGGACTCTGCGCGCGCCATTGTCACGAGGGAACGCTGGCCGAATGTCATCGCCATGCATCTTTAATGATGTGCATGCTCAGGATATTTATTAGAGCCGATAGGCGTCTCCAGCTATAATGGACTCAAGGGGTGGTCCTGATGTAGGTTGGCAGTAGTAGCTGTTGCAGGACAGGGGTTTAGGGGTGGTCCTGATGTAGGGTAGTTGTCGCAGGACAGGGGTTAAGGGTGGTCCTGATGTAGGGTAGCTGTAGCAGGACTGGGTTTGGAGAGGGGGTGAGGCCCTGCTGTAGGATATGTGTTGCAGGACTGGGTTTAGAGGGGATGGGGTCCTGCTGTAGGGTATCTGTAGCAGAACTGGATTTAGAGGGGGAGGGTTCTGATGTAGGGTAGTTGTAGCAGGACTGGGTTTACAGGGGGTCCTAATGTAGGGTAGTTGTAGCAGGACTGGGTTTACAGGGGGTCCTGATGTAGGGTAGTTGTAGCAGGACATGGTTTAAAGGAGGTCCTGATGTAGGGTAGCTGTAGCAGGACATGGTTTAAAGGAGGTCCTGATGTAGGGTAGCTGTAGCAGGACATGGTTTAAAGGAGGTCCTGATGTAGGGTAGTTGTAGCAGGACATGGTTTAAAGGAGGTCCTGATGTAGGGTAGCTGTAGCAGGACTGGGTTTACAGGGGGTCCTGATGCAGGGTAGTTGTAGCAGGACTGGATTTAGAGGGGGTCCTGCTGTAGGGTAGTTGTAGCAGGACTGGATTTACAGGGGGTCCTGCTGTAGGGTAGCTGTAGCAGGACTGGGTTTACAGGGGGTCCTGCTGTAGGGTAGCTGTAGCAGGACTGGGTTTACAGGGGGTCCTGCTGTAGGGTAGCTGTAGCAGGACTGGATTTGGAGGTGGAGGGTCCTGAAGTACATTGACATCACCCGTGCCGAAACAAAATTGATACTTATGTTTCAGTTAAGTGAAAATTCAAGGAGAAGGCTGATGGAGGACATATGTTACTCACTACATTTGTATTTCCAACAGTCATTATACAGACAGGTGCGGCAAATGACAAAATGAATCAATCGTCATTACCAGCCTGCCTAAAGGTATTACACAGTTGTTGGCAAGTGGAACTAACAAAACCATTAATATGACACGGGTCCGGTGGACTCTCCCATGAATATGGTTTCGTGTCTCATCTCTTAAATTAATCTAAGAGTATTAACTGACCATTGACATACACCATTGTTCATGATCAGAGTGAGCTGACAGTATGGTTTATTTGACATGTTTTGATGGTATGGTCACAATAATGTGGCAGCTACTCCAGTGTTTACAGGAGGTAACTGTAATTAAGTATAGCACCCATTATGCTGAGAGGGCAATTATCAGGCTTCAGTGTTGGGGTGGGGGGGGGGGGCTGTCAGGTTATGGGGAAGCCAGTGTTGCCACACCATGGACCTGTCAAACAGTTACATTGATTAAGGTTGATATTGTCGCCAGCTATGTGATGAATATGATTCTTTTGTGTATAGAATTTGGATGTAGTTAGACAGAACCTTTAAATATTGCCTCCGTGAGTACCATTTTTTCCATACCTTGATGCAACAGTTATCACGGTCACATAAAATATAATCTGTTTCTTTGGTAGAGAGGCTGCACAGCAAAGTTTTGGAGCATACATCCGATAAATATGTCAATGCTTGATTATTCCATTAATAGTTTCCTATATTAATCAAGGTAACTAATGAGTTACCTTATATCCATTCAACTATAGAGGCCAGCATTATGGCTGTGAAGTGCATGTATATTATAGCATCCTCTTTATATATAGCAACACTTGCACCCACCTCCACAATTCAGCCCCCCCTCACAAACACAGCCACACACATGCTGTCATTGTCAATACAATCACGTGACAGCTGAGACAAGTCACGTGCTTCCTTTGGCCGCCTCTGATTGGCTGCCTCTGGTCAGACATGTTTCCGGTGTTGCATCATCTTTCAGTCTGTCTCAAACCAAGGTTGATGGCAGCAGCCGGCTGGTTTCCGGCATCCGCTGGTGTTCTTGTGCAGGGCAGATAGGTACCAGCATTTGTATTCTGTGTCCTTAAAGCCTGGCGACGAAGGCGGGCGGGTGTAATCATAGAGCCAAATAATAACTTATGTATAGCCCAGCAGCACTATTCTAATAATTGTAGAATTTATAGTACCGTGTGCTAAAACACCGTTCATTGAAATATATCATAAAACAAAATAAATTTGTGTTTTCATATATTTAATGCTATTTTTAAGACAACTGATTATATAAGTATGATAAGTTAGTCAACAACAACAAAAGGTTTGAAGAATGACAGAAGTGAGATTTTATTTTAAATAACCTTTACTTTGTAAGTTGATATCTATATCAGGTCAATAGGGAGGATAAACTCAAAGTTCTGTCGACTATGGAGTATTCCCTATTCACATATTTATAAAGCTGGATATTAATCTAATTATATACGCGTCTGCCCGAGGTAATTCAACTCCTCCCGTCTATGGATATCTTCGTTGTGGACATAAAATACATGCATACACGAATTGATGTTTCGTTTATTGGTAATACAAACATATTAAACTGACCTTTTAAGCTTCATAAATACCTCTGACCACCACACCGACCATTCATCCAATTTTAATAATGAGGACGCTACGCGGATTACAGTAATAAAGGTGCTGAGGTGAAAATGCTGAGGTGAAAATGTTACTCTAATATGTAAATCGAGTTGATAATCATCCTTAATTAACATTTCCATTACTGTCATTACTGTGGCAATTTCCAACGCGCTTTGTGTATGGAAATGTTCACAATTGACGTCACAAGCTAAAGAGTGGGGTGGTATTTGGGCTTAGGGACGAAACGTAACCTGGCCCAAACATTTGTTTGGACCAATTTGGCCAGCATGGTGACAAAAAAGGTCTGCGTGGAGATCTGGGAGACCCAGCTAACAAAAAAAATGTTATTTTACATCAAAATAACGTTTTAACCCCTTCCACACGGTAAGCCAATATATTGCACAAAATTGCATTGAGTTACAAGAAATCCAGTGGTGAAGGGGTTAAGCTTTACATAACGTTAGGCCATATTAAAGAGCCTTAGAAGAACGTTGACATATAACGTTATATAACGTTATAAAATGGCGTATAACGTTATTTATTTACTGGGGAGGGTGTCAAGATAGATGACGTCATTTGTTAACTTTCCCTATTTTGTTGCCCCCAGTCCCCACTCACCCCTTCCTAGAACAGAGCAAATGAAGTTGTATGTAGATGTGCAGCAAGTGGTGGCTGAGGTGATTATTTTATGGCACTGCGCTTTGTTATCTATGTGGGGGCCTTTTATGGAGGGACCTGAGGGAGTTATCCCTGTTGATTGTGTTAGCTGGGGCCTAGAGATAAACACAACACAATCGATGATTACACAACTGACAACATAATGCACATGCCCAACTGTGGAGATACCTCAGAGAATGCTGAGATAATTATGTGCTTATAGGCTTTGTGAAGTTAGTTCATTAATTGAAAGATTGTAGAGATTGTGAATTAAATTGCAAATATGGATCTGTAGTTGTGCAAAATGGCAGTATGAGTCCGCCACAACAATAGCACGTTCAGTCGTGGTGGGTTACCCTATTACAGAGCAATGACTTAGCCATTCAGTTGCCCCAACATACCATGTAACTACTCTGAATGCAACACTACTGTACTAACTTATCAAAACAGTTCAGCATTTTCTTCTCATAGCACTGTATGCGCTGAAGGTAAATGTTATCCATATCCACTGATATAATGACAGCTCACACGCTGTACACGTGGGGACAAACAGTGGGACGAGTCTAACAGGTATCTGGTCGTTAATGCATTCAGGACAGATGCTGCGTTTCACCGTGGGACGTTTTGACACTGTGCCAAAGCCACTACAACCACAAACTGACAGGCAGACTCGGGGTACTAATGGGTTCTCTCACGACACTACCCCTGCCTGTCACTAGACAGCTACACTATTAGCCAAATGCTACATTGCTTTAATAAACACTTGATATATTGTGTTTATGGGAGATGGTTAAATTGTAACCTTTGCATTTACAAAGGGAAACAAGTATAGAGGGGATGTCCTTATAAATGTGGTAAATAGCCTCATCAAGATACACGACGTGAGTTATGGGTTCCTGTGATAGGGGGTACTTCATAAAGGAAACGAGTGTTACTTTTTCTTCCCTCAAGATTTATGGGTTTCCTTGATGTGAAACACCCCCCAAGGGTCACACCCTTTGATTGCAGAGTAGCTCCCCCCAACTCAACTCTATTACCTACAACAAGCAACTCAATTAAGGCCTACACCCACTCTGAACTGCTCACACAGTTGGGAGCAGCTCAACAGCCTGCCAGGGCCTGCTTACACAAGTAACTCGGCCAATTTCCTCTGACCTATATGCTCTGTGCCTTTTGGTGTTTGTTTGACTCTCTTGGTCTTGGGATTGGTGCCTTGAGATTGGCTCAGAGCAGGCAGGATTCCCTCAATTTCCCTCTTTGGATTTGATACTGGTTCCCTGGGCAGGGTTGTTGACCTGGTGGAGTGTGGTTATGGTAATAGTAGCTGTGATGACAGACATGGAATGTAGCAAATGTATTACTTGTAGGGAGTTTAGCTGTCTCTAACTTGTGGCATTTGTCACATTGTTTTCAAAGTAATCATTGATTATTATTGAGTGTATAAGGTTTGTGAACACACTATACTATTGCCGCACGAAAAGCTGTCCCACTGTGGTTAAATAAATGATAACTCCCTTAGACTAAGTATGTCCATTTTCTTTGTACATATTGCTGGCACTAGCTAAGCAAGGTTAGACCTACTGAGAGTAAGACTGTATGCTGACTGTAGCTCTTGAAATTGTTTGCTGCAATCTTACATTGCAGTTGTAGGCACAATCATATAGTCGCTATTCCCTTCCGGCCTAAATCGTCAGTCCTGAAATCATTGAACAATGGCTCAAGTCATAAAATAACCGTTAAAACACTAAGTTGAGAATACCTCGGTAAATGTTAGGGCAGAGTGTATGGTAGCTCCCTATCTCATATTATCAAACCCAATCAGCCAATGTGACAGAATGGGATAACGGCCACATCTATACTTACTACTCCTTGCTTACTACATGCAGACCAATAATACCATAGACACACATGTAAACAAACACCTACTACCACAAACCACCACCCAACCTGTCCACACCACACCTTTCACCCAAAAATAATATTCCCTTGACACCAAGGAGAAATAAGGGAGATCGTTTTGCAGCTATTACATTATTGGTGGTGTGGTTTTTGATTAGGCAGTTCTACTTCCCCTTCGGCAATTAGTCACTGTGTTTTGACATGGTTCTGTAGTGGCCATTTCTCTAATTGAGACTGACAACACTCTGACTACGCATGCGCGCAGGAAGCTTGCTTCGTCAAGGAACCAGGAAATGAGTATTGATTAAAAGAAAAAAGAAATCATCGTGTCTTCGTTAGTGGTTTTGGGGTATGAGTGGGCCTGGTTCTCTTTTTGACAAAGTGGCAAGATGCCATGTCTTTGGGAAGGAAGGCATTAGTGTAGGCCTTTATAGCCTATGCCCACCTTAGGTAGATGCCATTTTATGTTATTGTGGAGAGTGATTCTCTTAGTGACTTACGATTCCAGATGATTATTTTCATCTACAGTCTGAATTCACATAAAGTGTGACATCACCTGACCAATTGTGACAGGGCAAAGAGCTTTGAGATGTATTGTTATGACATATTGTTTTCTCACATGATAATCACAATTATTTTCCATTAGCCCCATAAGATTGTCTATCGAATTTTTTAATCTGCAGCTGATTTAACAATAATCAATAATAAAGAAGTTGCTGACTCCTTATTATTCTACTTCAACCTGTTTCCTTGCACTTTCTGTCAGCCGCAAGCATTCACACATAAAACCCCTTCCTGTAAAATTGCCTCACCATCCAAACCTCATGATGTTGGCCCGAGTGTGGGGAGGTGCAAAAAAGTGCCACAGTTAAGAATAAATAAGAAAGCGGAAGACACTGGCTTCCAAGTCATAATTCATGTGTGAATCAGAACCGAAGGAGAAACAGTTGAAATACATTATCATTATTATGGTGATAAATGGCAAATATGTAGGCATTGCAAGAACACTTATTAAGATAAACAGTCCTACTAAAATGTAGTGTATCATAGTTTATTGACTAACATTTACTGAGGTAAAAGATATATAACTCTTAAAGTAGAGTTGATACAATAAATGTTGCACCAATTCAGCGCTAATTCAACAGTGGGCATAATACCCACCAACCCGCGCTTAGCCCCCTCCCCTTGCTGGGCGTTGACTTTAGCTCCTTTCTTGGTTACTTCTTATGACAGTGGTTGCCTTTCACATATCATTACGTCATTTGGTGGTGCACTGTAGGACGGTCCAACATTGCCTCCTAGTGGACATTTCTCCACCATATCCGTGTGCCAAATTGGTCGGAAATTGTCAATTTATCTCCCGTTTCTCTGTGTTTTTGCGGGAATGGTACATGCGGCCAAATACTCGATCCGAGGGGACAGGAACTGAATTTGATATAAAACTGATATTGTTTTTGTTGGTTTTGTCGCTCTGTCTCGCCCTCTGTCTCTCCTTCGCCCTGCCTCTCTTTCTGTCCCTTTCTGTCTCTCTGTCTATCTCTATCTCCCTGTTACTCTCTGTCTTACTCGCTCTCTCTCTTTCTCTCTCCCTGTTGCTCTGTCTATCACTCTATATATACCGGGAAAGTTTATGAAGCATACTACATAATTATGTAGTAATTATAATTCAAACTAAAAAGCAATTGCCCAAGAACTATCCCTTAACATATGAGAAATGTAAACATACCCATAATCATAGACACACGGCTTTTAAAACTTGGACACCTTCGAATACCTATAGGCCTACTTAGAGCATGCAACGAGTATAATCCCATATGGCCCACCAATAAGGTGATTGGTCCATACACGGCATGTTGTCTCCATTTAACGTCAAAGGAGCCTGAGGTAACAACAGCTATCTAATACACAGGAGCAGCTCATGAGCAGCTTACCTGTCACGTGACCACCACGTGCTGCCCAGGTCCCGGCGCTGAGTGACTCACTCACCTTCCTCCCACACACCTACAGCGGCCGCATGCCTTAACCCTTTAAGGACTCAACCCTTTAAGGACTTAAATTAACCCTTTAAGGACGGCCCTTGGTCGTCATGGCGCAGAATGCAGCCATGGTGAGTAACTCGTCAGTGCTGCATTCAAGCACCATGCCGATGGTATAGGGTTGAGACACTCCCGAAGGGTCAGCATGTTGCACCAATGCAGCACTGGCGAGTTACTCACTAGGGCTGCATTGGTGCATCATGACGACAAGTGCTTTAATGACATGCCGTCCTTAAAGGGCTAAAGGCCGACATATTGGTAACCCTGGTGCTCACGTCTTTATGAAGGGTGGGTGGGTGGGGGTTTAGGACGTCCCAAATCATGACCTATAATGACACTGAGAACAAGGTGGCACAGGCATAAAATTATCCATGACATGTTTTGCTAAGAGAGAGAGATCGTTGCGATACATACATGTACAAACGCCTGGTTTGATCATTATAACATCCAATGCTCCACTATTCTCCCATATTTGGTCCATCTTTCCACCCACGTTCTTCAACCCATACCCATGTTCCCTACCTCCATACCGAGAAGAATGTCAAACTGAGGAAACAATACGATGGGGGCGAAGACCTGTAAAAGCTGGGGGTGAACAGTCAAGAGTCTCACAGCATTTGACAAGCCTGCAGCTGTCTTCAGCCTTCTCCATAGTTCCCCAACACCACACCAGCCGGCGCCATGGTAGCCGGCTACTGCTACTGCTCGTGGCTGTGCGGGAGAGGCCTCCTGCCGCCTCGTCTATGTGTAGAGTAGGTAGTAGCAGTAGTAGTATATGGGGTTGGGGGTTGTAGGCAGGCAGCAGCAGGCGGTGACTGCATGAGGACAACCCACCACCAGCCACTGCAGCAGACGCCATACACAGACTGGAGGTTGGAGGGTAGGGGGGGGGGGGGGTGGATGGGATTAAGGCATGTGAATGGTATGTGTCTGCTGCGAGTAAATTCGGACACTGACCCGTGAGTCTTATTTATTATATTCCACGAGACTGGATATCGAAGCTCACTTGGAAAGATCTATACTGGTCAAATGTACATGTTATAACTGTATATCTATATAGGTTTATATGGACCTATATCTGTATCTAGGCCTAAAGATAGATAGATAGATAGATAGATAGATAGATAGATAGATAGATAGATAGATAGATAGATAGATAGATAGATAGATAGATAGATATATTCCTCTCTTCTGGTGGTGTTGGGTCTAGGTGTAGGGGTCGCTCCGTATTAAAGTTTGTATATCCGATGCATGGGACCAAACATTAAATTCCCTCATAATAAGTTAGAATGTTCACAAATAGCCCAAATAACTCCCTATATATTCCATTCCCCGTCATTCACTCTGATTTCGCTCAAATTTGATTTCATAGCCCCAAATCCCTGTCTTACATTAATACCCATTGATGACATTTGATTGACCCATATTCTCTAAATATTATACTGTTACAGTGTTTGGATTACAGTGTTTGGAAGATAAGTAAGTAAGATTTTGAATTTGAGGGACAATCGGATTTACCTACTCCAAAAAATAAGAGAAATATCGGGCGTAATGATGTAGGGTAGGGTTTAGGGCATGGCCAGATATAGGGTTAACGGTGGGGGAGGGGACTGGAGGGGCTGCAGCTGTGTGTTTTATGACCTCCTCCAGGGCTGGAGGCTGATCCCCTGCATTACCCAGGCTTGCCCCATCCACCACCCCCTGATATCCACCCCTCCGGAGCCCCTAACCAAGCCCTGCCTGCCCTTCCCTGCCTACTCTAGGAGTTATGGTGGCTACTTTGGCACGCCGTATGAGAAACAGGAGGAGGTGGTTCACATAGTGGTTAGCATGTACTGGGGGTTAGATGTTTCCTATATAGAAATACTATACTTGGGTCTTGCTGACAGATGCTCTGGGTGTTGATCGGGCTCATATATGCCATCCTGTGACAACTATGACCAAATTGCAAAAAGAAAAGAATATTTGTAGTGAATGCTGAACGTGGCTTGTTAAGGCCAAATAAAAAAAAAGAGTTTTGTTTCAGGTAACATGGGATGAAACTCTAGGGTCGGTAGGTCGGAATCTTTTTTTTTTTTCTTTTTTTTTTTACCTAACCCTAAAATTGACCCAAAAAAGTTTGAAAATGGGAAAAGAAAATTCAAAAATTTTTGAAAACCAAAAATGTATCCCCAAAAAGTGTAAAAACATAAAAATTTCTTCAAAATTGCATAAAAAAACGTAGGGTCGGCCCTGTTTACATAGGGTCGGTCGGGTGACCTGAAACAAACCTTTTTTTTTGGCCTAACCTCCCAATACTACATTTCAATAAGGGTTGTAGATAGCTCTATATGGAATAACACGTCCAGAAATAGTCACAGCATAGTATAACCCAATCCTATAGAGGCTAAACACAGCAAGTTCACGGTAGGAAATATTCATAGCAGATTATAATGCAGTGCTGCAGGGTAAAAGAAACATCGCAGAGGCAATGGGGAACACCAACACCTCAAGGAAATGCCCAGGAATAGATAATGCAAATCTAGGAAGTGGTTAAAAACCTCTACGGCACCCTCACCAACCCTACCTGGATAAGTCCCCCTTGGTGAGACACTAAAGAGTCACCCTGGGGGCCAAGGCCTCTCTGTGCTCTTTGAAGTCAAGGCTCAGGGGGCACTATAGATTTCCAGGTTCTCCGGTGCTAGGTCTCAGATCGGCGGCAGTAGGGTAAGGGGTGGATGTATGGGGGATGGGTTGGGGGTTTAATTGAGAGCCAGGCTTTGTAGGTGGGCATAGACCCCACCCAGGTGCCTTTGCTGCACTCCAATGTACTGGGACATTCCCCACCTTGTGTCTTAGATTACACCGACCTCCCTTTACCCACTGACCACATTCCTAGTGTCCTGCATCTCTCTTGTCGCAATTTTAGGGTCTTTGGACCGGCCGGCTAGTACTTTCATGTTTAAAAAAATCGGGGAAAAAAATCCGACCTACCGACCCTACATTTTCTACCCATGTTACCTGAAACAAACCTCCTTTTTTGGCCTAATGTGACCATTATATTCATTATTATGTTCTTTCTTCTTCTACCCTGCTCCCAACTAATCCTTGTTAATTTAGGTCCTACATTCCTCTGTGATAACCGTACAGTGTTAAACATTGTAGCGAAAGAAGCACAGAGAACCCTGTAAAACATAGTAGAGTCTAATCCCAAAAAGAACAGAATTTGCACTAAAGATTGGTTTACGGGCCAATGTCATCCCCTGTCTTCCCTCTGCGCCTTTTCCTCCTTGGTATCTCATCTCATTTTGGCCTACCCTTCCCCCTCAACATCGACTCACCCACTACACCCACCTACCCTACCCCCACCCTGCCCCTGCCCTCCTCACACCCATGTGCAGGCCCCTGATGCCCTGTCAGCCAAAGGGCTTCAGCGGGCTGCGCGCGCAGCACCGCCGACTTCCGGTTCCGCCTGGGGTCACGTGATATCCGCTTCCGTTTGTTCTGGGTAGGGGGAAGGTTCATTTGGCAGAGGGGGCGCTCGGAGCGCTGGCAGGGGGTGGTGGTCTTGGGAGCAGGGCTATTTTTCCTTTTCCTTTTCTTCGGGATTTTCTCTCCCTTTTGGCTTGAGGTCTCTACACAGAGCTGATTAGAGGGTTTGACCCGCGGCTGCATCTAACCCTGCTGCTGCCCCTAAGCCTACATCAAACACCCAATTTACCTGATGAAAGAGGAGGTAGCTAGGATACCCTGCGCCATACGTATGGGCACATTCTATCTATCTTACCACCCTATATATATACTCTCCCAATGAATAGCAAATGTGCACTGAAACCATTTAGGTCGTTAAGTTGACAATGCAAAAGTCTACAGCCTTTAAGGCCGACAATGCGACAAACCAAGGTCGTCATAATCAATGTCCCTCATGATCGTACATTACTACCCTCTTTTTATGCCAATTGTATTACCATCTATATGTCAATAAACGTGAAGACCTTGCCACAATGACCACCAATGTTATCGATTTTGGTATCATCAAATTGGCGACCAAAGTCATCACTACTCATGACTTTTAACTGCCCTTAAGTTTTCAGTGTTCCGTTATAATTTGACATTTTATCGAATCATTACTGCGCAGACAGACAGAAATTGAATTAGAAAAATGCATAGAAACGATAAGGTATATAATTATATAGCTTTGCACCCAAAGTCATTAATTAAGAAATATCATCAGCTGATCAGCCGATAAGGTCTATAGTATACCTATATTATACCATATTTGAATTTCAATATTATGTATTCCGTCTCTGACAATCTGGGCTAGATCTTGCGATATGAATATTAGAGAGACAGATTCCTCACCTCGGTGGTAGAGCGTATGATTTTACAAGGAGTTCACCAGATGCAGCCTTCGGCACATTCCTCTACTGGGCCGCCTTGACGTTGAACATTCCTTTAAGGGTCGCATACCTCTTGCTTTAATGCGCTATGCCCTCTGTCGTAATGATGCATGGAGATATATAAATACATGTATAGACCAGGCGAATCTACTCGCCGCCATGGTTGCAGTCATGCATCATGTCGGCCTTTTGGGAGTGTATCAAGTGTAGGGTTGGCATGATGCTTTATTGCAATTGCAGCCTTATAGTGAGTTGCTCATATATACGATGACTGAATGCACTATACGGCCATGCATTAAAGAGTTAAAGAAAGGTCTCCACATAGCTGCCGCCCGCTATAACATGCCATCGTTTTGCCACCAGCGACCCCTCACAAAACGACTTACAGGGGCCACAACACACACACCCTCAAAGAAGGATGTATGGACAGAAAATAAAATAGATGAAAAATAAATATAGTGAGAAGGAGCATGAAAAGGGAAGGGGGAGTAATAAAATAAGCCGGCTGGTGGTCGGGGTGATATGGAGATGGGGGGGAGGGGGGCGAACACCGGGTCTAGATGTACATTTCATCGAGTGGGCATCCCACCGGTAGTTGGGGTTGTTGGGGGTGGGAGGCTGGGGTATTTTTTATCAGGCCTCGGCCAGGCCTTTCGGAGGAGAGCCCCAGCTTATATCAATATGTCGCTGTCTAGAGACGCCCTGGCGCAGATATTGAATTTTATCTCGATAAGAAATCATTCCGCCCACAGGCATTGCCCTCTCCCTCGCCAGTATAACCCTCTTACCCCCCCCTCCCCCCCCCCCCCCACACACACACATACACCACCCTGGAGGAGGGCCTTGGGTTGGTCTGTGACTGCTGACATTGATATTGCTGGTTGTGTACTCGAATCACGCCTCCCTCCCTGCCCTGAGGCCAGAGGTGAGATGGTAGGAGTAGGGGTGGCAAGGGTCGGGGTGAGGCCGAGGTTGGGAGAGGTGTATAGGGGAGGGATATCCCTGGTTTAGAATAGGGGTGTGGGATACAGTCTAGTATAAAGGTAAATGGGGGGGGGGTTATGGTTCAATATATATCTTTAAAATGAGGGATAATGTGACGGCCATATCTCATATATTTATATATAGGTAGTCAATATAGGTAGAGAGAACAGAGAGAAATTGAGGAATTTAGAATCTTAGGGAGTTACCTTAGGCTGTTGATATGCAGATATATTCAGATCATGATTATCGAATCAGTCAAATGATGACAGAGTAATCAAATTGACGAACCGGGGTGGTCCTCACACTGACGACCCCATCCTCATCTATAGTCTAGGTCAAAGGTGATTGGGTGTGACGATCTTCATCAGTAGGTGCTTGGCCCCGGCATCAGCACCGTGGTCACCCTACAGTAGTCACTAGCGATGACCTTTCAACCAAATAGGGGTTTCAGTGCAGTACACACTTTACTTTATATGTAAGTAATGCAGGTTAATATGAGTACTTGTACACGTTACTGAAATGAGCTAAACAAAGAGGAAGGCATGTTTTAGTTGAGTTGATGATATTAACCATTCTACATTCTAACCTAAAATTCAATTGATTATGTTGATGTATCAACACTCTATACATACATCTACTGGAAATGGTACCAATGCCCTTTGCATCTGTCTATACCTTAACCTCAGACTGTAGTAGGATGTGTGTTAGGGCACATCCGGGTCATATGGTGATATGGAGGAGGGTGTCTGTATGACTTGTGTATGTGTGTGTGTTAAGGGGTGGGGGGGGGTGCCATGCAGAGAGTAGAGGACTGGCCTCATGGATACGTGAAGCAATCCGGCCATTTGTGGCTCGCAGATATTGAATTTAATCTGGTGGCCTGCCGGTAGGGGCGCTCCTAGCGGTGTGGGGTTACCATCCTGTTCTATTGATTGTAGGAAAGGAATGTCGGCCACCAGAGGCGGGTGTGTGTGTGTGGGGGGGGGGAGGGGGGGGGGTTGACACCGGCCTGGGAAGGATATGGGAGGAGGGGAAGGAGGGGGATAGCCTCTACTGGTCAGATATACTGGGGGTATAGATATTCACACCCAACGTAATTATAGGTTTTCCCGTTGCATATATACACATAGTCTATCTACATGCTTTAAGTATACATTACACAGGACTGTATGTGTATGCATCATCCAAACAATCATTCTAACCTATTATGATATATGTATTGTCATAAAAGGGTAATCTAACCATGACCCCTGATTGACCATTTGAAGTCGCAACACCAAATATATCCACTGGGACTGTCACGTTAATGCATCATGCTGGTCATTCGTGGGATCGGTATGATGCATGCATACCAGCAACACATCCATGCATCATGCCGCCTAAGACTACAGTGTATTAGAGCACTGTGCGACCCATGGTTAACACAAAACACACCCACCGACCTTGACAAGCACCCCATTCTCGACCTTTGACTTCTCACACAGCAGAAAATAGATGGGTAATTGTCAGTGGCGTTCACATTGAGACAATCTGAATTGTAGGAGAGAGCTCATTTGTAACAACAAGAAGAGGAGGGGTGTGTGTGAAATTTCGCGCAGACAAGCAAAAAAGAAAATCAACCCAGCCCCAGCGTTTTTGCCCTCCCCTCTCCTGACTGGTTGGAAAATGTTGCCGAGTACCCCATTTATCTATGTGCCTCTACATGGGTATCTACAATTTTGGCCATGTCGCTGTGTCGATTTTTAGCAGAAAGACAGTGTCATTGTGTCGATTTTTAGGTATATAAGAACATAGAGAAAACTCCCTGTGGGTCGATTTTTATCCCGATTTTCCTGTGTCCGTCGATTTTTAAAAGGGCCTAAAAGGGCCGTACACGTGTCGCTGTGTCGCCCGTGTCGATTTTTACCCATGTAGAGGCACATCTATAGTAAGGTGCAGGCCCTCACTCCAACATCACACACTTGTTGGTAAAATATGAGTACTCATTCAGGTGACAAGAAGAGGAGACAGCAAGCAAATTGTAGCAAATTGAGGCTTGGACGACTGACTTTAAACCACGGGTTTTAGGGAGTGTCCAGGAACTGGATGAAACTGGATGGCATTGATCAATCCGTTCCGCATACTTATGGACTAGTGAGTGAATTGCAACTGTTGTTTATCTGATAGGATCTATTCGAGAGCACTTTAACTCGCTGGAATGACCCCCAACTTCCAAGCCAAAGGTAGATGATGTGACCTAAAGTATGATACAATTTGTCTTGTACAATATCAACTAATATCTAAACTTCAGACCTCGGCATTATCTTCTGAAAATTATTTACAACCCAGACAACAAAGATCCTATAAAGAATGCAGTGCTGGATTGTTCATACAGAATACAGAAATTACTAGTTCACACATACTAAAGCAACATCCTATGCCCTCTTCTATAGTCAATGAGCTGGTCGGTGTGTTGGATATCTATAAACTTACCATGCCAATTAGCCAGTGCAACTGCTAAAATAAATAAATCCTGCTAACTGCAGTAGCTCAGTAATCAACCATCTAACAGCTAACCTGCTAACAATGCTAAGCGTATCATCTACATAGCGCAACAAGCTCGTTTTCATTGGATTCATTAATATAGTAAGTAGTCAGATGTATCTATACATGATGTCTCTCTAGCTACAGATGTGTTACTGCACACATCAGTTGTTGGATAGTTGTTTCACAAAGAAGTAGGTTGATACAGTCAGAAGTTAAATGGTCGACTGCTATGTGTAGTTTAAACAGCTAGCAGTATTAATACACTTAGCGGTTGCACAGAGCATCCTTATTTGGCAACCTCAATAATTATAACCATAAAACCCCCAGCTCTGTAGCGGCAGACCCACAGAAGGACTGGTGATGGAGATATGACCATAGCAGAGTAGTATGAACCTAGGCGACCTAGACGATGTGGACCTGTATCTGAACAATGACAAACTGGAGAGAGTATCATTCTTCAACTATCTCGGCGTCATTGTGGATCAGTACCTATGTCTGTCTAAAAAACACCTAAAATAGGTGAACCATATGGTCCAATCAAAACTACCGCACCTACGGCGGATACGATCGGGATCAGACTAACAGACAGCGGTGCTTGTGTACATGACTATGATCAAGGCCACAATGGAGTACTGCAGCTTCACCTATGGGGGTGGCCCGGTGTGGGCTGTCCGTAAGCTGCAAACACTCCAGAATGATGCCCTCAGAATGCGTGAGCAAGTGAGAGACCCCCGGCTAGTAAACATAGACCAACTCCACATAAGGAACGAGGTACCAAAGCTGGAGTTAGCAAGAGAAGTGTAGCTACTGGGCTACATACACAAGTACTCTCTGAATGCTGACAATGTAGTGACCCCCGCCAGAGTGCTCCAGGGGGAAGTCCAAGGTCAAGCTGAAGGTGATGCGATCAAAAAGTGATGTCTACGACAAGAGCCCACTGTGTTGTGGAGTCACCGCTTGGGACCTGCTTGACCCTGCTACTCAAAAGCTCGCGGACACACTAACTTTCCAAAAAGAGACTGTGCATTGCATATAGAATGTAACAATAAGGACTCTATCCTAATTAAGGACTCATAGTTAATTCTATACTGTCTTCTACTCCTCTGGCTAATTAATGAAAAACTCACTGTACTATCGAAGATTTTTCAGCCAATAAATATTATAAATACAAATACAATATGAACATACACACACATTAGCTACAGATAGTTTAAACAATTAATAGTGTTGATACACTTAACGGTTGCACACAGCATCCTTATTTGGCAACTTCAGTAATTATAACCATAAAACCCCCAGCTCTGTAGCGCTAGCAGACCCACAGAACGCCTGGTGATGGAGATATGACCATAGCAGAGCAGTATGAACATCCACACATGTTGGCCTGTGTCAGAGATCCCCCAGCAGCTCTGAGCTGCTCCACACAGTCTCATTAACTCGCTGTGCTAGCGGCTCTATCTGGTGTCAGGGACACTGTCGACTGTAATCAGCTTGCTGTAGCATCAGCGCTATTAGCCAGGGCCGTATCGCCATCTAGAATGAAAGGGTCTTCCAGAATGGAAAAATGGTTCATATTCATACATGTAGCCTACAGATGGTGGTTGAAAGAATGATATGCAAGATAGAGGCAGGGACAGAGAGACAGAGATGGAGATAGACAGGCAAGGGCAACAAGTGTGTGTACATGTGTTGGACAAACATACACATGGAGTGAGAGGGGGCCGGGTGGAGAGAGATGGAGTAGATGGAAGACATGACAAATATATAGCCGTGATACAGATGTAGAGGAAGGACTGGAGGAATTAACCATATATAGTAGAACATTAGCATTCCACTATACATACAAGCAAACCACGATGACAAAGACTGTAATACAACATTTACTAAAAAGAAATTTAAGAGTACACATGAATGATGTAAAGAGGTATGATATTAAGACAGGTGTTAATCAACAGACAATGAAAAGACCGCAGTAATTAGACCTAACTATAGACTCCTGCTGTTCCATTACATGGTCCCTGGTCATAGTACCCTCCTAAGAGTATGTAGCATTAAGAACAAGCCATTCTCCCTAGTCTGAGCACATCCCCCTATCCAGGCATCCCCAGGCCCCAGCTGCCCCCAGTACAGTACACGAGTGATTGGATTCCTGCTTGTTGTGCCCTGCCTCTGACTGGATTATGCATAGTCAACGAGGAACAAACAATAGGCCTTACTCTTACCGTACTCAGCCTGGCTTATACCCCCATCATTTTCTGACTTACAACCCCTGTAGAAAAAAGACTAGCCAGATCCGCAATGTTGTATACAGTTCTGAATCGCCGGCCCTCCATTTTCACATATCTCCAACTAGTTGACATGTCCTACATGCTACTCTGATCTCCTCTCTATATATAGCTCTTATTTTTATCAATGTCCAACGTACACATTCCCTCTCATTTTCCCAACTGGTCACTGTCACAGTCCTACTGTACTCCCATCTTCTTCCTACTCTTCCTCTTCCTTACTTCCTTCACTTCCCCCTTTTCCCCTTGCCCATCCTCCATCTCTGCAGTTTGAAACCCGTCCTTCCCTGCTTCCTTCCTTCCCTCCACCCCTCCCTCCTTTGTTTTCCTTCCTGAATTTCTCTCGCATTTTCAATGCATCCTTCCTTCCTCCTTCCTTCCTTCAAGATGTCCTTCCTTCCCTCCTTCCATACCGTCCTCGATCCCCATATATGCACCTCTCTCCACCATCTCTCTTTACCCTTCCCTCTATATAAGCCCCACGCACCATGAGAGGAGATTCTCCCAGCTCCCACCGGTGTGTGGCGGGGTGCGCTGCTCTATGTTAGAGCCCTTATATATACACACAGCAGCCGGCGGGGTGGGGCTGGGGCTGGGGCGGTGGGAGGTGGGAGGGCCCCGTGCTGGAGGAGCTCTTATCTGGCTTCTCAGGGGCTAACGTAGCCTTTCCAGGGCCTGGTCTAGCTCTGATTGATCACCTCTGCCTCCTGCCCGGGACGCATGGAATGGGAGGGGTGGAGGAGGGGGGAGGTAGAGGGTTCTTGCTGGCTTTGCGAATTGGACTCTACTCAAGCAGGAGGGCATGTTTATAGGCGTCTAGCTGGATGCATTATCAACCAATGAGATAATTCCCTGGCCTTCACTGCGGAATTTTTAGGGTGCATTATGTAACAGCCTGGACCCATTGTGATTGCTGTATCAGTGCTTATCTCGCCGGTTACCAGATCAAGCAATGGATGCGCCCACAGGGCGACCAGTCTGACCCCTATAGTGAACAGTGTTGGCTTTATACTTATTTGCGTATGTTCCATTGTATGCTACATGTTAATGGCGAAAGCGTCTACTGCTGGACCAACAATGTCAACAGCAGGACGAAACAAGGAAATACAATTCATTTTAATGTTTTAATTAGCACAGTATTGTCCTATTATAATGTAAGTTACATGTTGTACGTGTATGAATTGAACGAGGTGATGTAAAATAGCGATATGGGGCATATCCACAGCCTTGGACAGCACAGTGTTTTAACTGTTTCGAATAGATCCCCCTCCATCTCTCCCCCATCCCTCCCTTACCCCTAAGGGGGACCCTGGAGAGGTTGGGACCTTAATGGAAGGTCAATACCTGAGGGTGTAACACGGCGGGTGCCGATAAGTGGCGCTATGATCGGGGGTGGTCTACGGAGGGCGACAAATGGGGCCCATGGGAGGGCTAACCTCCCCCACCCCCACCCCACAGACACACACATACCCACACCGATCCCGGAGCCCTATGGATCCACGCGCACAAGGAGGTCCACGGCATAGGTCAGAAGATCCTGCGGTGTGTGTGTGTGGGGGGGGGGGGGGGGTGGGGGCGATGGAGGGGTAGGCAGGGGAGGAGCCCCAACCTCTAGCGTTCCACTTTACTCCCCGATGCTTCTACAAGCAAAGACAAAACAATGTCATGTAATTGTAGACATCTGATGGGCAGATAAACTGAAGACTACAGCAAACTGATCTAGGTACATGTAATTATTTTCTCGGCTCCTTACTGTGGATAGATAAATGATCGGCTCAGTTGCCAATGACGATAGTCCACTATGTGTTCGGTCAGTATTTGATAGGGTGGCGGCTTTCGGAAAATGAGAAGAGAGGTCGAAGTTTTCCCCACACACCTTTTCCTCAAAGCTATATCCTTGTGGGCACAAAGTGCAATGTACTGGTAAATCAACGTTGGGTCAACATTGAATCAACATTGACAACCAGGTATCAATGTTGATTCAATGTTCTGTGCCCACTGAGATAGCAAGACGCAGGTGTTTTCTAAATTGTTGTGCCCTTCCCCCAAATCCACCAACACCCCCGTCTTAATAGTGAGCACCACCTTTACATTTACAACATTTACGATTGGTGTAAATGCTAGGATTACTGACTATTAAATAATATAAAAGTATTGAATCCGGCCTGAAGGTCCTTGTTAGTCATAACCCAAGTTCAATTTCTAAATCACCAACACCAGCGATAATTCTGCACAAATGTATACATTTGTCTGATTGTTAGCCCAGGCTAATTATTACACAATGTTACATCGTAAATATCATGTGTTAATCACTCCCTTCTCCTCCTGGGTGTTCACTCTTGAGACCCAACCAACAAGGGCCAACTCACAAGAGTCCCATCCTACCCGCTGAGATTCAAGTAAATGACTGATAAAAAGCACACTTCTAAAAAGCACCATAAAGCGCCGCCGTGGGACACTTCACTCCCATAACGCCCTGCGCCACCACTTCCGCTTCCTTTGTACTCCTCCCCCTTGGGAGAGCCCTGAGCAATTGACCTGAAAATATTTTCAAACGGTTTTCCGGCTGTTTGAGTCAAGTAAAAGCACACAGTGGTGCTTGGTGAAAGCCCCAATAGGCCAAAGGTGTGAGTGTGAGAAGTATATGGGGATGAACCTACCGGTCAGGCGCTTTCCCTAGGAAGTAGTATACTAGGATCAAGGCAAATTGGGGTTTTCAGCAGGCGAAGCGCGTGACCCCATCATGAATCTGAAACATATAAAAACGTCTCTTTACATTTAATATCATTAATTTGCAGGAGAAAGTCTGATGATCCCAAAACGAACATGATTATGTGTAGAACTATGGGAAAAGGGTCCTCCGGGGAAAAAAGATAGACCAGTTCTTAGAGGTTCTTAGAAGTTGAAAGAAACGGAAATGTGGAGTAAAATTAACTAGTGGGTAACGGTGCAGGCAGGATGGAAGGTACTATCCAGTTTGTGTTGGGTTATGCAGGGTGATTTACAACCCGAGATAACAGCTACATTAGTGGTGCTTAGGGCGTTGAGGGTGATCGGATCTATAAGTTGAAGTAAAAGTCAAACCCTTACCTCTACACATGTACCAGGGGAGAGGTTGTAGTTTATAGTTTAATTATCTTATTTGACCATAAAAATCACAACGTGGGG